>CAWUFW010006618.1:600000-1124092 GCA_963921515.1 Calotriton arnoldi
ACGGAAGTTGAAGTTGGCGTAACTTTCGCTTGACAGTGATGGAGCAGAGAAAATAATTTTTTTTAACCCCTAACAGATTTTATAAATAATTAATAAAATGTTCGTTTAAATGTATTAATCAACACTGTACGTGAGGGAAGGGTAACACGCAAGTATATGGGCTGAATAATCTATTAACGAATGTCTGTGT
Source organism: Calotriton arnoldi (assembly GCA_963921515.1). NCBI lineage: Eukaryota > Metazoa > Chordata > Amphibia > Caudata > Salamandridae > Calotriton > Calotriton arnoldi. The sequence goes on from CAWUFW010006618.1 coordinate 600,191, forward strand.
GTCTAATTATAACATAAAAATAATTGCGTACTAAATTTATAATAAATGCATGATTTGTGCTTCATAGAATATAAACGTGTCGTTGCAAAAACAATAGTGATGGTAAGTAAGGAACAGCTTAAATGTTGCTTTCTGCTAGTTAATAACTAATTGGGGTACGTAGATGACGGGTGGGAAACGAAAAGGCTATGTTTCTCTATTTTAATTATGTTTTGTTTATTTCAAAATAGTGCTTCTAAGTATAAACGAGTGGCGATATAAAATGGCTGCCGGTAATGAAGTGCGCATGTGCGGGGAAACGCGTGACAAGGGAGAAAAAGTTGGAGAAAAGCTAACCACGTGATGATGCTGAGAGGCTAGGATGCGAGAATGGTCAAGGCTGATGTGACCTAATTGAACTGATAGTGTGCCGTGGTGATCAGCAAGGAACCGTGGGAAACCGTTTTAAGAGAATGGACAATGCCTGCAGAGTTCTCGAATGTATCGAAAGAAGTTACAAATGTACTGATCGAAGCGGATGGAAACATGTCTTGAACTGTGAGAAAGGAAATGATCATATACATTCCAAAGGACAAGTTGGATCCGGGAGAACTTGCTTAAGAATGAATAGATGAAATGAATGGACCAATGAAAGAAAAGCGTGTTATTAATGTTGCAACAATTAGTTAGCAAAGTTAGAATTAGGGTATAAGAGGGCCTACTCTTAGTGGGAGGGGTACACAGTCAGAGTTGGAGAGTCGCAGTCAGAGTCGGTGTTGGTGGCTTCCAGTGCTTGGTGGTCCAGATCGATCCATTTACTGAGCGGGAGATGCTGAAAGACTGTTAGATGAGACGGGTTGCAGGTAGCTGATGCTGACGAGCTGAAGTTTCTGTTGCTGTCTTATTTTTCCAGTTGAGTATGAGAATCAAGATATTTTTAATTCGTAAACTTAGGTTAGAAATCCTTAGGCTAAATTAGGGAAGATAGGCAGGTAATTAGGGTTTTTGCTTCATGATAAAATTTCCTTTCTGCAATAAAATTGATTTTGCTTAATAAATATTTGAATTAATAATGAATGAATAATTGAATAAAAAGTCTAAATTCTTTCTCATGCTTTTAAAAATTATATAAATTTTAAGATTCTTAATCAAACGACTCAGTGGTTATTTTACTAAATGATTGTGACACTAGTAATTGGTTATTGTGATTTAGCGGGTCTTAATCACTACAAATTAATTTCTTACTAGATGATCCATCGACAAAACAATGAGCAGGAATATCTTAAGAAATAACTAAGAAAGCGATAGGTAATAAGGTATCCCGGCTCTTCCCAGCGGTACATAAATGGTGTTTTCCATTTAGTTCTCATGCTTCTCCTAGGAGTACAGAATTTCGTAAAGGTGTAAAGGAAATCCAGGTGTGTGTGTGCGTGTGTGTTAGGCGATGCTTATGGGCCCCATCGTCATGTGGATGTGAGAAAATATAAGTCGTCCCTGGATGACCGATAAGTGACCTAGGAGGAGAATAGTTTTTATTGTACACGCTGCATCAGATTTCTTGGTAGCAGAGTTATGGTTTCTATAGATTAGTTTAGTGATTATTGATTATTGATTATTTTTTATGACTAACCCTATATGTTGAGTCGTGTTATGTTATATGTGAGTTTTCACGCTTCTGGGATGTAGGAAGTGGAACACGTGTGGCAAGAGAAGTCACATGGAATTTGGTACATGGTCTGAATTTATTTTTGTAATAACACAGGTTGTGTTATGTTAGGGATTTTCTGTGCGAAAGGTGTGTAACTGAGATAGCAAATCACGTTTTCTTGTGAAACTTTGGCCTTAATTTTCAGGAGCCTAGTCTCCACATGTGTCTTATCCCCAGAGAAACGAGTTAATTGTTTGCTTGAAAGAAGGGTAAGGTAGAGGGAAGTGCTACTTTATCGGCGAGAGTTAATAATTCTGTGGTAGGGTAGAGGTAAGCGCTGCCTACTGGAAATACAGGATTCTTGTGTAAAAGGACAAAGCTGTCACTTTTTTTTAGCGAATCAGACTATGGAATTGTTTTAATTGTTGTAACTAACGAAGAAAACAGTGAAAAGAACATTGCCGATAATTATTGTAAAGGAGGGGTAAAAGAGCAGGAGTGACATCGACAGTGCCGCGCTAGGATTGGATAGTGCGCTAGTCACGTGAACACAGAGTCAGGAGTGACGTAGAAAAGTGCCGCGCTAGGATTGGTTGGTCCGCGGACGAAGGGAATTGTTCTGATTGGTGCGTTAGTGTGAGTCGCGCTGTAATTGGTTGAAGTTCCGTACACGGAACAGTGTTGGTTTGAAGAGAAAAACCAATCGAAAACATGCCGTATTATGAGTATGAAAGGGAGAGAACGTCATGGACGACAAAAATAAAGAATTTCTTTAAGAAAGACAAAAAGGTTGTGACTAGAGAGGGACAAGTAATTCCTCCGCCGAAATCAGCAGCTTCACATATGATGCTGAAATATGGATATCATACATGCATATGGTTGGAAAATTGGGCAAAGTATACGAAGAATGATGGTGCATTAGCTTTCCCTGAAAATGGTTCATTTAGTGTAGCGGTTTTGCGAAATTTGAGAGAAAAGATGACAAATCTAGAACCTAGACCTAGACCTAGACAGTTTGAAGCGTTGACGGAATGGGAAGATGAGATGTATGAGCGAGAGAGATTCAGAGGTTTAAGGGATCATGAGTTTATGCCTGGAAGAATGTGGGGAATAAATCATGAGGATAGAATAAAACGATGGAGATGTGCTAACATGACAGGAGGTTTGTTTCCAGCTTTTACAGTTGAGGAAGAGACTAAGAGAAAACGTACTGAGAAAAAGAAACATATGGAGAGGGAGAAATATATGCATGAGAGCGAAACGGATGATGAATTGCTGGAAGATATTTTAAATAGAAATCCACCTCCGTATCAGCAGAGTTCTACAGTGGTGACACCAAATGCGCCGCTAATAGAGACTGTGCGAAATAAAAGTCCGGTAAAAAGAATTGAAATAAATAGGTCACAAGATCAAATAAGAACTTCACAAAATGAAGGAATAGAAAGTGACAATGCAAGCGAATTAGCAAGGACAACAAAAGAACTAACTGAGAAAATTAGGGAATTAACGAAAAACATGGAAGCTGTGACTGTACCTGTAACAATAGGTCCAGTAATACCAGTTTTTGAGAATCAGAAAATTGATGAACGATCTTTAGTGATTCCCATGAGTTCACAATTTCAGAGAGAAAAAGAAAAGATGGAACCAAGTGCAAGTACAAGTAATTTGGCTAGTACTTACCGACCAAGTCCACCTACAAATTTGACTGTGAATGAGTGCAATGGTAGGAAAATGCATATGGTAACAGAATCTGCAACAGAGACTCCTGAAAAGAGTGGTAATTGGATAGAACTAAATAATACACCCATAGGTCCGACACCGGATGAGTTAAATGAGTGGATGAAGGCATTTAAAATGAAAGAACCAGAAGAAAAACGATTAGATGTAATTAGGTTAAAAATTGACATGGAAGAATTAATTCTAGGAACGATTGGTACAGAAAAGATAAAAAATTACCAGGATGATGAAATAATGTTTCTGTGCAAAAGTATTACATGGAGAGCAAAGAATTTACATGACAAACTAGAAGAGGTAGCCAGTGAAATTGGAATAGATTTTGCGAAAGTGAAAACATTGCAGAAACCCTACAGAGTAGACATTTTGTGAAAAAGATATTGAAAACTTGAACACGGCAGGAAGGCTGACACAGATAAAAGAGTTAATTGTGTTACTGAGAAAATGGGGTGATGTGGACAGATGGAAAGTTAGATGGACAAAAAAGAATGAGAAAACTACAGACAAAGCTTCTTTGGCTTTTATGATAACTGAAAAAGAACCTGTTGCCAGAGAATACCCTATGAGAGAAACTCCAGGTGGTAGTTATGTGCATGTTCCATGGACTAGGCAGGATATACTGTCATTTACAAATGAATTTCCAAAGTTGAGAGAGAAACCAGTTGAATGGTACCGACAAGTAGAGAGGTTTGTAAAGGTTTCAAAAGTGTTGTGGATAGATTTAGATGGATTATTTGACATAGTGGTACCAACTGATTTGTGGTCAGAGTGTAAAATTACAGTTGACTGGCCAACTACAGAATATCCAAGAGATCCTAAGACAGGAGCTCCAGGTCCTGAGGTGATGAGGAAGTACGATAAGGTGATTACCTTTTTGAAAAATAAGATTCCTCCTAAAGAAACAGATTGGGTGAAAATTGATAGAACTACACAGGAAAGCAAAGAGTCTGTACATGCATACTATGAAAGGTTGTTGTTGATTTTCAAACAGTATAGTGGATATGAGGAGTTAAGTGAAAAAGATATGAGTCATTTCGTATACAGATTTGTGTTTGGGTTGAAACCAGAGATTAGTGAAATGATTAAACAGCATATGATTAATTGGCAGAATGGCACGGTAGACGAGGTACTGAGGTATGCTAAGTATTGCAGTGATGATATTGAGAGTAGACAGCGTAAATTGAAAGAGAAGGCAATGTGGGCACAGGTGAAAGTGGCAGAAAAACAAGAAGCTCAATTGGATAATAATAGTGGGAATGAAACAGGACAGAATAAATCGCGACCTAACATAGGTAAAGGGAAAGGTCAAATGAGTCTAGAGGAGGCAAAGAAGAAGTGGCCCTGTCATAATTGCGGAAAATTAGGGCATTGGAGAAACGAGTGTAAGTTCCCACCTAAACCTAATCCGGAAAATCAATCATTAACTCCACAGGTGCAGAATGAGGTAGTTGTTCAACAAGGTCAGGTGCCACAACCACCACTTCCCAACACTGTTAACCAGCAAAGATACAGTACAGAAACAGGATTCTACGGAGGAGAGCAGGTAACACAGTTGCCGCGAGCAGCTAACATTTCTCAGTATTGGTTGCGACAGAGTGAGGATGAGGCGGATGAAAGCTCATGACGGTGCCTAGGAGAGGGAAAAGAGTGCGTACTTGGCGCAACTCTAGAGGTAGATCAGTCTGGTCCCTTTGTGGATGGAGAAGTGAATGGTGCAAATGTAACATTCCTTGTTGATACTGGAGCTACCCGTTCTACTGTTAGATCAGTGGAAATTCCAAACCTTCCTCTCTCAGGTGAATACATCCAAGTAGTAGGAGTAGCAAATCAGCAGATTAAAACACCACTTACTGAATTAGTGGAAGTAAAAATTGGTTCTTTTAGCAAAATGCATAGATTTGTAGTGTGCGATTGTAGTCCTGTAAATCTTTTAGGTCGTGACCTTTTGTGCAAAATGAATTGCACAATTTATTGTACACCAGATGGAATTGGATTTCAGACCCCAGATGAAGATGTATTGTATAAAGTAACTTTGATGAATCAGGAACCTGAAATAAATGGTTTGTTTCCTGCATTTGATGCAGAAAAACTTCCAGAAGAACTAAAAATTGCAGTGAAAGAAAATGTGTGTGTGGGATTTTACAGGAGAAGATATTGGATTAATGAAAGAAGTTGATCCCGTAAAAGTAACAGTAAAAGAAGGAACAACTTACCCAAATACGCCACAGTATAAATTAACTCCAGAAATAATTGAAGGAATAACTCCTGTAATAAATAAAATGATCGAACAGGGAATTCTAAAAGAAATAATGAGCAGTCCATGTAATTCACCTATTATGGGACTGAAAAAGCCAAACGGAACATATAGAATAGTACAGGATTTGAGAAAGATCAACAAAATAGTTGTGCCTTGTTGTCCAATAGTGCCAAACCCTGCAGTAATTCTATACCAAATTCCACACGAAGCTGAGTGGCACACAGTGATAGATTTGTGTCACGCATTTTTCTCTATTCCTTTGCATCCAGATAGCCAGCCATTATTTGCGTTCCGGTTCGGAGAGCGTATTTTGGCATGGTGCCGAATTCCTCAGGGGTATACAGAAAGCCCCTCAATCTTTAATCAGATTTTAAAGAAATCCCTGGAAGATTTGAAAATGCCAGAAAAGTCAGTGATGGAGCAGTATATCGATGACCTGTTGGTGGCATCGAAAACCAAAGAAGCATGTGTAAGTGATACCATTGCTTTACAGAACCATCTAGAGAAAAGAGGACATAAAGTGTCCCCTTCAAAATTGCAATTTTGCCAAAAAGAAGTTCAATATTTAGGGCATAAAATTGAGAAAGGAGTGCGAAAGATAGCGACAGAAAGAGTAAGAATGATTCAAGGAATGAGAGCACCAATGACGCAAAGAGAGGTAAGAATGTTTCTGGGAATGGTTGGATATTGCCGACAATGGATAAGTGGTTTCTCCTTGATTGCTAAACCATTACAAAAACTGACCAAGAAAGATGTAAGAGACCCTTTTGAGTTAAATAACGAAGAAATGAAATCTTTCAAAGAGTTGAAAAAGAAATTGTGTGAGGCCCCTGCTTTAGGCATGCCTGATTATGAGAAGGATTTTGAATTGTACTGCAGTGAAAGAGATGGATGTGCGTTTTCAGTACTGGTACAAAAACATGGAACAATGAAGAGACCAATTGCTTATTTTTCAGCTGTCTTAGATCCTATAGCAAAAGCGTTGCCTGGATGTCTGAAAGCTGTTGCTGCTACTTGTGTAAGTCTGGAACAAAGTGAAGGTATAGTGATGGGGTATCCACTGAGAGTATATGTTCCCCATTCAGTAGAAATTCTTTTGACAAGAACAAAAACACAGTACATGACACATAGTCGGCTGACTAAGTACGAAAAAGTAATCTTGAGTGCAGAAAATGTGACCATAGATAGATGTATGAATGTGAATCCTTCAACATCATTGCCAGATGAAGAGAGTATAATTGAACAAGACGAAGTAGATCATGATTGTCTGAATGTGCTGGAATATTGCACAAAACCAAGAGCTGACATAAAAGATGAACCTTTAAAGGAATCGGATTATATCATGTTTGTGGATGGCTCATGCTTGAGAACGAAAGAAGGAGTGTTAAGCGCAGCATACGCAGTGTGCACAGTGGCAACTGTGATGGAAGCGTCTTGTCTGAAAGGAATAAGGTCTGCACAAGTTGCGGAACTGATTGCTTTGATTCAAGCATGTAAGTTGGGAAGAAATGTGCGAGTTACGATTGTGACCGATAGCCAGTATGGTTTCGGTATTGTGCATGACTTCGGTCAGATTTGGTCACAAAGAGGTTTCTTGACGTCTGCAGGAACACCTATCAGAAATGGAGATTTTGTTAAGAAACTGCTTGAGGCGATACAGCTGCCTAAACAGATAGCTGTAGTGAAGTGCAAGGCACATAAGAAAAACGAAGATTACATAGCTGTTGGTAATAACTACGCGGACGAGATTGCCAGATATTGTGCGGAGAACATGGTATCCCTGAATAAGAATAGAGAAAGGGAGCATATCTCTTCTCCTTTGCTTTTTACTAACACTGTCGAGACATGGGATGAGGTGAGACAGTTACAGGAAGCTGCAAATGATGAGGAAAAAGATTACTGGATAAAAGCAGGATGTAGAAGACAAGAAAACAATGGTGTGTGGGTATACAGAGATGAAAGACCAGTTATGCCTGATAGCATGATTGCAGACATGGCACGGATGTACCATGGACAAGCTCATATTGGGAGAGATGCAATGATCAGACTTTTTAGACAAACCTGGTATAACCCAAAATTCAGAGCCATAGCTGAAAGTCTTTGTCAAAGATGTCTTATTTGTCAACAGTTTAATCCAGGAAGAAAGACAATAGTGAGTCTAGGAACAATAGGACGAGAAGGAGGTCCATTCACTAGAATGCAATTAGACTTCATCGAAATGCCCCCTTGTAACAGACTAAAATATGTTCTAGTGGTCGTCTGTTTGTTTTCTCGTTGGGTGGAGGCATACCCCACTAGAAGGAATGATGGAACAACGGTAGCAAAACTTATGCTGCGAGAGTTCATTCCAAGGTATGGTTTTCCAGTCACGGTTGAGACAGATAGAGGAACACATTTTCAAAATGAGTTGATCCAATTGATTTGTGAAGCATTGAGTATTAAACAAAAACTACATTGTGCATACAGACCAGAGGCTTCTGGGGTAGTAGAGCAAATTAATGGAACAATTAAGAACAGATTAGGAAAAATGTGTCAAGCTACAGGACTCAAATGGCCAGATGCACTGCCCCTTGTTCTGATGACCATCAGAAGCATCCCTGAAAAGAAAACTGGACTTAGTCCTCATGAGATGATCATGGGACGAGCAATGAGACAAGCACAAGTACCTGTCAACAAGTTATTGACTATAACTGATGATCTAGTACTGGATTATTGCAAAGGACTGGCTGATGTGGTGCGTTCTGTGTTTCATCAGGTTGGACCGGATGCGACCACTCTTGAAAGAAAACCAGCCCACGACTTGAATCCAGGAGACTGGGTCTGCATAAAAATCCACAGGAGAAGAAACTGTCTAGTTCCTCGCTGGGACGAGCCACGACAGGTAATCCTAGTGACAACAACTGCAGTCAAGTGTGCAGGAGTGAAGAACTGGGTCCATGCCAGCCACACAATTAGAGTTCAAGAACCTACTGATCGACATGTGAGTCGACGTCTGGAAGTGTGGGATAAGAGTTTAATGACTGGGACAACAGGAATAAGAGAAAGGGTGCCAGAACTTGAAGATCGACCTGAAAGTCGACATCTGGAAACCCCAACTGCAAGCACCTCTAGAGAGGAAGAGGAAGAAGAAGAAGAAGGAAGAATTTCAGAAATTCCAGAACCTGAAGATCGACCTGTAAGTCGACATCTGGAAATATCTGACACAAGTTCAGGACCTGATGATTCAGTTGCAAACTGTGAAGAATTTCGAAGGAGAACTTGGGGATATAAACCAATTAGAGAAGAGAATGAACAAGAAAATGATCTAGATGAGCAACCAAGTACAAGTTATGGTGGAAATCCTTCAAAAGTAATATTAATAGACAAAGTAGGGAAAGAGGTAAATAAAAAGTTAGAGAATCGAGAAGAACCCCGAGGAGCAATAGGGACAGATAGTGAAACAAAAGAACAGGGAAATTTAGAAGTAGAGAGTGAGGAAAATACCAATTCGGAAGAACACCGAGGAGGGACAGTAATAAGGGAACACAAGAAGGAGAAAACAGATCCACCAGTAAGAGAAGATGAGATCATAAGCTTCAAAATAAGAGACAATAGTGAAAAAGTTGAAACAGAATCTGAAGAAAGTGGAGAAGAAGAGAAAACAAAAACTGAATCAAGAAAAAGAAACTGGAAATCAGAAAGAGAAGAAAAAGAAGGTGAAGCCAAAAGGCCAAGAAAAGGAGATAATTGGCCCAGCAACTATATAAGAAAATTGAGATATAGAATAATCAGAACAGGAGAAAAAAGTGCTGAACAAGTGAATGAAATAACAAGTCAAAAGGAACAAGAAAAGCCAAGTGGAAAACAACTGCAAAAATCTAAAAGAACAAAGAAAGTGAATGCAAAGTACAAGTCACCTGAGTGGCTGTATATCGCACTGACGGATTACAAAGAAGAAGGAAACACTCACGAGAACCCGAGACTAAGAAACCGAATGGGTAAAGGTGAGATGCAACAAACCTGAAGTGAAGGCTTATAGTGCTTCTGCCGGACGTGACAATTTTACGGGATATGGCAAATCACCGGATGTGACAACGAAAGAATTCTTGAGAGAATTAAAAGAAAGTACCAAGCAAAGATTTTTAAAAGCAGAGTGGCATCTAAGTCATTTCTGAGGTGTAGTGACACAATTTTCTGAAACTTAACAAAAAGATAACAACAAAATGGAAAATACTAGGGATAGAAGAAATAAGTGTGAGTTTGTAAAAAGATGGTGTAAAATGTGCTGCTTTTGTACAGGTTTATTAATGACAGTATGGATAGTTTTAGCAATCACAATTCCTATTAGTCTAGCTGTAATAGAAGCAAAGAATGATACTAAACCAGAAAAAGAAACTAATATTAAAGAACCAGTTATTTTAAGAAGTAGTGCAGAATTACATAAGGATAAGTCAGTAACAGACTTTTCGAAAAATGTTTTTACAAAATTGTTGTACGAATATGTAGAGACAATGGATGTGAGAGATTGTTATGTTTGTATGCAGTTGCCTGCATCAGTGTCAGAAGGTGTGACTTATCATCACCTACCTCTAACTTATGGAATAACCTGTAGTATAATAGCAAGTTTGTTTTATAAAACAGGTAGATTAGAGTCTTATTATACTGATATAGATAAGATTTTTGCAAACATTCCAGTAGTACCAGAACTTAACAAAGTAAAACAAGCAAAAGTTTTAGGAGAATTCTTTTTAGAACATAGAAAATTAACGTTAGAAGAAATAGTTAGTAACAACCTTACCTGTGAATTAAAGAAAGAAGAAAAGGTATTTTTAGAAATGGTTGAAGAAAGAAGAATGAAATTTCAAAAAGAAGCAATAAAAGAGGAAGGAAAACGCTTATGGACGTTTGAGGAAGGAAATCATGAAGGGAAAAAGATAAATGCAGCAATGACATTAGATTGGCCGCAAACAGGAAAGTTGTGTATTAGGAAAAATAAGACAGTCTATGACAATTACTTTGTAGGTTCCAGTATCTGCCATGACAATTATCAAATTCTGGGAGGTTGGGGATTCAAAGGTGGAAAAGATCCAATATTTCCAGGTATCTATTATATTTGTGGGAATAGAGCTTATTACAGGTTACCGGACCATTGGTATGGAACTTGCTATGTAGGCCTGGCCTTTCCAAAAATCTTTCATATGGACAGAGAAGAAAAAGGAACATACAAGATGATTAATAGCTTTACACGTAGAAAGAGGGAAAGTTTTTCAGAAATTGTAGGTGATATTTTTGGAGCATTAATACCAGCAGTGGGAATATCTTTGAATGCATTTAAAATTCGGAAGTTATCCACAGTAGTAGATCGTTTGTCTACAGATACTGCGGGAGGGTTCTTGATGGTAAATACCGAAATGGTTGCCATGAGAGCTATGGTGATGCAAAATCGGCTTGCCCTTGATATTCTTTTGGCAAAAGAGGGTGGAGTTTGTGGAATGCTGAAAGTCCAACATTGTTGCACTTACATTCCTGATAAAAGTGAAAATATACAAAAGTATATTACAAATATTACAAATTTGCACAAAGAACTAGTTCCACTGGAGGTTGAAAGTGTCCTTGGAAAACTTGGTAAAGGGTTTTCTTCCGTAGCAAATTGGTTAACCAGAATGAGTAGACTAATGATAGGGAAAGTTATAATAATAGCAACTGTAGCAATATTGTTAGCCATGGTGTTGAAAATTGTAATAACGTGTATAAAAAGAAAAGTAAGACAAAATAAGATAAAAAGAAATAACAGAATAATGAAAGAGAGAGAGAGAGAAATGGGTGAAATTGAGTTAGAGAAAATGAAAGAAAGCATGTATAAAGAGACAAGAAGACAAGATGAAATGGAAACAGATGTATAACTAACAAAAAGCAAAAGGATGAAAGACATATGCTGCCTGAAAAAGAAGTATAACTTGGGTTTTATGTGGTGATTTAAAAATCACCAAAGGGGGAGTTGATGGAGCAGAGAAAATAAATTTTTTTAACCCCTAACAAATTTTATAAATAATTAATAAAATGTTCGTTTAAATGTATTAATCAACACTGTACGTGAGGGAAGGGTAACACGCAAGTATATGGGCTGAATAATCTATTAACGAATGTCTGTGTGTCTAATTATAACATAAAAATAATTGCGTACTAAATTTATAATAAATGCATGATTTGTGCTTCATAGAATATAAACGTGTCGTTGCAAAAACAATAGTGATGGTAAGTAAGGAACAGCTTAAATGTTGCTTTCTGCTAGGTAATAACTAATTGGGGTACGTAGATGACGGGTGGGAAACAAAAAGGCTATGTTTCTCTATTTTAATTATGTTTTGTTTATTTCAAAATAGTGCTTCTAAGTATAAACGAGTGGCGATATAAAATGGCTGCCGGTTAATGAAGTGCGCATGTGCGGGGAAACGCGTGACAAGGGAGAAAAAGTTGGAGAAAAGCTAACCACGTGATGATGCTGAGAGGCTAGGATGCGAGAATGGTCAAGGCTGATGTGACCTAATTGAACTGATAGTGTGCCGTGGTGATCAGCAAGGAACCGTGGGAAACCATTTTAAGAGAAAGGACAATGCCTGCAGAGTTCTCGAATGTATCAAAAGAAGTTACAAATGTACTGATCGAAGCGGATGGAAACATGTCTTGAACTGTGAGAAAGGAAATGATCATATACATTCCAAAGGACAAGTTGGATCCGGGAGAACTTGATTAAGAATGAATAGATTAAATGAATGGACCAATGAAAGAAAAGCGTGTTATTAATGTTGCAACAATTAGTTAGCAAAGTTAGAATTAGGGTATAAGAGGGCCTACTCTTAGTGGGAGGGGTACACAGTCGGAGTTGGAGAGTCGCAGTCAGAGTCGGTGTTGGTGTTGGTGGCTTCCAGTGCTTGGTGGTCCAGATCGATCCATTTACTGAGCGGGAGATGCTGAAAGACTGTTAGATGAGACGGGTTGCAGGTAGCTGATGCTGACGAGCTGAAGTTTCTGTTGCTGTCTTATTTTTCCAGTTGAATATGAGAATCAAGATATTTTTAATTCGTAAACTTAGGTTAGAAATCCTTAGGCTAAATTAGGGAAGATAGGCAGGTAATTAGGGTTTTTGCTTCATGATAAAATTTCCTTTCTGCAATAAAATTGATTTTGCTTAATAAATATTTGAATTAATAATGAATGAATAATTGAATAAAAAGTCTAAATTCTTTCTCATGCTTTTAAAAATTATATACATTTTAAGATTCTTAATCAAACGACTCAGTGGTTATTTTACTAAATGATTGTGACACTAGTAATTGGTTATTGTGATTTAGCGGGTCTTAATCACTACAAATTAATTTCTTACTAGATGATCCATCGACAAAACAATGAGCAGGAATATCTTAAGAAATAACTAAGAAAGTGATAGGCAATAAGGTATCCCGGCTCTTCCCAGCGGTACATAAATGGTGTTTTCCATTTAGTTCTCATGCTTCTCCTAGGAGTACAGAATTTCGTAAAGGTGTAAAGGAAATCCAGGTGTGTGTGTGCGTGTGTGATAGGCGATGCTTATGGGCCCCATCGTCATGTGGATGTGAGAAAATATAAGTCGTCCCTGGATGACCGATAAGTGACCTAGGAGGAGAATAGTTTTTATTGTACGCGCTGCATCAACAGCCAGGAATGAGGATCGTTGCCGCTGTACCTCTCGAGTATAATCCGGGAAGATCATCACCGTACTGTTTCCGATCTGCAGACTCCGGTGCTCACGACCACGTTGTAAGAGGTAGTCTCGGTCCCTATAATGTAGCAGCCGGCCCGCCAGCGGCCGAGGCGGGGTGCCTGGTTTGGGGGGCCTGGCCAGGACCCTATGGGCACGCTCCAGGGCATAGAAAGGAGAGAGGCCCTCCGGGGCCACTTCTGTCCTCAACCATGTTTCCAGGAACTGGACAGCATCCGCCCCCTCCTCTCGCTCCAGCACTCCTACTATGCGCAGGTTATTTCTTCTCGAGCGCCCTTCACTGTCCTCCGCCCTCACCTCTAGCCGCTGGACCCTGGATTCCACCGCCTTCAAGGCCTGCTGCAACGTGGTGACCGTGTCCGGGACATCCTTCAGGGCAGTTTCATGGGCGATGACTCGCTCCTTGAGCTTACGGTGATCATCCTTCAAGAGGGTGAGATCCGTCCCGATGGTGTCGATCTTCATCTCCAGTGCCTCCCTCGAGGAAGTGATGGCCTGTAGGATATCAGCCAGGGTGGGGTCCCCCGACAAGCCCTCCTGTCGTCTTCGTGACGCACCCTCCTCGTCGTCCGTGTGGGGTTCATGCTCGTCCATACGCAGGACCTCGAACCCCTTCTTTTTAGACACTCTCCCCATCCCACGACTGGTCAGGAGGGAGGGGCAGCAGGGCCCAGCAGCAGCTTCACCAGGGTCAAACCCCTAGACAGGGGACCCCCGGGCCATCCAACACCCGGTTCAGCACCTGCGGCCCTCCAATGTCCGTGTTCGCCCTCTCAAGCGCCCAGGCGCACCTCCGCAGGAAGTTGAGGGTGGAATCCCCTGTTCCCAGGAGAAGAGTCGGTAGAGATCTGAGGATTCCCCAGGCGGGCCGCCCCAGGGCACAGTAGGACAACCAATGGCCCCCTCCGGGGCCCGTCACAGCGTCCGCCGTAGACACCCAAGACCAGGGCCAAGTACGGACTCGCCAATCAGTCAGCACTGCAGGGACGTCCCCACCCGTCCCTCTGCTCCAGAGTGCAGAGTATCAGCCTCCCGGTTGCTCAGGGGGCGCGGGCCAGACCAAGAAGCCCCAAGTACCTGCCCCCGCCTTCAGGGACGGTCCGTTGCTGGTGCCTCAAACAGGGCAATGCCTCCCGCGGTCCGCAGTAAAGGCAGGGTGTCTCTTCGCCTCTTTACATCCCCCCCGCCACAGCAGGACACCGTATCACACCTCCGGGGGGGCCCCCCAACCAGCTCAGGTAACAGTCAGGCTCCGCCTGCTACACTCCACCAGGCCCTCCCCAGGCCGCGGCTCTCCAGGACATCCACAGGTCCACCGCCGAGGGTCAAGGGAAGCTGAACCCCCCACCGGCCTCACAGCAGAGCCAAGTCCAGGCTCTATGGGGCACCCACCAGGGTGTGTGCCCAGAGGAGCACTCTGTAAAGGTGGTCAGCATGGGCGCCGCAGCTCTCCCGATGTCCCGCAAGCCGCCATCTTAGGGTCAGGCGGCCACCGCTGTGTGCTCCGCAATCGCTGCCCTCGCACCGCTCACGCCTCCCCGGTACCTCTGCGGCAGCCTCCTCTTACGGGCAGGTCCCGCACGCCTCCGGTCCGGTCAGGGTGGATCCCCAGTGCTTCTGGCGCGCTCAGCAGCAAGGGCCGCCGCAATGCCATGCGGCCGCCATTTTATCCGCAGCCAAGCCGGAGCGCGAGCAGAGGAGAAGACCGGCGATTCCTCGGCCCCACAGTGTCCCCACACCTGGAAAATGCAGCCGATGGGGCACCAGACGTTCCGCCCCCAGATCCAGTGCCAGGGACCACCGTAACTTGGCAGGATCAATGTCTGTGGAGGAAGGCCACGGAGGAGCTCCGATGCCTGCCTCTTCCTACATCGGCATCAGGCCACGCCCCCTTTTGCAAGTCAATGATGCCACCACCGCCAAAACTAGGAAACCTGTGTGAAATGTCCATTGGTGGGGTAGGTATGAGCATAGTTGCAGACTCGGGAACTCCCTACACCATAGTTAACAGTAAAGTTTGGGAGGAAAAGTTTGAGCCACACCTAGGAAAACAGTTGGATAAAGCTGATATCACCATCAAAACATTCACAGGGGATCCCAGAGAGGTGTGTGGTTTTAGGAAACTCAAGTTTTGCTTGAACGGAGTCCTTAGGCAAACTATACGTATCTGCTGTAGGCCCTTCTGTTTTGGGATGGATGGACCAGGGCAGCCTGGGAATTATACTGGATCCCAGTTGATCTGATCCTGTCATGGTCATCCAAGATGACAAAGAATACAGCAAGTGCTTATTAAACAGGTTCCCCAAAGTCTTTTCTGGTAGGATCGGTGCCTTATGTGGGTACAAGCACAAGATACGCGTTAAGACTAATGCCATTCCAGTTGTGCATAAGGTTCGCAATCTCCCCTTTGCTGTCAAAGAAGAGGTCGGAGTTCAACTGGATAAACTACTTCAGGATGGTATTATTGAGCAGGTAGAAGCCTCCGAGTGGGTGGCTCCCTTAGTCGTGGCCAAGAGGCCCAACGGAAGTCTTAGGTTATGCATAGACTTACGCGACCTCAATGATAACATCGTGGTTGAGCAATTCCCTCTTCCAAGAATAAACGAACTGTTGGCGCGCACTAAAGGTATAAAATGGTTTTCTACCATAGACCTTAAATCTGCCTACCACCAGGTTCCTCTACACCATGACAGCAAAAACCTTACCACATTCATAACCCCATTTGGGTGCTATAGGTTCACTAGGGTACCTTTCGGATTGGCCTCCGTGGCTGCCATGTTTCAGAGGCTCATGCAACACATTTTTAAGGGGGTGACAGACATTTTAATGTTCCTGGACGACATTCTTGTGATGGGAAGAACAAGGGAGGAGCATGACATGAAAGTGAACCAGGTTCTTGGTATCCTTGATGGTAAAGGTTTAACGGCTGAACACAACAAGTGTAAATTTGCATGCACAAAAGTAAACTACCTTGGACACGAGATTACAGGTGATGGCATCAAACCAAAGAAAGAACTGCTTGATGCCATAATAGACGCACCTGTACCGTGTAACAAGGAAGAGTTACATTCTTTTCTTGGCCTTATCGAGTTTTATGTGAAATTTATCAAGAATTACGCATGTAAAACTTATGAACTAAGGCAATTGCTCAAGCTTAAGAATAAGTTTGTGTGGACTGAAACATGTCATGACTCATTTTGTACCTTGAAGAAAGAAATGTGCTCAGCATTACCATTGCAAGGTTTTGACCCCATGTTAGAAAACATCATCACCACTGACGCAAGTTGCAAAGGTCTTGGAGCCGTTCTTACCCAAAAGGACACCAAGGGGGAAGAGTGTACCATTGCTTTTGCTTCCCGCTCTTTGACCCCCACGGAAGAAAAATACTTCGTCCTAGAGCGGGAGACACTAGCATGTGTTTGGGGGCTTGAACATTTCCGAAATAAGGTAATCCTTCGATGCGACCACAAACCACATACCAAAGTATTTACTACGAAAGGCTTATATGCCGCTTCTCCCAGACTTGCACGATTGTCTGTTCGCCTGTTTGATTTCAATTATGTGATCCAGTATGTACCCGGTGTCAAAAATGTGGTTGCTGACTTCTTGAGCCTCATGCCTATTCGCACTTCGACATCCTGTAACCATGAAGAGGTAGATGAGTTATGCATTGCCAATATACATGAAGAGTTACATGGAGTTTCTATGGATGAATGGATGCTTGAGCAAAACAAAGATTCTGTTGTTTGTGAGGTTTTGAACATGCTGTCCGAGGGCTGGTCTAGTAAAAGTAAGATGTCTGATTCCCTACGCCCCTTTTGGGAAGTCAAACATGAATTATCTGAAGGAAATGGATTGCTGTTGAGAGGTGATAGGGTGGTCCCTCCTTTCAGCCTTAGACTGAAAATACTAGAAATATGCCATGAAGGGCATTTGGGCATCGGCAAGAGAAAGAGTAGAGTCAAAAACTGGTATTGGTGGCCGGACATCAGCATTGCTGTCAAAAGAATAGTCAGGGGCTGTGCGCTTTGTGCCAATTCAGATAAAACCCAAGTCACTTTCAGACCTCCCCTACATCCCATCACATGTCCCACCATGCCTTGGGAAAGAATTGGTGTGGACATCATGGGACCCATTCTTGAACAGGGTGAGCAAGGGTACACGATTGTCCTCATTGACCATTTCTCCAAGTGGCCAGAGATAAAGTTCATCACCAAACCCGACGCACACAGTGTCGTCAGCTTCCTTGATGACGTTTTCACTCGTGAAGGCCTACCCAAGTACATAATTAGCGATAATGGTCCCCAGTTTACCTCAGACGTATTTAAGACCTATCTTGACAGAAACAAGATAAGCCATAAAACCACCTCAGTCTACCATCCCGCGGGCAACGGTGCAGTTCAACGCTTCAACAGGGTCATCAAGGGCATCATCCAATTAGCCAACAATAACAGTCTGGTGTGGAGACAGGAAATCCTTAAAACACTCTGGGCCTATCGCATTACACCGTGCAGCAGCACCAGCCACAGCCCCTTTGAACTCATGAGAGGGAGAACACCCTGGTCTAAGGACAATGTGGGTTGGTTATTGGCTGCCAAGAGAGTTCATTGGTCGGCCGACCAAGTGAAGAGTAGGCTGGCAGAGGCACAATCCAGTTGCAAGGACCGTTATGACAGGAAACATGGTTGCAGACCGGTCAGATTAAGGACTGGAGACATGGTCAGAGTAAAAAGGAGTGGACACACTAGCAATGGAATGAACAGGTTCTCACAACCCTTATCAGTGCGCAAAGTATTTTGCAAAGCAGCACTCCTTAGAAATGGCAAGGTGTGGCATTTCTCTGCGCTCTCTTTGTGCAAACAAATCCCTGTAGAGCATACCAGTGCCGACATCAGCAGTCACACCCGGAATAGCAACTGCAACAATGAGTCACGCGCACCTACCCAGGGAAGAGCATTTAGTGATGTGTCAGATGAGGAAATTGACTGTGATTCCTCTCAAACCAACATTGAGGTACAGGCTTCACCTTCCGAGTCCAATGCCTCTCCCTTGCAAGGGACTCCCCGTCCCTGTAACACAAGTAGAGTTGGGAGAAGGTTGGTGCCTCCATTGAAACTCTCGGATTATGTTTGTGAATAGTATTTAACTGGTAGTGCTCTGCTATCCTATGCTCATGCCTGTAAGGTTATGTTAGTATGTTTAACCTCTACCAACCCTTGTGTCCCCCCACTCACCCCCCTACCCCTTCCTTCCCTTGCCCCTGTTCCCCAAGGGGGAGATGTATTGCGATCTGTCTTCTTATGTCCATCCCTGGACCCCGTAGTTATCACATCCCCTGTCACCAGCTGAGTTTTAGAATGTTGACAGTTCACAGCTGGTGACCGAGGGAGCTGTTGTGCTCTCCTTCGCTCCGCGCCTAAGTTCTTCATCCCAACTTTGTACGATTCTAATTTCCGTACAGTTGACTTCATAAAACCCTTGCTTCATTACTTTGATGTAGTTGTTTTTATCACATTTATTGTGTTCAGAGAGCAGCATTAACTTCCCATGTAGTTGCTTGCTGATGTTTGAAGCAATGTTTGAATGATTCCTATGAGAATCATTGTACGTTTGCAAGTCTAAGGGTGACGTAGCAGCAGAGCCGAACAGAATTAGTAAAGCCAAGTTTTATGTTTTTTGCAGAAAGCCAGATGACTGGTGGTGTTTTTAATGTCCATGGGGAGGGAATTCCAAAATGTGGTGGCGAGATAAGAAAAAGCTTCCAGAGCTTGACTTTATGATGTGAGGGACAGTGAGGGTTTGTGAAACACCGGAGCGCCTTGGAGCGAGGGGGTAGATAGCGCTTATCTCGGCCTTTAAGGTAGGCTGTTGGAGTCGTAGAAGGGCCTGTGCGTAAGGCAATGCTTGGCCGTGACGCGTTTCTTTATCTGCAACCAGCGCAGATCTTTCAAATGACTGGAGATAGGGAGCAGGAGGGAGGGTGGGGATAAGTCTAGCTGCAGAGTTCTGGACTGTTTGCAGCCTGTGAATGAGGTGATTGGGATGCTTCTCAAAGATTGCCCAGGTTCGTAGCTGAAGAGACCGATACAAGGAGTGGGGCGCGTTCAGAAGGCCACCAGGATGGGGACCAAGGAATGGAGTGATGACCAAAGACGAGGACCTTAGTTTTATGGCCATTTAATTTTAGGCAGTTATCTTGCATTGAGGCGCTGACAGCTGAGATATTGTGCTGTGTTGGTGCTGTCCATTAGTAAACGAGATGAACATTTGAGTATCTTCAGCACAGGATATTGTTTCAAGTCCAAAAGTATGGAACAGAGGCACGCCTGCGGATACACATATCGATGAGTATGTGAGGTTATCGTTTGTGGCAGTCGGTTTTCTGTGGTACATACAGGTTACATACAAGGCAGATCTGATTCCTGGAGGCAGCGGAGCGGGGTAGGTCTGCCGACGGGCTCCGAAAGGGAGCAGAGACACCACTCACTGTGTCTTTTAAACTCCGCTGCAACTGATGAGGCATTACTATATACCTAACTAGGTTGCTTCATTTTCCCTAGGGTAAATGTCCCAGAGGGATGATTAGTGGTAGGTAGCGTTGTACCATACCACCCACGTGTAGATAGTTTATCACAATTTGTTCTTATATATCCACGGTCCTGAAGAATCGCCAATGATCACTCATTGACAATAGAGGGCGAGAAACATGTTGACCATCTGGGAGTTGAGTACGTTTTTTGTCACATTATAACAAAATAGTTACCCCTCCCTTTCTACTTTTAATCAGGTTGGATCCCTCATAAATAAACTTCACCACAGAGGATTCCCTTACCTGTTTTATCACACCACTTTATACATCTACACTCACATTGGCCCCTCACACCCACGGCACCCATACGGCAAGGAACTAAAGATCTCCGTTAAAGAGCCCCTTTAAAGGTGCCCGTCGGGCATTGCAGCGCCGGCCCGACGAGGAGCAGGCTCAAATGATGAAGCATGACACCTAGCTTGCTTGGTGTGTGAGGGCCCTAGTTCCTAAAGGAGGAACCCCCCCGCCGAATAACCTGAGGTACTTCTTACAACCCACCTTGTGAGTGGTTAACTGACCACTTAGGAACTCCGTACCCTTTTTTGTGAATTGAGTATAGGGCATGTACGTTGGACCTATTCAAGCCCTTTTTGTCCCTCCCCTTTGTTTGTAGATCTGATTGTATGTCAGCATGAAAGCACTAACTCTTTATTGTGCATGCGTGCAACAGCCTTAGGGCCAAGAAAAATTATATATTCAATAGTAATGCTAGTGTTGTGTAATAGATTGCCATGTTATTCTCAGACAATATTTTCAGAGCTGTATGTTGACATTAACTGTGCTAACAAAGCCCAGAACTGTACATTTTCCGCTCTCTAGAACCTGCATAACTACATGCAGGGGTTAGAGCTACAAGGCCATCCTGTCTTCCAAACAAGAATTGGAAGGAAATAGAAATGGTCACATTTGCCTGCCTTCTGTGCGCTTCTATAACAGAGGAGTTGCTAGTAGGAATGAACAAAATTTGCATAATTTGCTTTCGCATAATTATGTAAAATTTCAGCAAAATTATGTAAAATTAAGTGTAATTATGCAAAATGCAAATCTGTAATTTTGTGCTACATTTTAGTGTGAAACGTCCTCACATCAATTTTTGATACGAGGACACATTTCATGCTAAAAAAATGTGCAAAGAAGCAAAAGCTCTGCAGACAAGAGCTTCTCATGTTGTGTTGTTCCAGTACGTTTATGGTAACAAGCATAACACGACATTTCCAAAATGACGACAGTGTAATTTCAATTTTGCTTGTGTTCTGGAGCAATGATATGGGAAACTGAGCAGAAGTTCCCCTCCCTTCTCGGTAGAGAGTATAATGGGATGTGAGCACTTGTAGGGAAGATACAGGGACTGAGTGCTAAGGGAATATGCCATAGTGACGACTTCCGACTGCAGACCCAGCGACCTTATAAGCTATACGGGGACAATTAGATGGCTTGGTGCAGAAATAGTTCGGGAGTTCTAATATTATGAGTATTATATTCTGACTGCTGAGTTTGCAATAATAATTACCATCATTCTGATACACACGATTTGGGGTGTAATTAAGAACTGTATGTTGTAAAATACCAAAAACTCTGTATGTTTACTCTTTCTCAGTGCTAGGGTGGGGATCTGTATCTATATACAAGACCCCCTTGCAGATGAGAGTTACGCTGAGAGAGTTGTCTGACTCCTATCACCACTTATCTATGTGACCATAACTTCTTGTAGTGAGGAGTGAGAGACACCTACCAGTTCTCCTTTTCTCCAAAGAGGGTTCGCGCTCTAGTGTTCCTCTTGGGACTCAGGAAATCTACCCCAGTTTGTTCCCCAAGACGTGGGTTTCCTGATAAGATAATGTATGAAACAATGCAGAAATACCAGCAAAAAAATAAATAACCAATTGCAGAGAATAGTAACCGGTGCAGTGAAGTACCAGACAGAGGGTTTGAGTCACAAAGGTAACTCACACTTTGTTGTACATTATTTAGTGTTTGCTATTCACAAAGGTATTTTACGAGTAGTATCTTTACAACTGCGGAGTCTCCGCACATAAAAAGATAGGACAGTCCTAGCTATTTATGTGCGGAGACTCCGAAGTCATAAAGATACTACTCGTAGCGTCCCTCTGTGAATAGCAAACATTCAGAGTCTCACACAAAAGTGTAAGTTTACCTTTGTGAATCAGGCCCCTTATGTTGTAGAAAAACAATTTTGAGTCCAGTTGTCTCATAATAAAGTACAGAAGCCATTTACATTGAGAGAATATTTGAATAAAAATTATAAAAGCTGATACTGTAATTATGTAAGAAAATACATTCCTCACAGTAGAAAGTAAAGCATTCTAATTAGGAGTACGGTGCGTACACATTCAGGAAAGCACTGTAGAGCGCCATGTTTCTGTCAGATATAGGGCAAAATAGTGGCATCTCCTTGTTTTGATATGTGCAGTAGCTAGAAAGGACTTGAAGGTGTTAAGAAGGCTGGCCTCAGACCTGGAGTGCAGCTGTGGAGGAGAGATGCTTCCTGGCCGCCACATGTCACTTGATCTAACGTTTATTTCTGGTCTGTCCCACTTGTTAGTCCCCAAACTCTGGTCACCCTAAGTGTGCAGCAAGGAAAAAAAATAGAGAGTGCAGGAAATGGCAGTAAAGGGCATTGGTGACAGAAGGAACAGTATCTGAAAGGAAAACAAAAGCCTGATGCTGCGGGTGAGTATGGAGCTCACAAAGCGGCGGCCATCTTGGTTGAAGCATGCGGCCGACTAGCCTACCTATGTTGTCTAATTGCAAAGGCAATGCCACTGCCACTGCAAACTGAAAATCTCTTTTCTCATATAAAATCATTCATGCAACTCTTATTCCAAGAGAAGAAGCTGAGGGGTGTGGACTCCATCCCATTTCTGTCCAGGATCAGTTTCATAAGAATGAAAAGATGAGAACGTCCCCTGTTGGCCTGGCCCAGCCCAATGACTTCCTAAGATTGTGTCCAGTGCGGAAGGTTGGAGTGGCCCCATGTGACTAGACCAAGCCATGGCATCAAAACCCAAAAGTCACCGGTGGCAGTATGGACAGCCAGCCGATGCTGTACCACACCATTTGCTCAATTGTTGATTGTGGCACCAATTACAGATTGTTTTGAAACATTGTCCTCTCAACAGGTTCTTCACATCTTGGGCGTCCCTATCACAACTGCGAGACTAACCGACCAATATGAGTTTGTTTTTGACAGACCTTTAGGCCTCTCTGAAGATCCTAATACATTTGGCTAATAGCCACACCAGCGCCACTGCCCTGGTCGTCCAGGAACTGGACCCTCACACTAAGTTCGAGCAGCAAACCTTATCTAAATGCTGAAGTCATCCTCGACCTCCCCAAACGGGCCCACATCTACTCTCCACCTCAGAAAGCTCCTCTGGCTCCCTGTCCAGAAAAGATGCCAAATCAAGTTTCTGGCCCACGCCTACAAAGCCTCTCACGACCAACGAGCAGCATACATGAACCACCGACTGAACTACCACCAACAGTCCAGGCACCTGCGCTCCACCTCTCTCGCCCTCGCTAACACTCCCTGCATCCACTGGGGTCGCTCCTTCTCCTACCACGCCGCCAAGTCCTGGAACGACCTCCCCACCACCTCAGCACAGCTTCCTCTCTCGCAGAATTCATAAAAGGACTCAAGACCTGGCTCTTCGACCAATCACTGCAGCATCCTAGCGCCTGGGTACCCTCTCAGGTGATTAGCTGCTCTCTACAAATCCCGACCGATTGATTGATTGAAGTCATCCAGCAATTGTTGAAAGGACAACACATTATCAATGAGGGTGTGCGAAATCGCATTTAAAAAAAAGAAAAATTACACAAAAGTGCCACTAAATTATGTGAATGGATTGAAATCTCTTTTCCCAACATATCAGGTGATATTTTCACATGAGGACATACCTTATAAAAAAGTCACACGAGGTACGGGAAGGAGACTAGTTCAAGCAGAACATGTCTCTAGGCAAGACATTGCTTCAACCAGTCGCCTGTGAGAAAAACATTATGCAAATTTCATAGTATTTTGTTATGTGTATTTGTAAAGGCTCACAGCTCACCTTGGAAAGCATCCTGGCGCACATAATAGAAAATGTTGTAAATTTCACATAACATGTAATTCATATAATTTGTTTAATTAATTAAAATTTTGGCCACTTATCATTTGCACAAAAAATGGCCAAGGCCAATGGCCTTACTGTCCGACCCCTAAAGTATGCTTGCTGTGATCAAAAGGATAGGAGTTCATTTCCACCCAACAGAGTGTAAACTGAGATATCGCAAATGCCCTGAAACCAGTGCTTAATTTGAGCCGGTGGTTCCGGGGGCTTGGCACTGCCACTTACTTGTCAACACCGGCACCTATGACAGTCTGCCACATGGTGGCGCTGTTTGTATAATTTAGAGATGAGCAGAACAACAGTTGTTTAATAATTCAATATACATTAAAAATGATTAACACCTGCTGCTCTTATAGGTTTGTGGCCTGAAATAGTCTGAGTTGTCACACTTGTAGGAGTGTGCTGGGTAGTAGTTGTCAGGGCTTTAAGTGGGCCGGGTCTCACAGGTGCTGAGCACCGGCAGTTTTTTAAAGGGGGCCTCGAAACGGGTCTCTATCGGGCTCTGTTTTGTGCCCTGGCACAGGCGGTCTGTTTTTTTCCGGACTGCAGTGACAGCAGGCACATGGATGTGCGCTGCTCACACTGCTCACTTCTCACTAGTGGAGACGTTATGACATGACGTCATGCCAGGTGAGCGGTGCAGGGGAAGGGAAATCCTTTAAAGAGTCATTTTCTCTCTGGATTTCCCTTCTCTTTTGAAACTCAGGAGCAGCAACATTGTTGTGGTGTCACCAGGGCTTTAAGTGGAAGCTTTTTGAATATTATATACAAGCCATAGTTGCTGCTTATTTATCTTATGCGACTAACAACCATTGACAAAGCCAATAGTCCTGACTTGTTGTAGGTATGATGTTACTTGTTGTATCATATATCTGGGTGCAATGACAGAAACAGCAAAATAGAAGTCGGGGGACACACTATGCTAAGCACAGATTTTTAGCTTACTGTTTTTAAGACACGCCCTTAATTACATTGGCCACGCCCCTTTGAGAGACCCCCCCAGTTTTTTCATCCCACTTAAGCCCTGGTAGTTGTGCAGGTACTGCATACCTTCCAACTTGAAGAACAATCTCACAGTGTGAGGAGGGGCGGGGCCTTAAAGGGGACGGGGCCTCGTGCAGAGAAGTACCTACAGTGCACTTTTGAGCCCCACCCCTCCCCCAAGCCCTCTCCTCCTAAAAAAAAAAAAGCTTGTTGAGGCTGGTGGCGATGATGTCCTGGGGTGTTTTCACATCCCTTAATGGACCAGCAGTTCAAAGCCTCTCGAAAACGAGCTTTAAAACCACTATTTACAGAGGTTTTCAGCTTGTCTTCCATGCCAGAGTGTGATATGAGCTCCTCACCGGGACACGGTGTGATGGGAGCCGATATAGTGTCACACTGTGGCACTGTGTGAGTTGACAGTATGGTACTGTCGGCAGCTCTGGCAGGGGCAATGTGTGGTGCAAGCTGCAGAGGCCTCCTGAGAAGGGCCCTGGCACTTATTTGTTTACAAATTAAGCACTGCGAGTCCTCAAACTTCCCATTGTGAGATCAGATGAATTGTGAAAGGTCTATAACATTTGAGAATTTGATGAAAATGGGAAGGTGATGTTTGGGCGCCACTCAAACACATATTTAGTGTATTAATGCATTTATTTTATTTATTTGTACTTTTGTATGGCATGTACAGGAGCAAGGCGTGACAGTGCCGTTGCCAAATTCTCAAGATACAAATCCCAAATTAACAAAGAGGCTTGGACAGTGGTTAAGGATCTACACGGATGGAATAACTGAAAATAAACGAGAAATAATATATTCAAAACAGTCTTGAAGAGCAACATTTCGGCACTTATTTGGAGGCAATAGATCGTGTGGGGAGGAACCGGTTAAAATAAAAACATTCCAGACATACAGAGTAACTCGCTGAATAAGAAACAAACAGAAAGAGACCTGCCAGTTCTTGTGAGAAAAATAAAAAAACTGGCATTAAATGACAAAATTATGATTTATTCATAAAAGTAATCTTTTTTTTCTGAAATACGTTTTTTTCCGAAATAAAAACTGACAAGCTGATGTTTGGGGACAGAATGATTGCATTTCCAATCTAAAGCTGCAAGAGGAGTGAAACCTCGGCCTCTGCCTGCGACCCTGGCCCGGGGCGACGGGTGGGATTCTTCTGCTCTCCAAATCTGCCAGGTCTTCACATCTTGAGCGATAGCTCTGCTATATGAACCTGGAAAATGCATCTGATTATACTGTGTCTTGCCTGAGATTGTGCAATGTATATATTTGTATTTTATTTAGTGTTTCAATTTCGCCCTAAGTGGGAAGGGTACGCCCAGATGTGAGTCCTGGACTCTCCATGCCACTGGTTTCAAGCTAGCCTGGCTGATGAGGGCTGATGCCCCAAAACCGGCCCCAGGATGCTTGTTTCCAGTCCATGGAAGACCTGGCTTGACAGGTCGGGCTGGACTGTTCCCATGAGGAGCAGGGTCAAGACTGATTTGCATATTGCTGGGTCCACACTGGAATGGCATGGTGAGCAAAAGAATGATGGATTTAACCCAGATCTCTTGATTGGGGGTGAATGTTTGCATTCCATCCATCATCTTATGGAAAAATGAAAAGGCAAGAAAATGAGATGTAAAGAAAGGTGCTATGTATAATCAGAGGCCAAGTTAAAATGTGGAAGTTTAGCAACTTTTTCGTAAACGCTTCTTAGGCCAAGAAAACCCCCAGCAGCCCTGGGGAGGGTCAGGCGTGGTCAGGCACAACATGAAAGTATTGGAATATTTCATGAGTGGGCCACTGGGAGTTGTGTGAATATTGCTCTGTAAAATGCAATAGTTTCCTCTATTCCTTCAGCATGTTCTCTGAGTGACAGCCAGTTCATACCTCCTCAAGCTGCTGGCTCTGTTCGCTGCAGATATTTACTCTCCAGCACTTTCAAAGCTCCCCCGCTCCCACAAGGCAAAGACTGGGGCCAGAATCACCCCTGTGACATCATCAGGGTCAGAGGTGTAAGACATTTCTTCCACTACCCATGATATTTATTCATGAGGTCCTTGTTCTGTGAGTTTTACTAAAGCCGAGTGCATCTTACAAAAGTCAAAGTGAGTGGCATTGCCAATGCTTGTTTTGCATGGCACTCTTGCCATTTTACAGGTCTTCTCATTGTGGGGGCATCGAAAGTACGCATCATCACGGATATCCAGTAATTTGAGCAAGTTCACACACTTTGCATAAGTGGGGAAGCTGGGATTAGAGCTGGCCCCAGAGCCAGCCTCCTGTCTCGTACTTATCAGGCCTTCGGTGGCCACCAGCCCGGAGGTGCTGCAGGGGCAGAGAGGCCACGTGAGCTCACAGTGGGCACAGGAACCGGAAGCAGCCGTTTTAAACTTGACTGCTGTCTGAGGCCTGGAGGCAGCCGCTGACAGACAGACGCTTCCTGTTACTGACCCCTAATCCCTTCACCCCCTGAGCCCCGAGGCTCTGACACCGCTGACACTCCTTTCATCAGAACGCACAGGCCTGCGGCTGCCAGGGGAGGGCAGGAAACGCGTGTCCCAGAAACTCAAGACTTACTGTTTATCTCGGAATTAACTCCGTTTTTGGAAATATTATGTAGCGCCTAATACCCCTGGCGAGGCGCTGAATTATTGAAAAGTCGCGCAGAATCTTCCGCAGAGACACAGAACCTCTTTTTATCCTGCGCCTTTGTTATTGACGCACAGCTGTCATGTAATAAAAATATTTGAATTCAGGCATTGGAGGGGTTAGTGCAGAATGAGGTGTCGGCTTGTGGCCCCTCTGCTAATACTTGGGGCCCCATTCACGCTATGTGTGCACCTCAGTGTATCCTCGGCTAGTAACCTGCACCAGGAATTGTACCCTTGTCAATGGATTTACTCCTGCAGAAACTTCTGCCAGGATGGCCTAAATGTAAGAGTGAATGTACCCTTCTCTACCCAAATAACTGAATAACATATCCACCACTCAAATTACTTCATATTTTACTACACTAATTTTCAACACTAATCCTTTATGGGTTCCGGAGTGGCGTGCTACTCGCCAGAAAAGCGCTTCAACACCCATCAGGGGTAACAAGTGCTATATGAATGCAAACCTTTCTTCCCTTCTTTCCTTCCGCTATCCTTCTCACTCCAAATAACTGACTAATATCCACCACTGAAACTACTTTCATATTTCACCATACTAATTCACCACTAATCCTCTATGGGATTCCGGAGTAGCGTGCTTCAACACCCCATCAGGGGCAGGGCCGGACTGGCTACCGGGCGTTTTGGCATGCTGCCGAGCTGGGGGCTGATGTCACTGCGGTGGGGGCTAATTTCGTTGATGGAGACCTGCGTGTGCTTCGAAATCAACAAAGCAAAACGAATTTCGTTCAGCACACGCAAGTCCCCATCAACGAAATCAGCCCCCAGCTCGGCAGCATGCCAAAACGCCCGGTAGCCAGTCTGGCCCTGATCAGGGGTAACAAGCGCTATATAAATACAAACCTTTCTTCCTCCTCTATCCTTCTGCTATCCTTCCAAATCCAAATAACTGACTAACCTATCCCCCACTTAAAATGTACTTGCATGTTTCACTATACTAATTCAACACTAATCCTCTATGGGTCCCGGAGTAGCGTGCTACTCGCCGAAAAAGCGCTTTGACGCCTCGTCAGGGGTAGTAAGCGCTATATAAATGCAATTACAATACAATACCTCCTTACAACGGCAGTTGGATAAGTGGACATTGGGGGGGGAGGGATGCATTACACAGAAGATGGTTGGTGAACACAAACTCGTACATTCACAAACCTTTTGCAAGGAGTTTCTCACCCTGGAAAAGCTGCAGATTTACTCCGGTGAAAGGCAGGAGTAAATCCATGTCGACGAGTTGTTGTAGACGGGTATATTCCACGAGGAAAACAAAATAAAAGTAAATGAGTGGGAATATACTGATGTGTTAGGTTTACACACGCAGAAATGTTAACTTGGTCTCTTCCTATGTCGTAAACATACATGCGCGGCGCGCGCTCCCGGAAATCTCCACCTCGCGCAGACTTTACAGGCCTCCTCCAGGATTCCTCTTCAACTCGAAGAAAGTCGTACATTCGCTTCAAACCGTTTGCTTGCTCTGTGCGCAGCCCGAGGGCAGGGCCACAGGGATCATGCGGTTCTGCAGCCACGACTTTTCACATAATTATGGATTTACGTATTTGCCTCATAAATCCATCATCTGCTGCATAATCTGCAGATTCTAACAAAAATTTCTTTCTAGCTCAGATGGATCAAACGTTACTAAAAATGTGGCAATATGTGCCCCGCGCGCAGCGGAAGGCCCTTTGCAAAGGATCTTTCAGATTCTTACCTCTGTATTCGGTTGGAAAACTGGTACCAAGGAGGTGCAATCTTTGCCCAGAGAGCATGTCAATATTAAAAAAGAATACAGTAACATTATAAACAAATGCTGCATTATGCCACATAATTTCTTGCTGCATAATTATTCAACCATGACTGAATGAGGAAGGACCCCCCCAAAGCCACAGACCTCTGCATGCATCCTCCTCCAGGGTGCAAAATTATCCCCCACCGCCACCCCATGCGTGGACGTTTTATGAGGACCCTCTCTGTGGTTGTAATTAATGTAATAGAATAATTATTCAACCATGCCACATCATTTGGTGCTCCCCTGCCCCATAATTCCAGTGGCCCTGTATTAAGGGAGCCACCTGTCAACCTTCACCGTGCGCCTCCGTGCATTGGCCCATTAGAAGGAAGTGAATGCAGATGCGTGCCAGCCCTCTAACACTGTATGAGGGGTTATAAAGGTATCCCTTAAAATACTGCCCGCTGTCCTTATATTTGGGCTGTGTGGGTTCTCAAATTAAGGTTAACACTTTCAGACAATTCCTAAAAAAACAAAAAACAAAACAGGCTTGCCTTCTAGTGTACAGAGTGCAGTATGTAAATTCATTGAAAAATAAATTGAAACAAAAATAAATAATTGAAAACTCATTTAGTGAAAAAATAGAAATCCAGGGCCAGATTATGATGGCGGTCGGACTTCTGACCGCCATCCTTTCTGAGGTGGGACCACTCGACAGGATGTTGGTCCCGCCATAGGCATTAGGATGTGACCGCCACCACGGCGGTCGCAATGCCTATATTTCGTATTGCGGCTGGTGCTGCTGGCTGCAGCACACGCCACAGTACAAAAAGGGGACACTGCACATACCCCTGCACTACGTGGCAGGCCCCGGCCCCAGGCCCCATGTCTGAGGGCCAGGGGAGAAGGGAGGCCCGCCACGGACCCCCAATGTCCCTTACCGCCAGTCTTTTCATGGCGTGTAAACCACCATGAAAAGCCGGCGGGGAGGGACATCATAATCCCTACGGTGGTGCCTTACAGGCACCGCCACCATTGTAGGGATTGTGTCTTCCTCCGACGCACTGACGGGCTCCTTGAGCCCTTCGGATGCATGGCGGTCAGTCCAACCGCCATCCCTCCGCCCGCCATTGTAATATGACGGGCAGTAAACTGTGTTACAAAGGCGGTGGTACCACCACCGACGGGCTGTCGATGGCGGTCCCACCGTCATCGTAATCAGGCCTCCAATTCGTTAAAAATGAAAAAAATCCATGAAAAGGAAAAGAATATATATTTTAATTTGCTATAAAAATTCTACTGTTAAAAGGAAAAAAAATGTGGACTCCAAAGTAAGTCCAAAATAGGTAACATAGTTTTATTATGGGAGGTAACATAGGTAAGAAAACAAAGATACAGGGAGAAGTGGTAAGGAAAGGATTGAGGAGAAATGAGTGTTCGGAAGGGGCAACCACAAAAGGAAAAAGAGGAGCGTGGGGATAATGCCATGGAATAATTCTAAAAATAGGTGAAGGGGGTGGGTGTCCTCCTTTTCTTCCTCCCACGACCCACAGAAAAGAAGGGGGGAAGGGTGAGGAGGAGGATTCGGAAGGAGTGGAAAGAGAAACAAAAACAGTGGGAAGAGGAAACGGGTTTGACAGAGAACTCTGCAGGAAAAGAAATTTAAAAAAATGACAATATCACCCATTGACAGGTTATGTCTAGGGGGGTGTAGGGAAACCGGGGAGGAGAGGGGTGTATGGAAACGGAGGAGGGGTGTCTGTGTAGGGAAACAGGATCTATGTAAACCATGCGGAAAACCAACAGAGAGAATCTGTTTTTTCAAGACCGGTGGAATTTACACCTTGGGGAGCCGTTCTTTCCTTGTGCCATCATCTACGGAGGCCACTCTGCACAGGACACTTCTATGCACCAGTCACTTTAGGGGTGGCAGGGGTACCGGCATTTGCGGTATCCGCGGACTACCAGCCCCAGCACCACTAGCGCCAGGAGGCGCCGACGTGCATTCTTCGCGCCGCACCAAGCGGCGACAAAAGCGGCGGCGGTCTCCCGCAGCGCGGGACGCGCGCGGGCGAAATCCGGGCCAAGGGCGGGCCCGTCTGTGCCCATCCGAGACCGACTGAGGCCGGGCTGGCCCACCAGCGGCGGCGGTCTCCCGCAGCGTGGGACGCGCGCGGGCGAAGCCCGGGCCAAGGGCGGGCCCATCTGTGCCCGTCCGAGACCGACTGAGGCCAGGCTGGGCCACCCCCCTGAAATCTACTGAGCAAGGTACTGTGTGAGAGGATTGTAGAACTCGGTGTTGGGACACTAAAAATGGGGAAACGGAAGGCAGGGGATGTTGTCAATCAAGACCACAGTATTAAAAAACCAAAGAAATCCGGAGTAAATAAACGTGGGGTTAGGCCTGGGGCCACAGCTCAAGGAGAAACCACTTTGGCGGACATTGACACATTAATTAACGAAGTGGAACAGTTGCTCACAACTGGTAATAATAAAAAAAAGGTCAAAACGACGAAGGTTCCGGCTATGTTTAAAAAACCAAGTGCCCATGGGGGTAACAACCCAGCCATAACCCTGTCTGAGAACCCCTGTTTGGTACGATCCTCAGATTATGAAAGCCAAGTTATTGAGCCTGTTCCCGTTTCTGATCAGGCTCTTGTACCCTCTAAGTCTACTGATATAATTCTTGCTGACCAACTGACTGAGACCTCATGTCCTTTATATCCAACAATTTCTGTAATTCCCAATGTCCCCTGTTCCAACCAGTATGGTCCTATTGCCCCTCTGGATGCACCTGAAGGAGTTGAACTTTGGGATTCTATAACTCAGGCTACATCCCTTACTACCTCTTTGCCAGGACTGCAAGGTGCACATGCAGCTATGAAGAACTCTTTATTGGACAATGATCTGCTGTTTAGTAAAATGAATGAGCTCTGTACCCAACTGAGGATATTATCATCAAACATCTTGTCTTTTAAATCTAAGTCTGTGTGTAGTTGCTGTTGTAGTTGTATGAGTTCTGGGCAATCACAAAGTAGAATGATTTCTCCTTCTGGAGTGGGCAGGGATGTAAGGCTGGCTACCGACTTTGTGCATGGAAGGGACAATGGGAAACGTTGTACAGAGGCTCTCACTGGTCCCAGTTCCCTTAATAATAACATCTATACGAAATCTATAAAACAGACCCAGCGAAAAGGATTCATTTCCCCTGGCCACGAATTCCAACTTTGTGCTTATGAACCCCCCTGCACTTTTACCCAAGTGTTCTTCTAATCAAATGCCAGTGTGTGAGCCTCCCTGTATTAGAGGGCGACCACATTCTTTTGTTTAATCTGTGGTCTTTCCATCTCAACCTCTTACTTCACCAACTGGCTCTGCTCCTTGTCTTACTGCAGGGAATCTACCCTTGATGTCTGACCACCAACTATCTAGGGATAAGTGTAAACTTAATAGGTCCATTTATATGGTGCTGGTTCCAAAGCTGAATGCAGGTGCCATGGAGGATACGGAGGCACTGATCAATAAGGTGATCTATTGGTTGAGACATGAGCGGAATTGTCTATCTATTATAAGATCTGTTATTTTATTTGCAAAGAGACGTTCATCTCCACTTTCGTAGTTTGATCATATTCATATCGTTCTATGTACCAACTTTTTAGCTGAAAATGTAATTAATTTTGGTCTGCGTACTTGTGACTATGTTGGGGGAAAACAAACTGGTATACAACTAAAAGCAACCTCCCCACTGCAGTGGGCTCAGATGGGGCAGCAGAATGAGGGCTATGCTAGATCATCTGATGTCCCTAATACTCGCACCTCTCCTCTACAATCTCCCATGAATGCATTAGATTGACTGTATGAAAGTCCTGTGTGCCTAAATTCCAGCTTGGGTAGTAATAGACCTGGGGTAACGGGGGCTGTAAAGATCGTGTGTGGCTTAAATCATGTTATTGAACAAATGTCTTCTTTGGGTGGCTCCAAAATTGAAGTTGCTTCACATGATAAGGTGGATAGTTCATGTGGGAAGTTTGAGAATGGTGAACATATTGTGCTGCGACCTTTGAACGAGCACATTAGACCACAGGGTATGATAGAGCCTAGTATTGATATTCATATAGATGATGAGTCCAATAATTCTCAGAATTTAAATTTATTGTCCTGGAATATTGCAGGTATTGGCCAGAAACTATGTGATCAGGACTGGTTAAGTTATATTGTGAGGTATGATGTGTGTCTACTGCAGGAAACCTGGGCTACAGAGAAAACTTATATAGATGGATATACATCCCTCAGTGTAGGCGCCAAGCCAGCCCTTCACTTTGGTAGAGCTAGTGGTGGGCTTTTAACTTTGATTAAGAATGGTCGTTTTAGCACTGTCACTACTATAGAAATAGATTGTTTAGATTTAATGGGAACCTTAGTTACCCTACCGTCTGGTCTTTCTTTGGCAATTTTTAATATCTATGTAAGGCCAACTCGATCTAATGATACGTCTATGACTCTAGCATTATTGGAAACTATGGGGCCGATTCCGATTCGGGCCGGAAATCTCACCGACCGAGCCGGACCCGGAGAGATTTCCGACCGAATCGGACCCGTGCAGCCCGACCGAACGAGTACGATGCGCACGTATGCCATCGGACTCGAGTCGGGCGGACTCCCATTGAAGTCAATGGGAGCCTGTCGTACAACGCGTACGCGGGCTCCCATTGACTCAATGGGTGGGAGGTGGACAAGGGCGCCCCCTACAGCGTGTACGCGGCGAAGCGACTCGCGCCGTACACGCACAGGTAGGGGGGACCCATGGGTCCCCCCTGTGTGCGACTCGCGCGGCTATGCGTACACGGGGGTCCGACACGGACCCCCAAAGTACGGCTACAACTGTTCTTTCGAGCCGGAGTGCGCGGCTCGGTCGGACTGCTCGCGGCGCGCATCGTACTTACCCGTCCGGGGAACGTCTCCATTGCGCGGTGCGAGTCGAGTCCGAGCGAGTCGGTCGGTGCGGTTACATCCGGGAACGAGTCGGTCGGAGCGGTCGGGACGCCCGGACGAGTCGGTCGGCGATTTCGCATCGTACTCGCTCGCCCGGACGCGCGTACGATTCGGTCAGGCAATAGGGCTCTGAATCCGATCCGGTTAAGCCGAATCCGATTCGGAGCCCTACCGGCCGAGATCGGAATCGGCCCTTCTATTGGAAAATGTATCCCCGGATACAAGAATTATAGTGGCGGGAGATTTTAACACCGGCTTTGAACCTTGTTCCCTCTTAACTGAGATTACTGTGGAGGAAGATGAGCAATGGGGAATTCCTAAACTGCTGGTCCCCTGAGGAAAAACCTCACATCATGTGCATTACAGATAGTTTCATTGGTCATTGGCAGAGGTCTTAGAGCCCTAAATGGTCGTACCACCTCTGACCTCCTGTGTGCACCAACATTCAAGAGAGGTATGTGTGCCAGTATAATTGATTATGTATTGATTGATGTGAGAATTTGGCCCCTATTAGCCGATATGAAAATCAATGCTAGGTCCGATAGTGATCATAACTCTCTCGAAGTGGTACTTGCGGGAGAGCTTTTGGTTTCTGGGTGTGCTCTTATCTATACAAACGTCCCTGTAGCATTGGCTACCAATAATCGACGAGCTGTTAGATGGCCAGAAGTTATGGCTAATCCGGATGTCTATTCAAAAGTCTATAAACAGTTTATAACCTCTTTTGACCCTTACGAGGGGACAGATCCAGCAGGAATACCTATCTTATCAGACCACATGCAGTTGTTTGATGGTCTTCAAAAGATATTCTACAGAGAGGTGACTATCACGAAGACGGCACATTCTAAGTATCACGACTGGTTTAACCCTGCTTGTAAAGTAGCTAAGAATTCATTAAAAATAGCTATTGATGAGGGTGATAGAGGTAAAATTCATACCGCCAGAGGTTTTTAAAAAACACAGCTCAGAAAGGCTAGAAGAGATTGGGAAGACAAGTTTTGGCAGGACCTACTTGCAGCCAGTAAAATTAAGGACAGTAGATCATTCTGGAAATTGGTCGCACAGAGTCATCCTGAAGGAGTAAAGTATCCAAGTTTTAATATATCACCCGATAATTGGGTAGCTCATTTTTCATCACTGTACTCGCTAAGGAAGCCGGATGATATTGACAATGGTACTAATATAGTGGAGGATGTTATCTCACCTTACATAGCGCAAGAACAATATAGTAACCCTGTCAAATTCAGTCTTGAAGAGACAACCCGTGCAATACAGTCTCTTAAAACGGCTAAAGCACCGGGACCTGACAAAATCCAGGTGATCTTTTTAAGTCGGAGCCATTAATCTGGTCAAGCTATTTTAATCTTCTATCAAATGCTATCTCGGCCGGGGGAGCGATCCCTGACTCATGGAGGGGGCCGAGATAATAACTATTTTTAAAAAGGGTGATGCTAATAACCCAGCTAACTACAGGCCAATTAGCCTGTTAGATAATGCTCAAAAAGTTTTTAGTCGTCAAATCCTGAACAAATTAACTGAATGGATGGAAGAAAAGAAATACTTTCCCCTTCCAAGCAGGTTTTAGAACTAAAATTAGTACTGTTGACCCGATTTTTAGATTTACATTATTGTACTGGAAGACTGTGCTTTTACGTAAGGGTATGCTGTATGTGGCTTTTATTGATCTTAAAGCTGCCTTTGATCTTATTCCCCGATCGAATTTGTGGCAGGTTCTTTTTAATATAGGTGTTCCCAGCAATCTTGTATATTTATTGAGTAAATTACATGAGAATAACTATGCTCAAGTACGCGGGGACCAAGTGGAGAACTGACTAATCGTATTCCAATCGAACGGGGGGTCAGGCAAGGCTGTGTTCTTGCCCCCACTTTATTTTCCCTTTATTTAAATGATGTGGTTAATGTCTTGGAAAACTGTGTTAATGATTCTCCTGTGCTAAATGGCAGGAAGGTACCAATATTACTTTTTGCTGATGACTCCCTACTTATCTCAAAGTCCCCTATGGGTCTCCAGAACCTGGTTAATACATTTTTAGGTTTCTGTAATGAGAGGGGACTCGAGCTTAATGTTAATAAAACAAAATTTATGATTTTAGGCATGGGGTCAAGAAAGGTAAACCGACTATTCGGGTTGGAAATGACGTCCTTGAGAGGGTTGAAGATTTTGACTATTTGGGAGTACGATTTATGGATAGTTTTAATTGGTTAGATCAGATTATGAAAAGTAAACTTCTTATTGAGCACAGGTCAAATGCCATTCTGAGAACACAAAAGAGAACGGTATCTCATGTGGTATCCCCGGCCATGGAGATTTACCGTGCAAAGGCGTAAGGGGCTGCTCTCTATGGGGCTGAAGTGTGGGGCTATGTTGATGCCAAGCCTCTTGCACTGGTAGAAAAGAGCTTTGTTAGGAAAATGTTATGCCTTCCCCAGAGTACACCTCTTATTCCATTGTATTTAGATCTAGGATTGAAAAGAATATCAGACTTAGTGGCTTTGAAAGTGTTGATCTATTGGGTTCGTCTTTGGTGTACACCGGAGCTAGTTGATTATAGAGAATCCCTGACCGATGTTTTAAATATACCAGGTGCTCGATCGCTCCCATGATTTAAACACGTGTTTTCGTGATTGAGAATGTTAGGTCTCCGTAGATTTTGGGATGACCCTACTAAACTCAAGAAAGTCGATCAGCATCTTCTTAAAACTACTTACTGGAATTTTATCAATGAATATGTATTAAGGAAAAATTATGTAGGATCTCTGACTAACAGTTTTCTTGATTTCCACTATTGGAAGATTATATGGATTTTATACCCTTTGCTTTCCCTAAAAGCCTTTTCATACGGTTTCGCTTGGGGACTTTGCCCATAAGATCATTTACTCACAAATGGAATCCAGCACAGTCAGCATTGACTTGCCCAATGTGTAAACAATGTCATGAAAATGAATCACATTTGCTATTTTTCTGTCCGAAGTATTTGTCCCCTCGTAGGAGGTGGATTATTCCGATTTGCCGGGAATTGGGGCTTGTACAATATCGAATAGCATTACGGATTCTAAAAACTAATCTCTCTCCTAGAATAGTTGTAGCTGTTAGCAAATTTTTAGAGGCAGTTTGGTATAAGCGCAATGCAATTTTAAAATTAGATCAGTGTAAGGATTAAGGATGTATTTTATTTTATTGCTTATTTATATTAATGAACTGTTTTATTCTGTATTGTCTTGCTAGGTGTAACTTTTAGGTACTGTCTGTAGCTGGATCTTATGTACAGTGCTAAAGTAATTATTATCTTTTTATCAACTATGATATTATTGCTGCTGTTATTGTACCCAACTCTGAAGCATTATGCACTTTAAACATGGACTTATTGCTGCTATTATTGTATATACAATTGTAATGTAACTTGAAGCATTATGCACTTTAAATATGGACACACTGCTGCTATTATTGTATATACAATTGTAACGTAACTTGAAGCATTATGCACTTTAAATATGGACACACTGCTGCTATTATTGTATATACAATTGTAACGTAACTTGAAGCATTATGCACTTTAAATATGGACACACTGCTGCTATTATTGTATATACAATTGTAACATAACTTGAAGCATTATGCACTTTAAATATGGACACACTGCTGCTATTATTGTATATACAATTGTAACGTAACTTGAAGCATTATGCACTTTAAATATGGACACACTGCTGCTATTATTGTATATACAATTGTAACGTAACTTGAAGCATTATGCACTTTAAATATGGACACACTGCTGCTATTATTGTATATACAATTGTAACATAACTTGAAGCATTATGCACTTTAAATATGGACACACTGCTGCTATTATTGTATATACAATTGTAACATAACTTGAAGCATTATGCACTTTAAATATGGACACACTGCTGCTATTATTGTATATACAATTGTAACATAACTTGAAGCATTATGCACTTTAAATATGGACACACTGCTGCTATTATTGTATATACAATTGTAACATAACTTGAAGCATTATGCACTTTAAATATGGACACACTGCTGCTATTATTGTATATACAATTGTAACGTAACTTGAAGCATTATGCACTTTAAATATGGACACACTGCTGCTATTATTGTATATACAATTGTAACGTAACTTGAAGCATTATGCACTTTAAATATGGACACACTGCTGCTATTATTGTATATACAATTGTAACGTAACTTGAAGCATTATGCACTTTAAATATGGACACACTGCTGCTATTATTGTATATACAATTGTAACGTAACTTGAAGCATTATGCACTTTAAATATGGACACACTGCTGCTATTATTGTTGTTATTGTACATGTATTTGTGTATTATTAGTCAATTTAATGTACAGGATGTTGGTTGATACTTTGATGGTTGCAATAACCGAATAACGTTATATAATACTACACCTTCAAAAATCACGTAAAAGTCTGTTAATTGGCTTCACCCACATGGCAAATGGCGTTCATTTTTAAAATTTTGGTCAAAAACAGTTTTGATTCAATGCTTTTTTAGAATTGGTGTTCTATGGAGTTGTTATTCTATTACATTAAATACAACCACAGAGATGGTCCTCATAAAACGTGTGTGTGTGGGGTGAATTTGCTCCCCAGAGGTCTGTGGCTTTAGGGGGTCCTTCCACATGCACCCGAAGGTGGGTTTGCTCCCCTGATGTGGCTGAACTCTTCGGCAAGCCCTCTTTGCATGTATGCACCAAAGAGCAGGGGACCTGATACTGTAAAACACCACTTTACTCCTGCAATTGAAGTAAATTAGTGGTGTTTTACGGATTCAAAGGCGACTCTAAGGGGTCGATTATGATGGTGTTGTGAAAGGCTCCGAACGAGATTTGGATTCGGTGAATCTGATCCGGAACCTATGTTTCTGACCGAATCAGATACGTCAGAACGACCGATTACGATTCAAGGAAACTTCGGGCTGTCCAAATCGGTTCCGATCGGATTCAGACAGACCGAGTCATTTGGAGCCGAATTGTACAGCTCTATGGACACTGTTTCTGACTGAGCGATTACGATGTCTGATTCTGACAGCTGTTCCGAATCGGTTTGTTCGACATGGAACAGCTGTTGGAATCTGACTTTGGGGGCCCTTAGCAGGCCCCCCTTCACCTGTAGGCCCCCGGTTGAGGCCCGTGGGGTACCCATGGGACCACTCTTTACAACCATGCACAGTGTGGCAGGCACCATGGGGTGCCTGCCACAGGGTGCAAGGTTTTCCCCAACCACCCCTTTTTTCAATGGGAGCCTGTATTCTCGTTCGGAACACAGGCTCCCACTGAAGTCAATGCTAGTCCGACCAAACGATGTTCGGAAGCATCGTAATTGGTCTGTCGGACTCGTAGAACCTGATTTGGTCGGAAACGATTCTGAAATCGATTTGTTCAGAAGAGTTTCCGAACAAAATGGTAATCGGCCCCCAAGAGTATCCCTGTGACAGTCACAGCTTCCCATCAGCAGCTGTGTCATTCATCCGTGAATTCCACGTTGCTCCCATGCAAAGATATTCAAATGCCTTATTGGAAGAGGACTGCTTTTACACTTGAAGAAATACTTTGGAAAAGTCAATTTTCCATTTTTTTTTCATTCTGGGGAAAATATTGTTTTCCGAATAAAACCCTTTTTGCCTATAACCCTGCTTAATTGTGTAGATATTCCCCTGAAGTTCCACAATGGAAAGGTATTTATTTGAATCTCTTGCCTTTGATAGGAGTAAATCTCCAACCATATCCAAGGTGGGAATGTACCTGCAAAAATTGTGGACAACTATGCACCTCGCAGGTTTGTCAGTGTACACCTACTTTCCAAGCCACACATTGTACTCTTTTAGGACTTTTAGACTCGTGCACCAACAGCTGAGGCGGGACACAGGCGTCTGTGCAAGCTGTTCCCATGTGCACTAGCGGGTGATCTTAGGCCAATGAGGTAGGGGCATGTGGAAGTCATGGGCAGTGCAGTGCAGCCAGGGTACAGAGGGCAGGGGCTGTGCAGTGCATCCGGGGCACAGAGGTCAGGGGCAGTGCAGCCGGGGTACAGAGCTCAGGGGCAGTGCAGCCGCGATACAGAGGTCAGGTGGAGTGCAGTCAGGGTACAGAGGTCAGGGGCAGTGTAGTGCAGTGCAGCCAGGGTACAGAGGTCAGGGGCAGTGCAGCTGGGGCACAGAGGTCAGGGGCAGTGCAGCCGCGATACAGAGGTCAGGGGGAGTGCAGCCGGGGTACAGAGCTCAGGGGCAGTGCAGCCGCGATACAGAGGTCAGGTGGAGTGCAGTCAGGGTACAGAGGTCAGGGGCAGTGTAGTGCAGTGCAGCCAGGGTACAGAGGTCAGGGGCAGTGCAGCTGGGGTACAGAGGTTAGGGGCAGTGCAGCCGCTGTACCGAGGTATGGGGCAGTGCAGTGCAGCCAGGGTACAGAGATCAGGGGCAGTGCAGCTGGGGTACAGAGGTTAGGGGCAGTGCAGCCGCTGTACAGAGGTTAGGGGCAGTGCAGCCAGGGTACAGAGGTCAGGGGCAGTGCAGCTGGGGTACAGAGGTTAGGGGCAGTGAAGCAAGGTACAGAGGTCAGGGGCAGTGCAGCAAGGTACAGAGGTCAGGGGCAGTGCAGTGCAGTGCAGCCAGGGTACAGAGGTCAGGGGCAGTGCAGCTGGGGTACAGAGGTTAGGGGCAGTGCAGCCGCTGTACAGAGGTCAGGGGCAGTGCAGTCAGGGTACAGATGTCAGGGGCAGTGAAGCAAGGTACAGAGGTCCGGGGCAGTGCAGCAAGGTACAGAGGTCAGGGGAAGTGCAGCCTGGGTACAGAGGTCAAGGGCAGTGTAGTGCAGCCAGGGTACAGAGGTCAGGGGCAGTGCAGCCAGGGTACAGAGGTCAGGGGCAGTGAAGCAAGGTACAGAGGTCAGGGGCAGTGCAGCAAGGTACAGAGGTCAGGGGCAGTGCAGCCTGGGTACAGAGGTCAAGGGCAGTGTAGTGCAGCCAGGGTACAGAGGTCAGGGGCAGTGCAGTGCAGCCAGGCAACAGAGGCCAAGGGCAGTGTAACCAGGGTACAGAGGTCAGGGGCAGTGCAGCCAGGGTACAGAGGTCAGGGGCAGTGCAGTGCAGCCAGGGTACAAAGGTCAGGGGCAGTGCAGCAAGGTACAGAGGTCAGGGGCAGTGCAGTGCAGTCAGAGGTCAGGGGCAGTGCAGCCAGGGTAAAGAGGTCAGGGGCAGTGCAGTGCAGCCAGGGTAAAGAGGTCAGGGGCAGTGCAGTGCAGCCAGGGTACAGAGGTCAGGGGCAGTGCAGCAAGGTACAGAGGTCAGGGGCAGTGCAGCCACGGGTCAGAGGTCAGGGGTAGTGCAGTGTGTATGGTTAAATTTAATTATCTAATTATTTGTGTATTATATTTATTTATTTTTGAAGGTGTAATTTGAAATATTTTGTCATACACAATAGAGGCATAATTTGTTTTTCATATTTTTTTTATTAAACACACAATTTTGTTCTTGAAGAATAGAACATAATGTGTACATTTGTATTACTGGTAGTTTCATTTACATTTCATTTTACATTTTTAAGAGAAAAAAATTGTATTTTCACGTTTTATTACAAATAATAGTAGTAACAAAAATAATATACATTTGTACATGTTTATTTTTCTTTAAACTATTCAATATTTCCAATATATTTGTTCTTGTAAACTGTTTATATTTGAACAGATATACAATCATATTTCTTTTGTAATTTTTACAAGTGCATATATTTTTACACTTTTTTGCTTACATATATTTTGAGAAAAAAAGATATATTTTTAATACATATGCTTTTATAATTTGTAATTTTTGAAAATACATGTTAAATAATTTTATTGAAATTGTAAAATTATTTATTATGTATTTTATAATGTAACATATTTGTAAACAGTAATTAGTTTTCATTTTTTGTCTAATAAATAATATTATTTATTTAATAATAATATTTATTTTTTAAGCATTTTAAAAGTATGTAGAACAATCTTTTTACAATCAAAATTTTGATACAATTTTTCATTGGTATACATTTGTACATCATGTATATTTATATAATATAATTGTGATATTTTTAACATTTTATTATTTGTATTTTACAAATTAACATATAATATACATAACATTTTATTTTTAATGGTTGTATGATATTTAATATATATTGTCCAATTTTATTTTTGCATTTTAAGACATTTTGTATTTTTTACGACATTTTTCTATTTTTTGGAAAATAAATCATTACTTTATTTTTACTATTTTCTAGTTTTCCCTATTGTTTTCTATGGGGAAATAGTCTTTTTTCCAGTTTAATTAAGCAGACATTTTTTTTTTTCACTTTCTTTGTTTTGTATTCTATCTATTTCATTGTTTGGTTACTTTTGCAGAGGGAAGCTCGCGGTTGGGAGCTGCGTTTCTTTGGTTAAGGTAAGTTTGTTTTAAATCATTTTAAAGCTAATTTTAGGGTGTGGGAGCTAGTAGATGTGTAGTTAGAGTAAGTAGTGTGTTAATTATAGTTTTGTTTTGTAGTGTGGTGTAGATTTGATAGTGTAGTGTTCTGTGTTTTTGTTGTATTTTGGAAGTGTAGGTTAGTGTATTAGATTGTTAGTTAGATGTTTTTGGTTATGTGTTGTGATTTATCGATTGTTGTATTTAATGTATGTGGTGTTGTATGTGTTTTTGTGGGAGGGTGTTTTGCTTCTTTTTGCAGGTTTCTGTTCCAGATTTAGAGTGGAGGTGAAGATGCGTTTAAAAAAAAAAAAAAGGAAATGTTATATAGTTTCATTGAAACTATTAATTTTACATACATTTCCTTTTATTATTCGGTTTTCTTGGAGCAATTCTTTTTTTTAAAACTATTTTGGGGGTTTTTGAGTGTTCGGGTATAGAGAGGAATGCCTCATCCCTTTTTTTTATTTGTATTTTTTCTTTTTGAGGGGATTTCCTTTTTATATGGATTTGGATTTGGATCAACTTTGTTTGGGAAATCTTGTTTAAGCACAATCTACTACAACAAAACTGTAAGTTATTTGTGATTATTTTATTATGAGTGGGAAATGTTTATTTTTGTGATTTATTTTGCAGTTTTGTTTTTTTATGTCATATGCTATTGTTCGAATATAAAAAAATGACATAATAATATTTATTAAATTTAAAAAGAAGTAATAGTTTTTGGTTGGTGTATTTGTTTTATTGTAGTAGGTGGTGTTTGGATATGTATTATTTTTAGAGTATAGATTTCGCAATTGTATCTGGGTATTCTGGTCATTGGGTGTTTGAGTTTAATCTAGTTTTGTATTGTAAGTGCTCGTACATTGTTTTGGTTTGTTTACTAAGTATAGGACCTATTTTGGTTACATATTGATCTAGTCTTTGGGGGTCATTAGGATGCACATCCACGGTGTTGGCGGGGCCGGAAAATGCCC
The DNA here is from genome assembly GCA_963921515.1 of Calotriton arnoldi. Classification (NCBI taxonomy): domain Eukaryota; kingdom Metazoa; phylum Chordata; class Amphibia; order Caudata; family Salamandridae; genus Calotriton; species Calotriton arnoldi. The sequence goes on from CAWUFW010006618.1 coordinate 644,126, forward strand.
TTTTCCGCACTCCAGCAGCTGTCCTCCCGCCCGCCATATTACGATGGGCAAACATAGCCCATTTCCCGTACGCTGCGTAGCCAGGAGAACCGCCAGATTTTTGCGCCCGCAACTGCGGTGGAGTGAGCCAATAGGGACTCACTGCTGTGCGGAATGACGTTCCCTCCGCCGTACAAATCACGATGCCGCAAACAGCCCATCACACTGCAGCGGAGAATCCACCAACCCAGAGACGGAGGAAACACGACAGCGGAGCGCGAAACCAGACTCACGGTCCCCTCTACCCGGTCCGGACTGCAATGGATCTAGCCCTTCAAGCCATTCCGGTGCTGTGCCTCCTCCACTACCAGCAAATAATGGACCGTCGCGGACAACGCCGCAGGTACACAATGACACAACTCCGCACACAACCACAACAAACAACTCCTGTGCTGATATACGGTTCCTGTCCACATCAGACACTCTGGTGGGGACAGGAACACCTCCCCAAGTGTACCCACACATGTCCCACCTGTCAGGAAATCACCCCTCCGCATCCGGGCCACCAATCAACCTCGAAATCACTGCAATCTCCCGGTCACGTCACCGCAGCGGTGAAGACGCGGGAAAACATGCGCAAAATGTAGAAGGCAGGGCCGGCGCCAGGCATGGGCAGTCCACAAAGATTCACAGGGCTCCACCTCCACCCTTCCCACACTACGCTTCCCATACCCATTTGGGGCACATGCTGTGTGCTCTCCTGTGCCCCCCCTGCACAATTCATCTCCCAGGTGTAGCCAGACCTTGCACCTCACACACCAAAGGACCAGGGTGCCTGTCTTAGAAGGTGGGAGTGAAACGGAACACCCTGCACAGAAGCTCAGGGGCTGGACAACCCTCCTCCTCACACCTATCTTCCACTCATGTGAAGCAAACTGAGTCCAACTCTAAAATGAAGACTCACACTGCATAAGAACATCCACTGAACTGTCCACACTGCCTGTCAAGTCACTCACAAACACCCCACACTGACACACAGCCACATACACACACCATAGGCCAGCAGCAATGTAGGACAATCAATGGGCCAGCCAAAAGTGAAGTGGACAGTGCTGGAAAACCATGGAGCAAGACACATAGCATCTGTACATCACATGCAAGAGAAGGAACATATCACAACACCCTTAGGTCATCAAATCAGATATGGGTGGCACAGTGAGTGAAATTAAACCAAACTGACCTCTGTGCAACAAATTAGGGACCCATCAAGGCAAGCCATGCATAGTCACAGGAATGATAGGAAGTGTCTGAAGTCATACAGTGAGCAGCCACACATCTGTCTCAACTGACTTGACATGTGCACATCATCAGTACAACACACATGGCCCATTGTCACACTCCTTGACTGTCAAACACAACTAGGACCTTCACACATACCCATTCTCTACCCACCTCATACCTGCAGCACTCAACACCTGTGAGAAGCACACATAAAGGCCAAAATGTTGTCCTGTGAGTGCAATGACAACCAAACACACTCCCCGTGGTGCACCCACAAACATCACACTAACACACAGGGATGCCTTAACCAATGCAGACACCAAAATAATAGCCAAACACAAAGCTCACAAACAACATACACAGAGGTACAACAAGCCCACACATGTGCAGGAAAACAGTGGAAAGGAAATGTGACCCCAGACAGAACAGGAATACACAAAATTGTCACTCAGGACCAATGCACAGACACCATACCTCAACACAAACAAGAGGTGTATCATCAAAAATCTACCATGAACACCAACTGGGATCAATGGGACAATCAGCTAACACAGACACAGACACCTCACCACCCATGAAGTGGACAAGGTGCCATATTGTACCAGAAGCATGCACATGCACAACCCTGAAAAATGACAGGTCAAAAATAGGAGGGCTAACCACCAATGTGCACTGAAAACAAGCCCAGCAACAAGAATCCCTTGCTGCATGTGACAGACACACAAGTAATGCACACCACACCTGCAACACACATCTGAATGTATCACACAGCTAAAACAACCACTCACACACAACGTCATGCAAATAGAACATCACACACACATAGCATCAGTCAGTACAAAGAGCCAACACAGGCCAAACACTGCATACATCCACAACAAAAACACAACAGATGAACAGACCAATCCATCACAATGCAAACTCAGCTGCACATCAGGGGTATGCACAACAAGCAAGTACAAGGCAACATACACTGACAACACTGCATGCACACCAAGCAGTGTGTGCACAACAACCAAAACAGTAGCACACACATCTGAGTGCCACACCCTGAACTCCCACAGCACAAACATAACATCACACTCAGGAAGTGTAGCACTACCTCAGCTAACACACATACAGCTTAGCATTCACCCACAGATGCACAACTCAGGGACATCCAGGTACAAACAACATGACCAGAGGACTGTGCTGCCCAAACATCTGCACTGCACATGAGCAACCATGACAGCAAACAAGTACAAGGAAATAACACATAACTAATTTGCAAACTGTCCTGAGTAGCACATTGGTCCTGGACACAGATCAGCCTCACACAGCATAGTGTCACACTATGAAGTGGTGGGGAGGCTCACACACTGGCAAGCAATGGGGTGGAAGACATGAGACTGAAGTGTTGTGTACTGCAGTAGTGGACAGGTGAGCAGTGTACAGTACACAAACACATAGAGGAGTCACTCACAATGTGTAGGCATCAGAAGCACATATGGGGGATGGCATGTCTCCACATACCACATACCATACTGGAGCCAAAATGGGTCAAGTGATAGCAATGCATGAGAAAACTCACAAATATTGTCAGTGTGGCTGAGCAGTTCTGTAGAGTGTGCACAAACAGTAACAAGACACATGGCTGATCAACAAAACACAACACAGACTTGCCTGTCACACACTCTGCATACTCACAACTGGCAGCAACAACAAGTAGGTGTCCCCCAGGAGTGCAAGGACACAACAACACACTGCGCACTGCCCAACCTACAACTCCCACATGTGCCCACAATCTGAAACACATGGCAGAGTATTGAAACAAACAGGCACTCAGCTTCTGTGTCATACATGTGTGCAGTTGGCATTTCAGGGGCACACACACCAACACTGACAACCAAACCACCCCTACACACTTCATGACCACACAAGTGCACACATCCAAATGTACCCATGTGACTAGGAAGACAGGCCATCACAAGATGACCATACATCAACACTGCTGCTCACACACCAAGAAAGATCACACAGATATGAAGGACCCTGGCCAGCCCACAAGTAATCCTGTGGATAGAATACACCTCTGTTCTGGAATTGCATCATAACATGACATGTGGACAATTTAGCAAACCTGACCATATGATGAGTATGATAATCGTAGATCATCACAAACACCCATCATTGCACCCACAAACCTCAGAAGAAAGAAGAACTAAAGTGCCCCTCACCACTGCCAAACCCTGAAAAAGTAAAAGAAGCAATTGGCAATGTGAAGGTGGCATACAGAGCATTTGTCACATGCAACCATACACATACCGAAAACACTTACATTTAGCAAGGACACTGACAAAGCAGACAACAGGAGTAACTGTCTTTATTACATATCACCAAGATAGGCATCAAAAGTAGACAACAGCAAGGCCAGTGGCCAGTCCATAGTTCAAAGGAGGGACATGTGAACATGAGAACCTGCCCAGGGAATGTGTGACACCGTACACTGGCATGGGAATCACCACAGCTCTGAGGATACAGATGGGCAGTCCAGGCACCGCTGTAGGAGAGACGGCTTTGGGAGGGGGACTTTGCCTCAGACTTGGCTGTCAGTAGAAATGGGAGGTGGCAGATTCTCGGAGACCATTGGCGGACCAGACCTGGGAGAGGGAGGAGCAGCTGAGGTAGAGGCATCAGTGGCTTTGTGAGCCAGAGGGCTGCTTGGACCGATTGGCATGGTGGCACGGGGAGGCGGAGAAATGCTGCTGTGAGACACAGTGTGTGTGGGAGAATGTGGAGGGCTGCCTTTCCACTTCTTGGGAATTCGTTACTGAGAAATTGTCTTGGTAGGTGTGTGAAGTGGGGCGGGCACAACAGCCTCACTCCCCACCAAAGGTGCTTCAGGTGCAGGTGTTGGCCCTCCCTATGGTGAACTGCTGGGTCTGGTGGTACGCTTGGCCTGGCCTTGCCTTTTCCCCTCTATCCCCTGTTGACCAGGTGAACCCCCCACAGTGCCCTCCTGTCCCAGCTTCACAGGGGTGTGGGTGGTAGTTGAGGTTGTGGGTGAACCTGCCTCAGAGATCCGTTTCTGCGGACTCTTTGCAGGCACCAGCTGCACAGCAGGCACGGGAACCTTTTGCCTGTCTGTGGGAGCAGGTTTTGGGACGGAAGTGTCCTTGGATTGGACTGATTTGGATGCATGTGTGCCTGAGGCCTGCTTAGTGGCTTGATGCCCCTGAGTGTCACCCGAAGGGCTTTTGGCTTTGCGTTCCTGTGTGACTTCTTTTTTGGGGGGGGTGGTGTCTGCGCTCTGGACCGCTTGGAGTGCTGCTGTGTTGTGCTCCGTGTGGAGTACTTTGAGCCTGAGGGCTGTGGTGTGTGGTCACTCTCGTCAGATGTGGCCACTGGCAGGGTGGTTGCCGAAGGGCCAGGAGCTGGACCCTGAGCCTGTGCCAGCTGAATGTCTGTCGTCACTGTGGAGGACAAAGACTGGACAGTCCTGTGTAGCCCACCCACGTCAGAATGAATGCCCTCCATGAAGTCAACTACCTGTGCCAACTTCTTGTCATGATCAAGGAAGGCATTCAGTAAAGTAGTCTGACCCACACACAGCTGGCGCAAAAGCTCCACCGCCTCAACACTGAGGGCAGCAGGGGAGACAGGGGCAGGGGCAGCGGTGCCTGGGGGAAAGGACACTCTACCCTTCTGACTGCTGCGGGCACGGGCAGCACTAGTGGAACTAGCTGGGAAGGTGGGCACTGGACGATGTGTGGTGGAAGAAGAGGCAGATATCCGCCAACATCGAGGACTCACCGCTGGCGTCAGATGACGTTGAGGTTGGTGTTTCCGGGCGTGATTCTTCAAGGGCACTCCGGTCCCCCTCAGAGGGGCTGGTCAAATCAGTGTCAGTGAGCTCATGTGTTGCCGTCGAGCAAGATGCCTCATCCCCGGTGTCCGTACCCTGTCCTTCTGTGCCCTCTGTAGATGCTGCAAGAGACCGAGACGTAGGTTCAGTTTAGTGCCATACTCACAAACAAAATATGCAACCAAAGCAAACAACTCGAACATGATACCCCCATGTAGCACACCACCCTGTGCGGTCTGCATGTGCAAGCCTCACGCAAAAGTCAGAAGATACATGGAAACATGCATAGTTGGCATCAATGACCCATGTGACGTTCACACTGCCAAATAGCTGGCCCGTGCCTCCCAGTTACCTGACATCCTGATTCCTGTAAGCACACCTACGTGCCTGTAGGTGAGATAGATGTACATCTCAACATGTAGTCACAGTCACATATGGAGTCACTTTAAGGGGACAACACAGATACTGACTCCAGGATGTCCTCATACCATGGCCATGAGCTACTGATGTCCACCATGTTGTGCTTTGAAGCGCAACGACCCTTGCTGTCGGCAGATGTGTAGTTCTCACAATTCCAAAGTCAGACACTGCACACATCGACATAAGCACACTCAGATGAGGAACACAGCTGTTCACTCTCCGGTGATGTCTATGACACCCATAATGCAGCAGATGGCATGAGGCCACATCTTATCTTGCAATGTCATGGGCCATTATTTTGAACACCTGAGTAAGTACATGTAGCAAAAATGCATGTCAGCTGCACTCAACACAGAGGCCACTTACAAGCCATCGCATCACTCTGGAAACATCACAGAGCTCAACACTGGCGCAGGGTTGGGATACATGCAGTCACTCACACCCAAACTCACCCTTCGCAGAATACTCACCCCCAACTTGCTGCTGATGGGCCCTCAAACATCCATCCAGCTCTGGCGGTCGCTACCGCAATCGTGCATCTTACAATTGTATCCAATGACCGGCCCGCGGTAGCGGAGCACGCTTACCGCGATTTTCAAAAGTGCATTCCACTAGCGCGATTGCGGTTCCCATTGGCTGAATGGGCATGGGCAATGGCGGTGTCACACCGCGGGGCCCAGGCGGTCGCTACCGCGATTTGGCATCTTTACATTGGTGCCAATGACCGTGATTGCGGTGGCAGTGCACACTTAGGGCACCTATGGACACATCATGCTGTAGCAATGGCAATGGGCAGTTCTCATCATTGAACACTCCACACTTACAATGAGTCATGCCACCAGATTGTTAAATTGAATGCTAGTGTGACATTCTACTCACTGATGTCTACACATGCCATGTCAGTGCACTGGAGTACATGCATTGGCATGTAGTCCCTCACATGTCACTGATGATGTTGTTGTGCATGTACACAGATCTGTTGTGTGATGGACTCTCAAATATGGAGACATGTCAATGTGTGAGATGGCTAAGCAACACACAATGATGATGGACTGACTACTCAATGTGCCTACGTCACTGTGTAGATTGCTGAACTCATGTTGATACTTGATCTTCATGCACACACTGTACTCATTGTGTCGTTCATGTGTGCCCTGTCCGACTCACGCAAGAAGGTGTGGCAGGTACAGCAGCTACGTAGGAGACAGCGGTGTTGGTGTTTCAGACATGTGCTGTGTCAAGTACTCTCAGGGCTGGTGACACAAGATGTCGGAATGTCCCATTTCACATTCACATAGTCTGAATCTGTCTCGGGTGCACTCAGTTCGTACATACTGATCACGTGTACGACTACTTGGGGTCAAGTTGTCTCTGCATGTGACTTGTGCTGTAAGCTGGTGTGTCAGGCCAGTCATCGTTGGCGCTGTGTCAGTCAAAATGTCAGATGTTGGACACATCTCATGGGTGAATTGAATTGACAAGTGTCCCCTTTTATCTCATTTAGGAGGCGACCAAATGTGCACTGACCATTCACCTTGCTGGCGGACATGGAGGATGTGGACATCATCCGTAAGTTCCGGTTGGATCGGCAAAACCTCCAAGACCTATGTGCTCAGTTGGAGCCCCATCTGAGGCCTCGCAGGACATATCCAACTGCTGTGTCACCAACATGTAAGGTGATGGCGGCCCTGCATTTCTTCGCAACTGGTTCGTTCCAGTACACGGTGGCCAGCGCAGGTGGGATATCACAGGCAATGTTCAGCATGGTGCTACGGGATGTCCTGTCCGCTATGATGGTATACAAGGACACTTACATCCATTTTCCACGGAGACCGGAATTGCCAGCTGTGAAGGCTGATTTCAATTACGTTGCCCACATCCCTAATGTAGTTGGTGCCATTGACTGCACCCATGTTGGACTGGTTCTGCCACAGGCACGGGAGCACATCTACAGGAATAGGAAGCATACACATTCCATTAATGTGCAGGTTGTATGCCAGGCAGATATGATCATCTCACATGTCTGTGCCAGATTCCCTGGCTCAGCCCACGACTCCTACATCCTGCATAACAGCATCGTACCACAGATGATGGTAAATCTGCAACCTGACCGTGCGTGGCTTGTAGGTGAGTTAGATGAGTCAAGTATTGTGCTGTATGTGTGACATGCTGTCCGCAGCTACAGTCATTTCACTAAATTGTTCTGTGTATCTGGCACCTAGGTGACTCTGCATATCCCAACCGGCCCTGGTTGCTGAGCCCACTGTGGAATCCCAGGACCCCGGGTGAAGTCCGCTACAATGAGGCCCAATATGAGGACACGTCGTGTGGTGAAGCGGACTTTTGTGCTTCTCAAGTCTCGATTTCGGTGCCTGGACAGGACCAGAGGTGCACTGATGTACTCTCCCCAAAAGGTGTGTCAGATCATGGTAGCATGCTGCATGCTCCACAACCTTGCCCTGCGCAAAGCGATCCCCCTGCGGATGATGATGAGCAGCAGATGCCCCCACCTGCAAACCCACACATGTCCAGTGACGAGGATAGTGGAGAGGAGGAAGGTGTCGACCTGCGTCACCAGCTCATCAACCGCTACTTCCCTTGAAGGTGAGTGACATTGTACAACGGTGCTATTGTATGCTGTTTTTGTAGTTGTAGGAAATGCCTAGGGGAGCTATGTGACAGCTGCCTGTTGTTGGCTCTGTGCTGAGGGCTGATGTTTCTGGGACAGGGTAGTTATGCACAGCTACATGATGTCTATGTCGATATCGTTGCTCATTGTAATGTGTGCAGGTCTGAGTACCTTGATGGCAAGTGTTGTGTAATGGGTGTGATGCCATCAACTGACAAGTGAATGTTGTTCTCTTGTGTTTTCCTAGGTCCCTTCGGCCTCTCAATACCTCGCAACAATCAGTGCACCTGGTACATTGTAATCTGAGTCAAGATTGTACATCCTGTGATAAACATGGAGCTGACACGAAAACATAGGTGTGCAAAGAGTGTTTATTTACAAAAAGTACATGTGACAAGGAAGTGATTATTTGCAAATAGGTGGTAAGTGAATCAATGAGTTGTGAGTGATGGTAGACGAGACAATAGAGTAGTCACCACATTGATGTGGTGACACAGTCCAACAGACGCCTGCCATCAACATGGCAGTGTGGGTAAGGATAGTCAACAAAGTCAATGGGAAGGTGAAGAGAGGTGCCATCATGGCTGACTCTTTGACTGGCGTTTGGCTGGTGCTTTGCCACGTGATCCTCCCTTGTTTTTCCTCGGACAGCCCCTTGAGCGTTTGGCAGGGGGGCCTCTGCTGTGGGATCAGAGGTGTCTGAGGACACATCCTGTTCCACCTCACACGTCTCTGTGGCCGCAGGTGAGGAGGTGGGACTGTCATCCTGCGGGCCACTGGAGGGAGGTTGAGCTGTCCTTTCGGCCGCAGGCCTGTCCCTCAGGACACCCACAAGCTGGCCCAAGGGGTCCACGATTTGGCCCATGCGCGTGTCTATGGACCTCAGCAGCAGGCGGAGCTCACGCGATTCTTCCAGAACCTGGCCCGTGTGTCCCTGGGCTTCTTCGTATGCCCCAAGGACTCTGACGATGTTGACCAGGGCTTCGGTCCCAGTGTCCTGTTGATTTTGTCGCCCAGTTGCCCTCCCACCTGCCCTGCTGTCCCGGACCTGTGGCATCACCACTCGACGCACCCGCTGACTCTCTCTGCCCTCTTCAGATTGTGGGGTGGTGTGGGTATCCTCTGAGGCAGGGAGAGTGTTGCAGGCAGCACTGGTGGTGGTGGTGGAGGCCGCACAGGTCGTTACAGCAGGGGTCAGCGCAGTTGTTGTTGCTGAGGTGGTGGTGGTGGGGACAGTGGGGACCTGGGACCTGCTGCGCCCTGGCAGGCCAGATGGACCAGCTTCTGTGTCCGCATCCGAGGAATTTAGGGAGTCTGAGACCGAGAGTCCATGTTCCAGGGGGGAGACTGGCTCTGCAGGTTGGTGTTGTCATCTGCAGCAGTCAATTCTTGGTCACCTATAGGACGGAGATGAAATGGTCATTGAACTGCACCCCACAAGCTTGGTGTTAGATGTTTGGATGTTACATGTTATACACCACACAGTTTACATTGATATCACTTTGTATGGCTGCACGGTACTGAGCATCATGACATGATGTGGAGGTACATACATTACTTGTCCATGGTGTGACATGTCAATAGATACCATGCTCCACGTACAGATTGTGTGATTACAAGGACATGTCGTCATCTAACGACTAGCAGCACAACAACTTTTTGTGAAGCATCTTTGTTGTTTGCTCTGCATGGCAGACCTTCATTCTGGGCATGTACTAGCCATTGTTGTCTCATGCATCCCTCTGTCATATCATGTACTTTGCTTTATTTTTGAAAATGAGCGTGCTTGTTTTGTTTTCATATGGGCCTTGATGCTCTGCCACCATGGCACTTACACATAGCATTCAGTGCTGTGCATGATTGTGCCCTGAATTACTTCAACATGTGATTTGGTGAGTTAAACTTCAATTTCTGTGACAGTTACATACGCTAAGCTGTCTGCATACTGGAAGTGGCTATTGGATCTATGCCATGTTGGGTGGGATGTGAGGGCTGGTGTGGTCATATGGCGCCATGCTTTTTGGGAGGAATGGCAGGGTGCATGCACTGTCTACCTACCTGTTCTGTGACACAATTGAGGGGAATTGCTGACACATGTTTCTGGGTGTGGGGGAGTGCTCCATCTTGCTGAGCTGTGGGACAACATCTACATGGCCCCGCTCGCACGCATCGCCAGACAGCACGACCTCAACATAATCTCCTACGCCGACGACACTCAACTGATCCTCTCCCTCACCAAGGACCCCCTCGCCGCCAAATCCAACCTCCATGAAGGAATGAAGGCCGTCGCCGATTGGATGAAGATCAGCCGACTAAAACTGAACACGGAGAAGACAGAGGTCCTCATCCTCGGCTCCAACCCCTCAGCCTGGGACGACTCCTGGTGGCCAACGACGCTGGGAGCAGCCCCGACACCCACCGACCACGCACGCAACCTGGGAGTCATCCTCGACTCAACGCTCTCCATGGCCAAGCAAGTCAACGCAGTCTCATTCTCCTGCTTCAACACCCTCCGCATGCTTCGCAAGATCTACAGGTGGATCCCGACAGAGACAAGAAGAACAGTCACCCAGGCCCTCGTCAGTAGCAGACTTGACTATGGGAACGCCCTCTACGTGGGAGCCCCGGCCAAGCTCATCAAGCGACTGCAACGCATACAAAACGCCTCCGCACGCCTGATCCTCGATGTACCACGCCACAGCCACATCACCCCCACCTGAGGAACCTGCACTGGCTCCCCGTCGACAGGAGAATCTCCTTCAAACTCCTCATCCACGCACACAAGGCACTCCACAAGACTGGCCCAGCCTACCTCAACAGCCGACTCCTCTTCTACGTCCCCAACCGCCAACTCCGCTCCGCCGACCTCTCCCTCGCCACCGTCCCTCACATTCGAAGAACTACCACCGGCGGCAGATCCTTCTCCCACCTCGCCGCCAAGACCTGGAACACCCTTCCACTAAGCCTACGACAGACCCAAGACCTGCTGACCTTCAGGAGGCTACTCAAGACCTGGTTGTTCGACCAGTAGCAGCACCCCCCCCTTTTTTTCCCTAGCGCCTTGAGACCCTCGCGGGTAAGTAGTGCGCTTTACAAATTCTGTGATTGATTGATTGATTGATTGATTGACAAGGGGGCCTGGTGGGAGTTGTGGTGCTGGCTTTCCACCCACAAACACCCCTCCCTGTTAAGATGGCTACCTACCTGTTAGGTGGAGGTGATCAATGCAATGGCTGCCACATGCTTCTGGGTGTGGGGGAGTGCTCCATCTTGCTGAGCTGTGGGACAAGGGGGCCTGGTGGGAGTTGTAGTGCAGGCTTCACAAACACAACCACCCCCTCCCTGTTAAGATGGCTACCTACCTGTTAGTTTGATGAGGGGAATGCAATGTCTGCCACTTGCTTCTGGGTGGGGTGGGGTGAGTTCTCCATCCTGGTGTGCTTTGGGACAAGGGGACCTGGTGAGAGTTGTAGTGCTGGCTGCCTGTACACATGCAACCCTGGGAATGTTGCTAGCTACCTTTGGGGTGATTCAGAGGGAGTGAATGTTAGATCTGTGAGACATGTGTTGGGGAGTGTGTGGTGCACATGGATGCATTTGGGCCTAGGAGCTGTAGCTTTGTGGTTTTGCAAGACAGTACATAGCAGTGTGATGGTGGACATTTGTTGTTACTTACCAGCCTCCACTCCCCCGGGTATTCCTGTGAGACTCTCTGGATGCAGTATGGCAAGCACCTTCTCCTCCCATGCGGTGAATGTTCTTGGTGGAATGGAAGGGCCACCACCAGTCCTCTGAGCCAGCTCACGGTTCTTGTTGTTCCTCTCTTTCACCTTTTTCTTGAGGTCATGCCACCGCTTCACGATCTCATTCTTGGTGCGTGGGACAGTCCCTACTGCATTGACCTTGCGGACTATCCTTTCCCACATTAGTGTTTTGGAGGCTAATGGCGTCTGTTGGACCATTCTTCCAAACAATTGGGGTTCTACTCTGATTACCTCATCTACCATGACTGACAACTCATTGTCAGTGAATTTGGGCATTTTCTTCTGTGCCATGGTGTGCAAAGGGGTTGAAAGTGCAGGTGTCAGCGTGGTGGTGGTGATGTAAGTGGTGTGTGTGTGTGTTGTTGTGCTGGTGAGTTGTGTGGTGGTTTGCATCTCCTTTGTGCTGTAGGCTTGGTTCCTTCAGTGGTGGAGTATTGCAAAGGATTGTGGTCAGGGAAGGGGCTGGTTTTATACTCAGCTATGTGGGTGGGTCACAATGGAGTATTCCTGTCAGGTGTGTTGTGTGGGTTGACCTGGGATTTGTATTTTTTACCTGCCATGGGGTTGTGTCATTGGGGTGTGTTAGGTGTTTTTTGAGGCTGAGTCAGGTTGATGGCCACACTTGGTAGCCTTGTGGTGTGTTTTTTTGTCGACCGCCATTACTGTTCCGGAGCGATCACAGCGGTGGGAATACAACAGCCCTTCCGCCGGCTCTCCCATTCATCTATAGTTGCGATCGCGGCGGACGGAAACAGCAGATCGTACCGCTGTCACCGCAATGGTATCCTAATTTGACGTGCGGTTATTCCGCTGGCCGTCAGGTGTGTTGTGTGGGTTGACCTGGGATTTGTGGTTTTTTAACTTGCCATGGGGATGTGTAATTGGGGTGTATTAGGTTTTTTTGGGGGCTGAGCCAAGTTGCTGGGTACACTTGGTGGGCATGTTGTGTGGTTTTTTTTGGTCGTCCGCTATGATTTTTCCGGTGCGGCCGCGGCGGTGGGTATACGACCGCCCTTCTGCCGGCTCTCCCATTCATCACTGGTTGCGATTGCGGCGGTCAGAAACAGCGGATCATTCCGCTGTCACCTCAATGGTATCCTAATTCCACGTGCGGTCAATCCGCTGGCTGTGCGGCGGTTTGGGCTTTTTCCGCCGCGAATCCGACCGCCGCGGATGGATTTTCACATGCTCCGCACGCTACCGGCGGTCTTTTCTGGCATCGTTCCGCCGCAGTCGGATTTTTTGGGCGGTTGATCCTAATCGGACTGCCGGTTTTCCCGTGGTACATGCGGACGGTTGATTCCCGCTACCATGGCGGTCCGGGTGCTTTTCCGCCTGCCATCGTAATCAGCCCCTTAGTTCTTGGTAGCTTTGTTCTATTTTTTTTATAGTTTCTAGTAGCTTGTGTAGACTTAGGGGCCGATTACGATGTCGGGCGGAAAGCCTCCTCCCGACAGTCGGATTCTCCTCGACCGTGTCGGAGCCTTTCCGAATGACTCAATCGGTTTACATTCCGCCCAACCGATTCCGATGTTCGCGGTCTGTAGGTAAACCACGCAGTCATTCCGAATCGGTTCCGACCGGCTCAGAAGGGGTACCTAAGGGACCCCCCAGTAAAACCCTGAACTGTGTGGCCGGCACCGTGGGGTGCCCGTGACAGGGTGCAAGGTTTTCCACACACCCCCCATTTCCCCAGAGGAGCCTGTGTTACGGCCGGTTGTCAGGCGGAACACAAGCTCCCTTAGGAAACAATGGGAATCCGACCAAACAGTGTTCGATCGCATCGTAATCGGGCGGCCGGAACTGCCAACCACGAGTTGCTCAGTCCCGATTCTGAGTCAGTGTTGGACAGAAGGTTTCCGCCCGACATCGTAATCAGCCCCTTGGTTGTGTTCTTCCTAATGTGACTTGGAAGGCATTCTTCCATCCTTCCACTGCATTGTTGGTTTTAGCTTTTTGGGCAAGATTCCTCTCATACACATTCCACCAGGGAATGTGGAATTTGGGTTGCCTTCTATGTCCTGATCTCTGTAGTCCGCTACCCATGTGTCTTCGAAATAGTCTAGTAAGGGAGTTAGTTTTGTTTCATTTGATAGGTAGAAGGGACTTTCTATAAGTAGATTGTAGTAGTTTGCCTCTTCAGTCATGGGACATAGGCAAGGGCTATTAATTTTTTAATTTGATATGCAAAGTTACTGTTTGTTGCATATTCTATGCTTAGGGCCCTAATACGAGATTTTGGCGGAGCAATGGCGCGGTGGTGCAAACCGCCGCACCACCGCTCCACCAAAGCTAGCGCTGCCCGCTTGCCAGATTATGACTTGTTCGTAGTCTGGCGGGCGGGCGGCGTGGTGGTTCCCCCTGAAGTGCCCTTTAAAAGGCGGCGGTGCTTTTTAAAAAGGGACCGCAAAGGGAACGCCTCACAAGGTTCCTGCACGGCATGAACTCATAAGTCCATGCCGTGCAGGAACCTATGTGCATGCACACAGGGGGGCACATGTTATGCCCCCCTGTGTGCATCCACATATGTCTGAGGCACGGGGGCCCTGTAGGTCCCCCTTTGTTTCCTCTCCACTAGGCTTTTCATGGTGGTTGAACCACCATGAAAAGCCTGGCTGAAAGGAAACTTGTATTATGCTTGGTGGGACCGTGGCGGTCTGTCAAGCCAATTGCAGCCTCTGACTGCGGCTCCTATGCCAGGGAATGGAGCTGGTGGTCCTCATGCGTTCCGACTGCCCGAGTCGTAATCGGGTGGTCGGACTGCCAGTGCGGCTGGATCCGCCACCGCCACGCAACCACAAGTCTGGCGGTCCGAGGATCGCCAGACTCGTAATCTGTCCCTTAGAGTAGATTTTTGTAGATGCCTCCATATACTCCGATTGAAGTGGTAAGAGCATCATTGTATTGCTATAAGTGGGTAAAGTTTTCCTTGTATCGTTGCTTGTTCAAGGTCAATGATTATTTTTGGGGGGAAGTAATTTTCTGTCTATGTAGGTTGTAGAATGTTTATTAGGTAGTAATGCATATATGAAAGGGATGTTTGTTTCTTGGTATTCTCCATGGATAGTGTATTGAATCTCCCATCCATCATCCAGGTTTCGCATTGTTTTAGTTTTTGGATATTAGCAGGGGTGGCAAAGATGATACATTTTTTTCCCTTACTTTTATAGTCACAAAAAAGGAATTGTTCCTCTTTGTGTGTTGTTCTGTATTCAGATAGTATTTCTACTTCTGACAATGTTTTTGGGTCTGGTGGCATTTGGGTGGTAGATTTTTTGGTTTTGGCTATTAGGGGTTTTAGTGATGGGATGGCAGGTAACTGGCCAGTTACATGCCCGGGGACATGGATTAGGACATCTTTTAATATTTGAGTGCTTGGTTGTTGGAAGCTTGTGCTTGTCTCTTTGATGTTTTCTAAAACATTTCTGATCTCAATTTCAGTAACATGGGGGGGTGGTTATGTTCTTTCGTAGTTATACTGTGAATTTATATATATAAAAATGATTAATGAATGCAATATAAAAATCTTTACTGTTATATTACTTTTTTATTATTTACATATTTGTTGTTTTTGTCGTTTTCAATTTTTCTTTGAAGTTCTTTGTTGTTTTCTTGTGCTTTAATGTTGTTTTTGTTCTCTGTTGATTAAAAAGTGATAATTATTATTATGATGGAAATGCAATATGTTTTAATTTTTTCAGGTTAGTTGGTGTTTAGTTGGATTTATTTGAAAGTATATTTAAAACAATACTTACTATTTTTGGTAGATTTAGTCGTTTTTTTTAGTGTAGTGTTTTGTTGTAGCCTGTAGTAGAAAACAAAAGGTGTAAATGTTTATTAGTTTTATTTTGTTAGTTGTGCTTATCAGTTTATTTGGCGAAGGTTTAAAAGTAATTAATGATTATACTTACTTTGTTTGATATGTTTGATCAATGTTCTTTTATTCCTAATCTTTTATTGGTAGAATGCTGCACAGTTTATTTCTTTGCAGTGTTGATTTTTGGTAATGTTTGTAAATTGGTTTGTTTAGTCTGTAAAATAGGAAAAAAATGTAAATGCCATTATTTATTCTTTTTACAGGTTTAAATTATTATAAGTTTAGTTAGGAGAATATGTACATTTTTTAGGTATTGTACTTACTTTGAATTTGAGTTGTTTGGTGTGGCTCTTTTGAAGGTCCTTTGTTGGGGCTTCAATCTGGCAGAGTTTCGTCCTTCTCCAATCTTTGCAGGTTGTGATGTAATTTTTGGTTAATTAATTGGCTTCTTTTATAGTGTTGTTTTAATTAGTTGAAACTTTCCATTGGTTTTTGTTGTTTATGCTTTTATTTTATTGGTTGTTGTAGCGTCTGTTTAATTATTTTGGCAGTTATATTTCAATTTGGAAAACGTATATATTTATTTAATGTATATTTTGTTTAATATTATATTCATGTAACAATATATTTGTTTTTATATGTTTTATTGCGATTAAATATATGTAATACATGTTTGGTAATTTTTAATGGTGATAAATGTTATTTGTTATATATATTTTTTTGATTATTTATTTAAATATTGGTGTTTGGTTATTTGTTAATTATATATATTTTATGATTGTTAATATATATTTCTTTTTTTGTTTGAAATGTATTATTTTAATTGTGGTATTTATTACTATGTTTTTATATATTTTAAAATATGTGTATTTAATGTTTTGGTTAAAAATAAATTATATTTAAGTGATATTTATGTTGTCGATATTGTGGATGTCGATATTTTTGTAAATTTATATGTTTACTTTTTTATCGATATTTATGTTTACAATCATTTTGTACTCAATATTTTTTAAATCGTTTTTTTATACGATATTTTTTCCTCAATCATTTTTCATTTTAATGGTAAGTATAGGTATTCGATATTAGCGTCTCGATATTTGTGTAGGTCGATGTTATGGGGCGGTCAATATTGTGACAGTGAACCGAAAAGCCTGATGAATTCTGGGCCTGTTTTTATAGTTTGCACCCATTTACCCCCTGGTTTGAATTGGTGGTAAATTGCATGTGCAAACAGGCGAAATAGCGACAAATCGCTATTTCTGACTGCCTTATACATCCAGTTAGCAACTCAGTATAAGCGATTCCCTAATACCGAATTCAGTCGCATCGCAATTTTGGGTTAGCGAATCCATTTTGTACATATAGTACAGCCCGTATGGCATTCTCAAACCCGTTTGTGACCAATTTGCAAATCGCAAATTGTTCGTACATCTGGCCCTAAGTTCCTCCAGCCTCTGAGTCAATAACAGAATGCTCTTTCGCTCAAATTAATCACTACTCTACATGACCTTGAATTAGCGCTTTGAAGCCATACTGTACACTTATGATGTATAGCTCTCTGAAACCATACTGTACACTTGCGTTTTGAATAAACACTGTTAACTCCCGATATAAGTGCTGTGATGTACAGCGCCCTGAAACCTCACTACACGTTCCTTATGACGAATGTCTGCCTGTGCACTGTGTACAGCTCTCTGAAACCTCACATTTACTTCCCCTGTACAATGCTCTGAAGCCGTACTGTATGCTGGCTATGTGCAGCTCCCTGAAGATCAAGGGGCTTATTTGCAAGCCCCTTGTGTCGCGGGTGTGTCACTTTTTACGGCACACTGGCGGCGCAGAGTGCAGACCCATAACTATGAGGCCACGCAAAGACACCTTGCATCACTGTTCATGGCTTCGTAGATATGGTGTAAGGCAAAGCAGCGCAAGTCGCTGCGTTGCATTGCACTGCATCAGGGAGGCGTTCCATGGACGATGCGGTGGGTGTATCCACGCAACACCCATGGGTTTTGACGCATTCCCAGGTTTACACAGATCTGTAAACCTGGGAATGCCGCAAAACTGTACGCCTCCACAGGGCAGGTGTAACGAGGAGAAATATGTTGATTTCTCCTCGTTATTTCCTCTTTCTATGCGTGCTGCATTCTGCAGCACACAGAGAAAGAGGAAAACACCTCCAAGGATTGTCTTTGTTCCCCTTCCTGCACAAAACAATCCTGCCAACAACGCAGACACCCTTGCAACATGGTGCAAGGGTGCCTGCATTGGCGCTAGGCATCAAATTGTACGTCAGCGCTGGCTGAAAGGACAGGAATGCACCGTATCTCATAAATACGGTGCATTCCTGCCCTTTCTATTTGGCATAGTGCAGCACAGCAAAAAGACTTGCAACACTGCCCTACGTCAAATCAGTGTGAATGAGGCCCTGAGCGTACACTCTCTAGGCACAGCACTCTGATGTTTCACAGCACATTCGTACCCGCGTGACCAACAATGTCCGTCACATATCTATTTTTGCTCTAATGTGAGTGTGTTGTAAGTTATGCTTTCAGTGGTTTGTAGCTAAGTTTTAGAGTTTGTAGTGAGTGCAGAACACCAGCGCTCAGCTGGATTGTACTATCCCACCGTTCTTGACAAAGGGGCAAATTGACTTAAAAGTCACGGAGTGCGGAGCGGCACAGTACAATTTGTTGCTCTGTTGCGTTGCATTGAAAGGAGCAAGCTGCACAGAACCATGTCTGTTAAGATGTTTGTTTGTCTTCCTTGAGCTGACTGCCTTTCAGGCTCCCTAGCGCTAGGCAGGCACCTTGTGCACCATAGTGCAGAGGTGTGTGCGTGAAATCTAGCATCCATTTTGTACTGGAGAGCTACCCTTTCAGTACAAAACCGTATGCTGAGATGTTTTTAAAATGTTTCTCCAGTTTGTATGTGTGCTGTAGAGTGCAATGCATGCAGAATTTGAAAAGTCTGGAAAAAAACTTTTCTCCCACTTTACGCCTACCTCAAGGAGGCGTACATTTATGGTACAAAGCCCTGTGTGCAAATTTTACTAGATAGAGCTTTGTAGAAAAATCCTTGGGTAGTTGTATGGGTGGTTGCATGGAAATGCGCATGTACCACCCATGTGATGCCCCCTTGACACAAATTATATCTCGCTGAGCTACTTAGTTTTATCTTTAGGGCTACTTTCTATTAAAAAACAAGTTTTGCACTGGAAAGTAAATCCAAATTCAACACTTTGCGCCGGTTTGCGTCACTTGTGTTGACCCAGCACTTGAGTAAAGTGCTGATAAAACTTGCCCTTAATGTAACTTAAAGGGCGCTCTGACGTAACCAGGAGGGGATGTACATTGCTATAAAAAAAATCTCCTCAGTAAAGTGATTGTCTTTCTTGTGTGACATATTCAAGTAATTTCTCCTTTCTTCTCATCATTGCTCCTCCTTCCACAAGCCCAGAGCTTGCAGTAACGTGGTGTCTTCCCTACCGCATGCCTCAGCACTGCTCTCTCTGCAGGTGGGGTTCAGGGGCCTGCCCCACAAGGGGTCCACACCACAAGACCCCAAACCTGTATCTAGCACCGTGCCTGTGACCTGTCCTGTCAGAGCTGCACAGAGGTGGCCTGAGAGTCGACAGGACCACCTGCACAAACACAAGCTCCCGGAAGGGCCACCGGCCCTGTTTGCACACTCCACCCTATGTGCTGCCCCTCGTGTTGTTGTATCCCTCCGCCGTTGAAGGATGGGCCTAGAGGTGGGATCCTAGCTCAGCACGCGGAGGGGGAGCAGGAGGGGGGGCGTACCAGGCCTGGGCCTGTCCCTTCACAGGCTGGGACTCGATTACTGTCACCAGAGAGAGGGAAAGAGCTGTGTGCACATGTGCATGTGTGCATCACAAACCCCAGCACCACCATGGGCCTGATCTTCGCACTTGTGTGGCATGCCATAGACACTGGAGAGCAGAGAAGGACTACGGACATAGCTCTGCTCTGAGTAGGACATGCCACCAGTTGCACATTTCACACTGAACCCTGAACTACATACATACAAAGCCCTACACAACACAGGACCATAATACCTGAACAGCCGCATACACTTTCACCAACCCACCAGACACCTTCGCTCTGCCTCACTCTCACTCACACATTCCTTTCATCCGCAAAAGCAAAACTGGAGGTCGCTTGTTCTCCTACATCGCACCCAAGACGTGCAATAATCTCCCTCAACACATCCTAGCCTCCTCCTCACTTCTCGAGTTCCACAAGAAGCTGAAGACCTGGCTCTTCATATAAGCACCTTTGACATCTCACACCTACACACCTGCCCAAGTGCCTGGATACCCTCTCGGGAGATTAGTGCGCTATACAAATCAATATAACATAACATAACCCAGTACTGGGCTTTTCCAGCCCTCAGGCCGATACTGAGGTCTATGGGACAGTGGGGCAGTAGGGCTCAGTGCAACCAGTCTGGGGGGAGCTGGGTGAGTGTACAGAGGAGGCCTGGCCTGGTATCGTTCAGCAGTATGGGCCAGGCTACCCCATTCCTGTTCACCGGCCCCTCTGCCAACACCAGTGTCAGGTAAGCCCCTCGACAGCCTTTCATCTTGCGGACCAGTTTTACCTGTGGTGAGTGGGTTGGTAGATGTATCTCACCAATTACCCATTTCCAACTAATCTAAGACCTGTTAATCTGTTAAACTTGCAGAAATAAACAAACCGCCCAAAGTAACACCTTTTACACTTTGATCTAGATTTTTTTGTCGTGCAACAATATCATTTTTGAAAGAGTTCAGTGTCTAACAGGCCAGTGACCCTATATATAGTGCACTAATATATTATATTAAAATCAGATACGTGCTTATGGCACTTGAAAGTGTAGCTTACTCGTCCGTTACTCGTGATCACAAACAGCTCATTCATAACTGACATTCTCTCTGCAACAGTGAACATCAAAGCACTGCTCTAAGGATGTTCACCATCCACTGGGTGAAAGTACTCTTTATCCCTCTGCCCAAAGCTTGTCCGTCCACTCCTCTTCTAGTGCACACTACTCGTTACCTCTCCGCCCAGCCTTGTCCCTCCTCTCCACCTCTAGTGCACACTGCTCTCTGCCCCGCCTTGTCCCTCCTCTCCTCTTCTAGTGCACACTGCTCGTTACCTCTCTGCCCAGCCTTGTCCCTGTTCTCCTCTCCTAGTGCACACTGCTCTCCGCCCAGCCTTGTCCCTCCTCTCCTAGTGCACACTGCTCTCTACCTCTCTGCCCAGCCTTGTCCCTCCTCTCCTCTTCTAGTGCACACTGCTCTCCGCCCAGCCTTGTCCCTCCTCTCCTCTCCTAGTGCACACTGCTCTCTGCCCAGCCTTGTCCCTCCTCTCCACCTCTAGTGCACACTGCTCTCCGCCCAGCCTTGTCCCTCCTCTCCACCTCTAGTGCACCCTGCTCTCCGCCCAGCCTTGTCCCTGTTCTCCTCTCCTAGTGCACACTGCTCTCCGCCCAGCCTTGTCCCTCCTCTCCTCTTCTAGTGCACACTGCTCTCCGCACAGCCTTGTCCCTCCTCTCCTCTCCTAGTGCACACTGCTCTCCGCCCAGCCTTGTCCGTCCTCTCCTCTCCTAGTGCACACTGCTCTCCGCCCAGCCTTGTCCCTCCTCTCGTCTTCTAGTGCACACTGCTCTCCGCCCAGCCTTGTCCCTCCTCTCCTCTTCTAGTGCACACTGCTCTCCGCCCAGCCTTGTCCCTCCTCTCCTCTTCTAGGGCACACTACTCGTTACCTCTCTGCGCAGCCTTGTCCCTCCTCTCCTCTCATAGTGCACACTGCTCTCCGCCCAGCCTTGTCCCTCCTCTCCTCTTCTAGTGCACACTGCTCTCTGCCCAGCCTTGTCCCTCCTCTCCTCTCCTAGTGCACACTGCTCTTTACCTCTCCGCCCAGCCGTGTCCCTCCTCTCGTCTCCTAGTGCACACTGCTCTCCGCCCAGCCTTGTCCCTCCTCTCCTCTCCTAGTGCACACTGCTCTTTACCTCTCTGCCCAGCCTTGTCCCTCCTCTCCTGTTCTAGTGCACACTGCTCTCCGCCCAGCCTTGTCCCTCCTCTCCTCTTCTAGTGCACACTACTCGTTACCTCTCTGCCCAGCCTTGTCCCTCATCTCCTCTTCTAGTGCACACTGCTCTTTACCTCTCCGCCCAGCCTTGTCCCTCCTCTCGTCTTCTAGTGCACACTGCTCTCCGCCCAGCCTTGTCCCTCCTCTCCACCTCTAGTGAACACTGCTCTTTACCTCTCCGCCCAGCCTTGTCCCTCCTCTCCTAGTGCACACTGCTCTCCGCCCAGCCTTGTCCCTCCTCTCCTCTCCTAGTGCACACTGCTCTTTACCTCTCTGCCAAGCCTTGTCCCTCCTCTCGTCTTCTAGTGCACACTGCTCTTTACCTCTCTGCCCAGCCTTGACCCTCCTCTCCTCTCCTAGTGCACACTGCTCTTTACCTCTCTACCCAGCCTTGTCCCTCCTCTCCTCTTCTAGTGCACACTGCTCTCCGCCCAGCCTTGTCCCTCCCCTCCACCTCTAGTGAACACTGCTCTTTACCTCTCCGCCCAGCCTTGTCCCTCCTCTCGTCTCCTAGTGCACACTGCTCTCCGCCCAGCCTTGTCCCTCCTCTCCTGTTCTAGTGTACACTGCTCTCCACCCAGCCTTGTCCCTCCTCTCCTCTTCTAGTGCACACTACTCGTTACCTCTCTGCCAACCTTGTCCCTCCTCTCCTCTTCTAGTGCACACTGCTATTTACCTCTCCGCCCAGCCTTGTCCCTCCTCTCATCTTCTAGTGCACACTGCTCTTTACCTCTCTGGCCAGCCTTGTCCCTCCTCTCCTCTTCTAGTGCACACTGCTCTTTCCCTCTCTGCCCAGCCTTGTCCCTCTTCTCCTCTTCTAGTGCACACTGCTCTCCGCCCAGCCTTGTCCCTCCTCTCCACCTCTAGTGCACACTGCTCTTTACCTCTCCGCCCAGCCTTGTCCCTCCTCTCGTCTTCTAGTGCACACTACTCGTTACCTCTCTGCCCGGCCTTTTCCCTCTTCTCCTCTTCCAGTGCACACTGCTCTTTACCTCTCTGCCCAGCCTTGTCTCAGATCTCCTCTCCTAATGCACACTGCTCTCTACCTCTCCGCCCAGCCTTGTCCCTCCTCTCGTCTTCTAGTGCACACTACTCGTTACCTCTCTGCCCGGCCTTTTCCCTCTTCTCCTCTTCTAGTGCACACTGCTCTTTACCTCTCTGCCCAGCCTTGTCTCGGATCTCCTCTCCTAGTGCACACTGCTCTCTACCTCTCTGCCCAGCCTTGTCCCTCCTCTCCACCTCTAGTGCACACTGCTCTTTAACTCACCGACCAGCCTTGTCCCTGTTCTCCTGTTCTAGTGCACACTACTCATTACCTCTCTGCCCAGCCTTATCCCTCCTCTCCACCTCTAGTGCACACTGCTCTTTAACTAACCGACCAGCCTTGTCCCTGTTCTCCTGTTCTAGTGCACACTACTCGTTACCTCTCTGCCAAGCCTTGTCCCTGTTCTCCTCTCCTAGTGCACACTGCTCTCCGCCCAGCCTTGTCCCTCCTCTCCTCTTCTAGTGCACACTGCTCTTTACCTCTCCGCCCAGCCTTGTCCCTCCTCTCGTCTTCTAGTGCACACTGCTCTTTACCTCTCCGCCCAGCCTTGTCCCTCCTCTCCACCTCTAGTGCACACTGCTCTCCGCCCAGCCTTGTCCCTCCTCTCCTCTCCTAGTGCACACTGCTCTCCGCCCAGCCTTGTCCCTCCTCTCCTCTTCTAGTGCACACTGCTCTCCGCCCAGCCTTGTCCCTCCTCTCCTCTTCTAGTGCACACTGCTCTCCGCCCAGCCTTGTCCCTCCTCTCCACCTCTAGTGCACACTACTCGTTACCTCTCCGCCCAGCCTTGTCCCTCCTCTCCACCTCTAGTGCACACTGCTCTCCGCCCAGCCTTGTCCCTCCTCTCCTCTTCTAGTGCACACTACTCGTTACCTCTCTGCCCAGCCTTGTCCCTGATCTCCTCTTCTAGTGCACACTGCTCTTTACCTCTCTGCCCAGCCTTGTCCCTCCTCTCCTGTTCTAGTGCACACTACTCGTTACCTCTCTGCCCAGCCTTCTCCCTCCTCTCCACCTCTAGTGCACACTACTCGTTACCTCTCTGCGCAGCCTTGTCCCTCCTCTCCTCTCCTAGTGCACACTGCTCTTTACCTCTCTGCCCAGCCTTGACCCTCCTCTCCTGTTCTAGTGCACACTACTCGTTACCTCTCTGCTTGGCCTTTTCCCTCCTCTCCTCTTCTAGTGCACACTGCTCTCTGCCCAGCCTTGTCCCTCCTCTCCTCTCCTAGTGCACACTGCTCTTTACCTCTCCGCCCAGCCTTGTCCCTCCTCTCGTCTCCTTGTGCACACTGCTCTCCGCCCAGCCTTGTCCCTCCTCTCCTCTCCTAGTGCACACTGCTCTTTACCTCTCTGCCCAGCCTTGTCCCTCCTCTCCTGTTCTAGTGCACACTGCTCTCCGCCCAGCCTTGTCCCTCCTCTCCTCTTCTAGTGCACACTACTCGTTACCTCTCTGCCCAGCCTTGTCCCTCCTCTCCTCTTCTAGTGCACACTGCTCTTTACCTCTCCGCCCAGCCTTGTCCCTCCTCTCGTCTTCTAGTGCACACTGCTCTCCGCCCAGCCTTGTCCCTCCTCTCCTCTCCTAGTGCACACTGCTCTTTACCTCTCTGCCCAGCCTTGTCCCTCCTCTCCTGTTCTAGTGCACACTGCTCTCCGCCCAGCCTTGTCCCTCCTCTCCTCTTCTAGTGCACACTACTCGTTACCTCTCTGCCCAGCCTTGTCCCTCCTCTCCTCTTCTAGTGCACACTGCTCTTTACCTCTCCGCCCAGCCTTGTCCCTCCTCTCGTCTTCTAGTGCACACTGCTCTCCGCCCAGCCTTGTCCCTCCTCTCCACCTCTAGTGAACACTGCTCTTTACCTCTCCGCCCAGCCTTGTCCCTCCTCTCCTAGTGCACACTGCTCTCCGCCCAGCCTTGTCCCTCCTCTCCTCTCCTAGTGCACACTGCTCTTTACCTCTCTGCCAAGCCTTGTCCCTCCTCTCGTCTTCTAGTGCACACTGCTCTTTACCTCTCTGCCCACCCTTGTCCCTCCTCTCCTCTCCTAGTGCACACTGCTCTTTACCTCTCTACCCAGCCTTGTCCCTCCTCTCCTCTTCTAGTGCACACTGCTCTCCGCCCAGCCTTGTCCCTCCTCTCCACCTCTAGTGAACACTGCTCTTTACCTCTCCGCCCAGCCTTGTCCCTCCTCTCGTCTCCTAGTGCACACTGCTCTCCGCCCAGCCTTGTCCCTCCTCTCCTGTTCTAGTGCATACTGCTCTCCGCCCAGCCTTGTCCCTCCTCTCCTCTTCTAGTGCACACTACTCATTACCTCTCTGCCCAGCCTTGTCCCTCCTCTCCTCTTCTAGTGCACACTGCTATTTACCTCTCCGCCCAGCCTTGTCCCTCCTCTCGTCTTCTAGTGCACACTGCTCTTTACCTCTCTGGCCAGCCTTGTCCCTCCTCTCCTCTTCTAGTGCACACTGCTCTTTACCTCTCTGCCCAGCCTTGTCCCTCTTCTCCTCTTCTAGTGCACACTGCTCTCCGCCCAGCCTTGTCCCTCCTCTCCACCTCTAGTGCACACTGCTCTTTACCTCTCCGCCCAGCCTTGTCCCTCCTCTCGTCTTCTAGTGCACACTACTCGTTACCTCTCTGCCCGGCCTTTTCCCTCTTCTCCTCTTCCAGTGCACACTGCTCTTTACCTCTCTGCCCAGCCTTGTCTCAGATCTCCTCTCCTAATGCACACTGCTCTCTACCTCTCCGCCCAGCCTTGTCCCTCCTCTCGTCTTCTAGTGCACACTACTCGTTACCTCTCTGCCCGGCCTTTTCCCTCTTCTCCTCTTCTAGTGCACACTGCTCTTTACCTCTCTGCCCAGCCTTGTCTCGGATCTCCTCTCCTAGTGCACACTGCTCTCTACCTCTCTGCCCAGCCTTGTCCCTCCACTCCTCTTCTAGTGCACACTGCTCTCTACCTCTCTGCCCAGCCTTGTCCCTCCTCTCCACCTTTAGTGCACACTGCTCTTTAACTCACCGACCAGCCTTGTCCCTGTTCTCCTGTTCTAGTGCACACTACTCATTACCTCTCTGCCCAGCCTTGTCCCTCCTCTCCACCTCTAGTGCACACTGCTCTTTAACTAACCGACCAGCCTTGTCCCTGTTCTCCTGTTCTAGTGCACACTACTCGTTACCTCTCTGCCAAGCCTTGTCCCTGTTCTCCTCTCCTAGTGCACACTGCTCTCCGCCCAGCCTTGTCCCTCCTCTCCTCTTCTAGTGCACACTGCTCTTTACCTCTCCGCCCAGCCTTGTCCCTCCTCTCGTCTTCTAGTGCACACTGCTCTTTACCTTTCCGCCCAGCCTTGTCCCTCCTCTCCACCTCTAGTGCACACTGCTCTCCGCCCAGCCTTGTCCCTCCTCTCCTCTCCTAGTGCACACTGCTCTCCGCCCAGCCTTGTCCCTCCTCTCCTCTTCTAGTGCACACTGCTCTCCGCCCAGCCTTGTCCCTCCTCTCCACCTCTAGTGCACACTACTCGTTACCTCTCCGCCCAGCCTTGTCCCTCCTCTCCACCTCTAGTGCACACTGCTCTCCGCCCAGCCTTGTCCCTCCTCTCCTCTTCTAGTGCACACTACTCGTTACCTCTCTGCCCAGCCTTGTCCCTGTTCTCCTCTTCTAGTGCACACTGCTCTTTACCTCTCTGCCCAGCCTTGTCCCTCCTCTCCTGTTCTAGTGCACACTACTCGTTACCTCTCTGCCCAGCCTTGTCCCTCCTCTCCACCTCTAGTGCACACTACTCGTTACCTCTCTGCGCAGCCTTGTCCCTCCTCTCCTCTCCTAGTGCACACTGCTCTTTACCTCTCTGCCCAGCCTTGTCCCTCCTCTCCTGTTCTAGTGCACACTACTCGTTACCTCTCTGCCTGGCCTTTTCCCTCCTCTCCTCTTCTAGTGCACACTGCTCTCTGCCCAGCCTTGTCCATCCTCTCCTCTCCTAGTGCACACTGCTCTTTACCTCTCCGCCCAGCCTTGTCCCTCCTCTCGTCTCCTAGTGCACACTGCTCTCCGCCCAGCCTTGTCCCTCCTCTCCTCTCCTAGTGCACACTACTCTTTACCTCTCTGCCCAGCCTTGTCCCTCCTCTCCTGTTCTAGTGCACACTGCTCTCCGCCCAGCCTTGTCCCTCCTCTCCTCTTCTAGTGCACACTACTCGTTACCTCTCTGCCCAGCCTTGTCCCTCCTCTCCTCTTCTAGTGCACACTGCTCTTTACCTCTCCGCCCAGCCTTGTCCCTCCTCTCGTCTTCTAGTGCACACTGCTCTCCGCCCAGCCTTGTCCCTCCTCTCCACCTCTAGTGAACACTGCTCTTTACCTCTCCGCCCAGCCTTGTCCCTCCTCTCCTAGTGCACACTGCTCTCCGCCCAGCCTTGTCCCTCCTCTCCTCTCCTAGTGCACACTGCTCTTTACCTCTCTGCCAAGCCTTGTCCCTCCTCTCGTCTTCTAGTGCACACTGCTCTTTACCTCTCTGCCCAGCCTTGTCCCTCCTCTCCTCTCCTAGTGCACACTGCTCTTTACCTCTCTACCCAGCCTTGTCCCTCCTCTCCTCTTCTAGTGCACACTGCTCTCCGCCCAGCCTTGTCCCTCCTCTCCACCTCTAGTGAACACTGCTCTTTACCTCTCCGCCCAGCCTTGTCCCTCCTCTCGTCTCCTAGTGCACACAGCTCTCCGCCCAGCCTTGTCCCTCCTCTCCTGTTGTAGTGCACACTGCTCTCCGCCCAGCCTTGTCCCTCCTCTCCTCTTCTAGTGCACACTACTCGTTACCTCTCTGCCCAGCCTTGTCCCTCCTCTCCTCTTCTAGTGCACACTGCTATTTACCTCTCCGCCCAGCCTTGTCCCTCCTCTCGTCTTCTAGTGCACACTGCTCTTTACCTCTCTGGCCAGCCTTGTCCCTCCTCTCCTCTTCTAGTGCACACTGCTCTTTACCGCTCTGCCCAGCCTTGTCCCTCTTCTCCTCTTCTAGTGCACACTGCTCTCCGCCCAGCCTTGTCCCTCCTCTCCACCTCTAGTGCACACTGCTCTTTACCTCTCCGCCCAGCCTTGTCCCTCCTCTCGTCTTCTAGTGCACACTACTCGTTACCTCTCTGCCCGGCCTTTTCCCTCTTCTCCTCTTCCAGTGTACACTGCTCTTTACCTCTCTGCCCAGCCTTGTCTCAGATCTCCTCTCCTAATGCACACTGCTCTCTACCTCTCCGCTCAGCCTTGTCCCTCCTCTCGTCTTCTAGTGCACACTACTCGTTACCTCTCTGCCCGGCCTTTTCCCTCTTCTCCTCTTCTAGTGCACACTGCTCTTTACCTCTCTGCCCAGCCTTGTCTCGGATCTCCTCTCCTAGTGCACACTGCTCTCTACCTCTCTGCCCAGCCTTGTCCCTCCACTCCTCTTCTAGTGCACACTGCTCTCTACCTCTCTGCCCAGCCTTGTCCCTCCTCTCCACCTCTAGTGCACACTGCTCTTTAACTCACCGACCAGCCTTGCCCCTGTTCTCCTGTTCTAGTGCACACTACTCATTACCTCTCTGCCCAGCCTTGTCCCTCCTCTCCACCTCTAGTGCACACTGCTCTTTAACTAACCGACCAGCCTTGTCCCTGTTCTCCTGTTCTAGTGCACACTACTCGTTACCTCTCTGCCAAGCCTTGTCCCTGTTCTCCTCTCCTAGTGCACACTGCTCTCCGCCCAGCCTTGTCCCTCCTCTCCTCTTCTAGTGCACACTGCTCTTTACCTCTCCGCCCAGCCTTGTCCCTCCTCTCGTCTTCTAGTGCACACTGCTCTTTACCTCTCCGCCCAGCCTTGTCCCTCCTCTCCACCTCTAGTGCACACTGCTCTCCGCCCAGCCTTGTCCCTCCTCTCCTCTCCTAGTGCACACTGCTCTCCGCCCAGCCTTGTCCCTCCTCTCCTCTTCTAGTGCACACTGCTCTCCGCCGAGCCTTGTCCCTCCTCTCCACCTCTAGTGCACACTACTCGTTACCTCTCCGCCTAGCCTTGTCCCTCCTCTCCACCTCTAGTGCACACTGCTCTCCGCCCAGCCTTGTCCCTCCTCTCCTCTTCTAGTGCACACTACTCGTTACCTCTCTGCCCAGCCTTGTCCCTGTTCTCCTCTTCTAGTGCACACTGCTCTTTACCTCTCTGCCCAGCCTTGTCCCTCCTGTTCTAGTGCACACTACTCGTTACCTCTCTGCCCAGCCTTGTCCCTCCTCTCCACCTCTAGTGCACACTACTCGTTACCTCTCTGTGCAGCCTTGTCCCTCCTCTCCTCTCCTAGTGCACACTGCTCTTTACCTCTCTGCCCAGCCTTGTCCCTCCTCTCCTGTTCTAGTGCACACTACTCGTTACCTCTCTGCCTGGCCTATTCCCTCCTCTCCTCTTCTAGTGCACACTGCTCTCTGCCCAGCCTTGTTCCTCCTCTCCTCTCCTAGTGCACACTGCTCTTTACCTCTCCGCCCAGCCTTGTCCCTCCTCTCGTCTCCTAGTGCACACTGCTCTCCGCCCAGCCTTGTCCCTCCTCTCCTCTCCTAGTGCACACTGCTCTTTACCTCTCTGCCCAGCCTTGTCCCTCCTCTCCTGTTCTAGTGCACACTGCTCTCCGCCCAGCCTTGTCCCTCCTCTCCTCTTCTAGTGCACACTACTCGTTACCTCTCTGCCCAGCCTTGTCCCTCCTCTCCTCTTCTAGTGCACACTGCTCTTTACCTCTCCGCCCAGCCTTGTCCCTCCTCTCGTCTTCTAGTGCACACTGCTCTCCGCCCAGCCTTGTCCCTCCTCTCCACCTCTAGTGAACACTGCTCTTTACCTCTCCGCCCACCCATGTCCCTCCTCTCCTAGTGCACACTGCTCTCCGCCCAGCCTTGTCCCTCCTCTTCTCGTGCTCAATGCTCTTTACCTCTCTGCCCAGCCTTGTCCCTCCTCTCCTCTCCTAGTGCACACTGCTCTTTACCTCTCTGCCCAGCCTTGTCCCTCCTCTCCTCTTCTAGTGCACACTGCTCTCCGCATAGCCTTGTCCCTCCTCTCCACCTCTAGTGAACACTGCTCTTTACCTCTCCGCCCAGCCTTGTCCCTCCTCTCGTCTCCTAGTGCACACTGCTCTCCGCCCAGCCTTGTCCCTCCTCTCCTGTTCTAGTGCACACTGCTCTCCACCCAGCCTTGTCCCTCCTCTCCTCTTCTAGTGCACACTACTCATTACCTCTCTGCCCAGCCTTGTCCCTCCTCTCCTCTTCTAGTGCACACTGCTCTTTACCTCTCCGCCGAGCCTTGTCCCTCCTCTCGTCTTCTAGTGCACACTGTTCTTTACCTCTCTGCCCAGCCTTGTCCCTCCTCTCCCCTTCTAGTGCACACTGCTCTTTACCTCTCTGCCCGGCCTTGTCCCTCTTCTCCTCTTCTAGTGCACACTGCTCTCCGCCCAGCCTTGTCCCTCCTCTCCACCTGTAGTGCACACTGCTCTTTACCTCTCCGCCCAGCCTTGTCCCTCCTCTCGTCTTCTAGTGCACACTACTCGTTACCTCTCTGCCCGGCCTTTTCCCTCTTCTCCTCTTCTAGTGCACACTGCTCTTTACCTCTCTGCCCAGCCTTGTCTCGGATCTCCTCTCCTAGTGCACACTGCTCTCTACCTCTCCGCCCAGCCTTGTCCCTCCTCTCGTCTTCTAGTGCACACTACTCGTTACCTCTCTGCCCGGCCTTTTCCCTCTTCTTCTCTTCTAGTGCACACTGCTCTTTACCTCTCTGCCCAGCCTTGTCTCGGATCTCCTCTCCTAGTGCACGCTGCTCTTTATCTCTCTGCCCTGCCTTGTCCCTCCTCTCCTGTCCTAGTGCACACTGCTCTCTACCTCTCTGCCCAGCCTTGTCACTCCTCTCCACCTCTAGTGCACACTGCTCTTTAACTCACCGACCAGCCTTGTCCCTGTTCTAGTGCACACTACTCATTACCTCTCTGCCCAGCCTTGTCCCTCCTCTTCACCTCTAGTGCACACTGCTCTTTAACTCACCGACCAGCCTTGTCCCTGTTCTCCTGTTCTAGTGCACACTACTCGTTACCTCTCTGCCAAGCCTTGTCCCTGTTCTCCTCTCCTAGTGCACACTGCTCTCCACCCAGCCTTGTCCTTCCTCTCCTCTCCTAGTGCACACTGCTCTCCACCCAGCCTTGTCCCTCCTCTCCTCTCCTAGTGCACACTGCTCTCCGCCCAGCCTTGTCCCTCCTCTCCTCTTCTAGTGCACACTGCTCTCCGCCCAGCCTTGTCCCTCCTCTCCACCTCTAGTGCACACTACTCGTTACCTCTCCGCCCAGCCTATTCCCTCCTCTCCACCTCTAGTGCACACTTCTCTCCGCCCAGCCTTGTCCCTCCTCTCCTCTTCTAGTGCACACTACTCGTTACCTCTCTGCCCAGCCTTGTCCCTGTTCTCCTCTTCTAGTGCACACTGCCCTCCGCCCAGCCTTGTCCCTCCTCTCCTCTTCTAGTGTGCACTACTCGTTACCTCTCTGCGCAGCCTTGTCCCTCCTCTCCTCTCCTAGTGCACACTGCTCTTTACCTCTCTGCCCAGCCTTGTCCCTCCTCTCCTGTTCTAGTGCACACTACTCGTTACCTCTCTGCCCAGCCTTGTCCCTCCTCTCCACCTCTAGTGCACACTACTCGTTACCTCTCTGCCCGGCCTTTTCCCTCTTCTCCTCTCCTAGTGCACACTGCTCGTTACCTCTCTGCCCAGCCTTGTCCCGCCTCTCCTCTTCTAGTGCACACTGCTCTCTGCCCAGCCTTGTCCCTCCTCTCCTCTTCTAGTGCACACTGCTCTCCGCCCAGCCTTGTCCCTCCTCTCCTCTTCTAGTGCACACTGCTCTCCGCCCGGCCTTGTCCCTGTTCTCCTCTTCTAGTGCACACTGCTCTTTATCCCTCTGCCCGGCCTTGTCCCTCCTCTCCTCTTCTAGTGCACACTACTCATTACCTCTCTGCCCATCCTTGTCCCTCCTCTCAACCTCTAGTGCACATTCTCGTTACCTCTCTGCCCGGCCTTTTCCCTCTTCTCCTCTTCTAGTGCACACTGCTCTCCGCCCAGCCTTGTCCCTCCTCTCCTCTTCTAGTGCACACTGCTCTCCGCCCAGCCTTGTCCCTCCTCTCCTCTTCTAGTGCACACTGCTCTCCACCCAGCCTTGTCCCTCCTCTCCTCTTCTAGTGCACACTGCTCTTTACCTCTCTGCCCAGCCTTGTCCCTCCTCTCCTCTCCTAGTGCACACTGCTCTCCGCCCAGCCTTGTCCCTCCTCTCCTAGTGCACACTACTCCTTACCTCTCTGCCCAGCCTTGTCCCTCCTCTCCTCTCCTAGTGCACAGTGCTCTCTGCCCAGCCTTGTCCCTCCTCTCCTCTTCTAGTGCACACTGCTCTTTACCTCTCTGCCCAGCCTTGTCCCTCCTCTCCTCTCCTAGTGCACACTGCTCTCTGCCCAGCCTTGTCCCGGATCTCCTCTCCTAGTGCACACTGCTCTCCGCCCAACCTTGTCCCTCCTCTCCTCTTCTAGTGCACCCTGCTCTCCGCCCAGCCTTGTCCCTCCTCTCCTCTCCTAGTGCACACTACTCGTTACCTCTCCGCCCAGCCTTGTCCCTCCTTTCCTCTTCTAGTGCACACTGCTCTCTGCCCAGCCTTGTCCCTCCTCTCCTCTTCTAATGCACACTGCTCTCTGCCCAGCCTTGTCCCTCCTCTCCTCTTCTAGTGCACACTGCTCTCTGCCCAGCCTTTCCCCTCTTCTCCTCTTCTAGTGCACACTGCTCTCTACCTCTCTGCCCAGCCTTGTCCCTCCTCTCCTAGTGCACACTGCTCTTTACCTCTCTGCCCAGCCTTGTCCCTCCTCTCCTCTTCTAGTGCACACTGCTCTTTACCTCTCTGCCCAGCCTTGTCCCTCCTTTCCTCTCCTAGTGCACACTGCTCTCTACCTCTCTGCCCAGCCTTGTCCCTCTTCTCCTCTCCTAGTGCACACTGCTCTCTGCCCAGCCTTGTCCCTCCTCTCCTCTCCTAGTGCACACTGCTCTCTACCTCTCTGCCCAGCCTTGTCCCTCCTCTCCTCTTCTAGTGCACACTACTCGTTACCTCTCTGCCCAGCCTTGTCCCTCCTCTCCTCTTCTAGTGCACACTGCTCTCTGCCCAGCCTTGTCCCTCCTCTCCTCTTCTAGTGCACACTGCTCTCTGCCCAGCCTTGTCCCTCCTCTCCTCTTCTAGTGCACACTGCTCTCTGCCCAGCCTTGTCCCTCCTCTCCTCTCCTAGTGCACACTGCTCTCTACCTCTCTGCCCAGCCTTGTCCCTCTTCTCCTCTCCTAGTGCACACTGCTCTCTGCCCAGCCTTGTCCCTCCTCTCCTCTCCTAGTGCACACTGCTCTCTACCTCTCTGCCCAGCCTTGTCCCTCCTCTCCTCTTCTAGTGCACACTGCTCTCCACCCAGCCTTGTCCCTCCTCTTGTCTTCTAGTACACACTGCTCTTTACCTCTCTGCCCAGCCTTGTCCCTCTTCTCATCTCCTAGTGCACACTGCTCTCTGCCCAGCCTTGTCCCTCCTCTCCTCTCCTAGTGCACACTGCTCTCTACCTCTCTGCCCAGCCTTGTCCCTCCTCTCCTCTTCTAGTGCACACTGCTCTCCACCCAGCCTTGTCCCTCCTCTTGTCTTCTAGTGCACACTGCTCTTTACCTCTCTGCCCAGCCTTGTCCCTCCTCTCCTCTCCTAGTGCACACTGCTCTCTACCTCTCTGCCCAGCCTTGTCCCTCCTCTCCTCTTCTAGTGCACACTGCTCTCCACCCAGCCTTGTCCCTCCTCTTGTCTTCTAGTGCACACTGCTCTCTACCTCTCCGCCCAGCCTTGTCCCTCCTCTCCTCTTCTAGTGCACACTGCTCTTTAACTCACCGAACAGCCTTGTCCCTGTTCTCCTCTCCTAGTGCACACTGCTCTCTGCCCAGCCTTGTCCCTCCTCTCCTAGTGCACACTGCTCTCTACCTCTCTGCCCAGCCTTGTCCCTCCTCCCCTCTCCTAGTGCACACTGCTCTCTACCTCTCTGCCCAGCCTTGTCCGTCCTCTCCTCTTCTAGTGCACACTGCTCTCCGCCCAGCCTTGTCCCTCCTCTCCACCTCTAGTGCACACTGCTCTTTACCTCTCCACCCAGCCTTGTCCCTCCTCTCCTCTTCTAGTGCACACTGCTCTTTAACTCACCGACCAGCCTTGTCCCTGTTCTCCTCTCCTAGTGCACACTGCTCTCTGCCCAGCCTTGTCCCTCCTCTCCTCTCCTAGTGCACACTGCTCTCTACCTCTCTGCCCAGCCTTATTCCTCCTCTCCTCTTCTAGTGCACACTGCTCTCCGCCCAGCCTTGTCCCTCCTCTTCTAGTGCACACTGCTCTCCGCCTAGCCTTGTCCCTCCTCTCCTCTTCTAGTGCACACTGCTCTCCGCCCAGCCTTGTCCCTCCTCTCCTCTCCTATTGCACACTGCTCTCCGCCCAACCTTGTCCCTGTTCTCCTCTCCTAGTGCACACTGCTCTCTGCCCAGCCTTGTCCCTCCTCTCCTCTCCTAGTGCACACTGCTCTCTACCTCTCTGCCCAGCCTTGTCCCTCCTCTCCTCTTCTAGTGCACACTGCTCTCCGCCCAGCCTTGTCCCTCCTCTCCTCTTCTAGTTCACACTGCTCTTTACCTCTCTGCCCAGCCTTGTCACTCCTCTCCTCTCCTCTCCTCTTCTAGTGCACACTGCTCTTTACCTCTCTGCCCAGCCTTGTCCCTCTTCTCCTCTCCTAGTGCACACTGCTCTCTGCCCAGCCTTGTCCCTCCTCTCCTCTCCTAGTGCACACTACTCGTTACCTCTCTGCCCAGCCTTGTCCCTCCTCTCCTCTTCTAGTGCACACTGCTCTTTACCTCTCTGCCCAGCCTTGTCCCTCCTCTCCTCTTCTAGTGCACACTGCTCTTTATCTCTCTGCCCAGCCTTGTCCCTCCTCTCTCTGCTAGTTCTGTGAATAATGTCATCAGTGATGTCATTTGAGATGTCATCGGTGATGTTACTGACCATGTCATGAGTGATGTAATATATGAGGTCATAAGCAGTGCATTGCGCGGTGTAAATTGTAGTTAGCTCAGGTAACTATAACTGCTGAATTTCACTGGTTTTGTACGAGTGATATCTGAGCCTAACTATAATGTCCGTGCAACCATTGTTTTTTTAGTGAATATCTATCTATCTATCTATATCTATATATATCTATATATATATATATATTTCTTTCAACGCCTGTTCGCATAATTTGTAACAGACTCCAGCATGCTCGGGGTCGCTTCATAGAGATTTTATTCAGCCACAAAAACCAGGTAACACGTTTTGATTGCGCAAGCCTACTTGTGGTCGACAGTAGGTAGTTATAGTTAGGACTAACCCTGGGCGTAGTTTGCGAAGTAGCGCCACGCGAAGCTACGCGAAGTGCACTTCGCACTACGCGAGCTACGCATAGCACTACGCGAACTGCGTAGTGCGCTGTTAGCGATGATTGCACAGTGCCGGATGCTTGTCCGCACTGTGCAATCATTGAGCGGCATCTTGCACAGTGCGAGCTGTCTTTTACTGCCGCTCGAGTAGATTTTACTCAAGCAGCAGCTTTCTCAACGCGGACTGGTAGTTTCTCATCGCGAGCGGTCGCGAGCATACGCGACCACTCGCAATGAGAAACCTGACCTCCCAGCGTTGAGAATCTCGCCGGAGGTTTATTTTCCACGCTCGCGATCGGCAACTTGATGTTGCTGATCGCGAACGAGGAAAAAGTCTCGCCGGGATTGCTTGCTCGCGGTTGCCAACTTGACGTTGAGGACTGCGAGCAAGCAAAAAATGACCGCTGCACTACGCTACGCGTGTTTGCAGTGTGATACATGCAATTCGCGTAGTGCGAAGTAGCGCAAACTTCACAAACTACGCGAGCGTAGCGTAGTGCTTTGCCCACCCTTAGTTAGGACCAAAGTTTCCATAGAAAAAGCGTTTATTGTTTTGCCAACAACTTTGGTGCAGCTTGACTAATCTTCACAAAATTTTTCGAAAAACTTCCCCTTTTTGGTTCAGCTGCTGTGTTGAAAGTTTTGGGGTGATCCGTCAAGAAGGGGCCAAGAGCGAAAGGGGGTCCCAAAACGTGTTTTCCCATGTTATGACTATGGGGATTTTTCATTTTTTGAACACAACTACAGCCCGAACCGCTGAACGGAATTCCACCAAATTTGGCAGGAAGCTAGATGTTGGTCCAGAAAGCGTTGCTGTTTGTAATTTGGTGTAAATCCGTTCAGTAGTTTCAGAGATATTGAAGTTTAAAAAATATAGGGGCATATTATCAAGGAAGTGCGATATTTATCGCTAACCGCGCTTAGCGCGTTTTTTTTTAACGCCGCCTATCGCTGGAAATTATCGCTGAGATAACACCCTATTAGTAAGGTTTATCTCCATAGCGATAAAATTTCCAGCGATAGCGACAAAATGCGAGAATATCGCTGGGAAACCAGCAATATTCTCGCATTAACGCTAAGGTGGATTCAGCATTAGAATCCACCTCCTATACTTTAAACAGGTAAGTCATCCTCACTAGCAGGTGTTAAAATCTAGCGATAAACGCGCTTAGCACAAATTATTTTATCGCTTCGCCTGCCTTGCTAATAGGTGGTAGTGGTGCTAGCGACTGTTTTCAGTCGCTTTTAGTAGGGAACGCCTTCCTTGCATGTCATTAGCGATAATTATCGCTGACATGCAAGGCGATGTAAATCCCGGCCGCTAACGCCTGAAAGCTGTCGCTAACGCCTGTTAGCGACAGCTTGCTGATAGGGCGATAAAATTATCGCCGCTTTAGCGGCAAAAAGTGCCGCTAAAGCGGCGATAAAGCCCTTGATAATATGCCCCCATAGATATCTGGTAGCCCCAAATCCTACTGAAATGCTACTGAAATTTGATTAGCTGTCACCACTTCAATGAGGAAGTGTTGGCAGCCATCTTGAGATTCGGTTGAACCGAGTCCCACAAAAAATGTGAAAAACAAGTTAAAAAGGGCAGGGTAGAAACACCCTGACCCCCTAGGACTCTTAGGGGGGTCCCACTGGGACCCCGCAAGGCCTACAAAAGTTGTTTTTTTTAAATTTTCAACTGGATCCCTTGATCCGGCCAAAAATGTTAAAAACGAAGTGCCGGCTCCCGCACTCTAATCATTACCGGCCCCTGGGTGGGCCAGGTCCGGGGGAAATTGTAATTATAGGAGGAGGCGAATGGGCCTCCCCCCTCCTGGGGCTTATTATGCCCCGGGGACCACAACCTCCCTGGGGCTTCTTTAAATATTAATGCGGGGGAGGCCCGTATGGCCTCCCATGCTGC
Organism: Calotriton arnoldi; assembly: GCA_963921515.1. Taxonomy (NCBI): domain Eukaryota; kingdom Metazoa; phylum Chordata; class Amphibia; order Caudata; family Salamandridae; genus Calotriton; species Calotriton arnoldi. Next base: position 681,340 of record CAWUFW010006618.1, read on the forward strand.
CTCGGGGACTGCCACCTCCCCGGGGATTTAATGCAAATAAGTGCAGTGGGCCACGTGGACCCCCCTGGAGCCCCAGGGGCTGCCACCTCCCCAAGGATTCGTTGTAAATTAGTGCGTGGGGCCCACACGGACCTACCCACAGCCCAGGGGGCTGCCACCTCCCCAGGACTTGAATTTTTTTTTAAAATGCGAGGGGGCCAGCAGACCCCCCCCCGCAGCCCTGGGGACCACCACCTCCCCGGGGCTTTTTTTAGATTAAGTGAGGGGGCGGTGTGGCCCCCCCACAGCCCCAGGGCCCACCACCGCAAATACAAACAAAGGAGGGGGCCATGCGGCCCCCTTGTGGAGCCCTAGATGGCCCTGGGGACCGCCACTCCCCAGGGCTGGCTCCAGCAATGTCCCGGGGTCCCCACCCCCAGGACATTGCAGTTTGCTATGGCCTGGCAGGAGCACCGCTCCCGCCAGGCCATAGCAAACGCTGCTCCGCTGGGTGCAAGCGAGAGCATGTAAAATGCTCTTGCTTGCACGAAGCTGAGCAGAATTGCTTTTGGACAGATGGAGCTGCATGTTCAGCAGCTCCCTCCGTCCAAAAGCAATGCCAGCTAACGCAGGATGCAGGGAGCCGGCAGGGACCACAGGGGCCTTCAGGCTCCCCGGCGGCCCCCAACAGATAAGAGTAGGTGCCCTGGGTGGGACCAGGGCACCCAGAGTAGAGTCCTGGCTCCAGGGCATGGGGTCCCCATGGCAAAACTCCGACTGGGAGGGGGGCTGCGCAGCGCCCCTCCCTTGTTTTATATATATTTTTTTAAATAAAGGGCAGGACCTGGGGATGGCGTCCCCGGGGACAAAATCGGCCCAGGGAAGGGGGGCCACGCTGTCCCCCTCCCTTGTTTTATAACATTTTTACTTAAAAAAAATAAAGTGCAGGCCCTGGGGGTGATGGGGTCCCTGGGGTCAAAATTGACCAAGGGTAGGGGGGCCATGCGGTCCCCTTCCGTTAATTTAAAACAAAGAATATTTTTTTCTTTAAAGAAATGCCGGGCCCTGTGGGATGGGGTCCCAGGGGCCGTAATTGACCCGAATAAGGGGCTGCGGGACCCCCTCCCCATTCTAAACATGTCTTGCCCCGGGATATGGGGTGCGGGGCCAGATACGGCCCAGGGAATGGGGCCACATGGCCCTCCTTCCTTTATAATTAAAAAAAAAAGAAAATGTTACCGGCACAATGCTGGAGGCTCCGCCCCATTTAAGCAGCACTCTGCAATCGTGCCTCCTGGTGCGCTGCTGGTTGGGGGATGAAGTCCCCTTGGATGCTGAGGGACCTTTGGGGCCAACAAGACCTCCTGTTACCTCCAGTAAGTCCCACACAGCGGGATTGCTGAGAGGTGGTCGGAGGCTATGTCCCCTTTCTCTACCACTCTGGAAATGCTCCTCTTGTTGCACTGCTGGTGGGGGGATGACAAATGATATAGCAGATGATGGACTATGTGGCGAATACAGTAAATTCATAGTTATGTGGAAAATGCCAAGGCCAGGCAGCCATGTTTTCCAGGGGTCCTGAACATAAGACATGATCTGAGAGTCTGTAGATTCAGACTGGAGGGTGGGGACGCCCCGAGCTTCTCTGTTAGTTGCAGAGCCTGTTTGGGGGGTGCAGACTAAGCCCGCCGGTGAACTCCACTCCATTTGCATCAAGGTGGCGAGCGCGAGCAAGGAAAATCCACCTCCAGGTGAGATTTTTCCTCGCTCGTGCTCCCTAACGTCGAGTTGACGAGCGCGAGGAAGAACAATCCACCTCCCGGCGAGAATTCTCGATGCGAGCGGTCAGATTTCTCAATGTGAACAGTTGCAGGTGGTCGCGACCGTTTGCATTGAGAAACCTTCCGTTCACGTTGAGAAAGTTGCTGCTTGAGTCGAAAATCTAACTCAAGCGGCAGAAAAGAAGCACTGCCCTCTTGCGCTGGGCATGGTACTTTTCGTGTTGATTTTCCAGCGCAGGCCAAACACCTGGCGCTGAAAATCAACACGCACAGGCGTGATCAAGTGCATTCTGCCGCTTGCAGAACTTCGCGGAGCGCTGCAGAGTTTTTTGGTCACTTTGCGGAGTTCCGCTACAACTCTGCAAACTCCGCCCTAGGCTTAGTGCAGACCCATTACAAGGGTAGAGAGCCAGGTGTGGCCTGCACAGGTAACAGCGTTGGGGCGAGGTGAGGCAGGTGGGGGACGTAGTGGACCAATGACGGGATAGGGAAAGTAAAATAAAAAAATAATAAAACCTCTTACCTTGCGCTCGCTGCATTACCAAGAGCGCAAGGTAAGCGGTTTTATTTTTTTTTTTTTTACTTTCCCTAACCCGTCATCTGTCCACTTCCCCCCCCCCCACTGCCCCTGCCCCTGCCCCACCCGCTGTTACCTGTACCTGCTGCGCCTGTAGAGAGTGTGAGGCCAGGCAGCCATGTTTTCCAGTGGTCCTCGTCATGTATAACACATGTTCTGAGAGTCTATAGATTCTGACTGGAGGGTGGGGGCGCCCTGAGCCCCCCTGTTAGTTGCAGACCCTGTTTGGGGGTGCAGACCCATCACAAGGGTAGAGAGTGTGAGGCCAGGCAGCCATGTTTTCCATGTAACACACATGATTTGAGAGTCTGTAGATTCTGACTGGAGGGTGGGCGCCCTGAGCCCCCTGTTAGTTGCAGACCCTGTTTGGGGGTGCAGACCCATCACAAGGGTAGAGAGTGTGAGGCCAGGCAGCCATGTTTTCCATGTAACACACATGATTTGAGAGTCTGTAGATTCTGACTGGAGGGTGGGGGCGCCCTGAGCCCCCTGTTAGTTGCAGACCCTGTTTGGGGTGCAGACCCATCACAAGGGTAGAGAGCGTGAGGCCAGGCAGCCATGTTTTCCATGTAACACACATGATTTGAGAGTCTGTAGATTCTGACTGGAGGGTGGGGGCGCCCTGAGCCCCCTGTTAGTTGCAGACCCTGTTTGGGGGTGCAGACCCATCACAAGGGTAGAGAGTGTGAGGCCAGGCAGCCATGTTTTCCATGTAACACACATGATTTGAGAGTCTGTAGATTCTGACTGGAGGGTGGGGGCGCCCTGAGCCCCCTGTTAGTTGCAGACCCTGTTTGGGGTGCAGACCCATCACAAGGGTAGAGAGTGTGAGGCCAGGCAGCCATGTTTTCCATGTAACACACATGATTTGAGAGTCTGTAGATTCTGACTGGAGGGTGGGGGCGCCCTGAGCCCCCCTGTTAGTTGCAGACCCTGTTTGGGGGTGCAGACCCATCACAAGGGTAGAGAGTGTGAGGCCAGGCAGCCATGTTTTCCATGTAACACACATGATTTGAGAGTCTGTAGATTCTGACTGGAGGGTGGGGGCGCCCTGAGCCCCCCTGTTAGTTGCAGACACTGTTTGGGGGGTGCAGACCCATCACAAGGGTAGAGAGTGTGAGAAGGCCAGGGCTGGAATCACTTTTCACAACTGATTGAATTAAACTTGAAAGCAGGAAGGTGTCGCCAGAACACGTGAGGTCAGAGGTCAAGAGCAGTGATGTAAGAGCCGGTGCCTAATCGTGTTTCACGCCTTTCACTTTGGGCGATGGAAGCATGAAAACATGTGTGTCAGCAGACGTGCAGCCCTGTGGGACGGGGGCTGCCCCCCCCCCCCCCTCCTTGGAGCCCGGCTTCGTTAGAGCTGCGCTGCGTGCCTCTGCGGACCTAATGTATGCAGATGAGTCAGGACGGGTTAAAGGTTAACATAGAACCCGCTGGCTAATGTAGGGGTGATATTAGTGACGTGTTTAACACCTTCTACCCGTTGAATGCTTTGCATAGCCATAGATTCACGGGAAAAGGTTGCTAAAGGCCAGCGATTGTGGTTTACATCGAAAGGAAAGTCATTTTTGCTAATTAACAACAGAGAAATTGCTGTTAAATGAGCGAGGGGACACTCCGGGCCATATTATCAAGAACGGGCGATAACATATCGCCGCTTTAGCGGCAGGAAACTAAGGGGCTTGATAATATTCCAATAGAAGCCCAGGATTGATGTCTTTCACACCGGAACATGGGCTTCTATTGGAATTCTATAGGGCATATTATCAAGCCCCTTATCGCCGCCTTAGCGGCAGTTTCCTGCCGCTAAAGCGGCGATATGTTATCGCCCGTTCTTGATAATATGGCCCCCATGGTTATTATCTAAGGTATAGCCCCCGTCCCTTGAAACATGCCAGATATGGTAAACTATTCAACAATAACCCCCAATGACCTCATATATAATGTCACAGATGCGTCATAAATCACATCACTGTTGTCAACTTCCATGACATCACTCAATCCACAAACAGTCCTCTTTTAAACTTAATTATCAAAACAACTAATAACTTGGGGGGGAGGAGGGGGTTTGGAAAATTCGCACAATTGCTTTTGCATAATTATGTGAAATTTCTGAAAACTTGTGTGAAATTATGCAGAATTATGTGAAATGACACCGTATTTGCTGTTACATTTCAGCACAAAATGCGTCCTTCGTTCCATTTTGGTTGCAAGGACACATTTTGCCTTAAAAAACAGTGTAAAAATACAGGTGCGGCAAACAGTGGCTGCTCGTGTTCCGGTTGTTCACAATGTTCTTGCACTATATTGTTGCCTTGAATTGCACATAATTATGCAACGTGGTATAATAGACTGATATCAGGAATGTCACGTAAGAAGCGTTACATAAAATTACCAAAATTACTCAAGATTACTGTGGTGTAACGGAAACTTCACCTAGGCCTTCTCATTTCCGTACATATCATTGTGTAGGTGATAACTGATATATGTAGGGATATGTTGTTTCTATAGAGTGAACCTAGAAGAAGGCAGCGCAGCGCTGTATATGGTCGAAGGCAAGCATAATGCCAGCGAGTGACAGGAGAGGAGGCTGGTTATAGACGGTTAATGCCCTGTGATGCGGTGCTCTTTAAGGAGGTGCGTCTTCAACTCTTTCCTAAATTGGAGCAGCGTTGAGACGGTGCTGATGGATACGGGGATGTTGATCCAGATCTTGGGTGTGTAGATGAAAAAGGATTGTTGTCATGTATTTTTGTTTTTCACACTTCTTAGTCTGCAGTCTGCCGTGTCCTGTCTGCGGATGAGCCGAGAATCACCAGAAATGGTGAGTGAATCACCAGAGATGGTGAGTGAATCACCAGAGAGGGTGAGTGAATCACCAGAGAGGGTGAGTGAATCACCAGAGAGGGTGAGTGAATCACCAGAGATGGTGAGTGAATCACCAGAGAGGGTGAGTGAATCACCAGAGAGAGTGAGTTTGTCTGCCAGATAAGCGAGGGTGCTGGTCGTGATGGCTTTGTAAATGATGCAGCCGGTTTTGAAGATGGTGCGCGCTGGCAAGGGGAGTCAGTGGAGTTCCATCAGGATGGGGGTGATGCAATCATATTTCTTCAGGCCCTGGATGACACGTGATGCTGCGTGTAAGATGCTTCTAAGGTGTGCCAGCGAGGAGTCTGGGAGGCCATGGAGTAGGGCGTTACCACCACCCTGATGCTGAGTACAAATCCACTGATACATATTTGTGTATAGGGGTAATCATAAGTAGGGCTCCCAGTTTTCCGTTTTTACGGATTTCTATAGATAAATACAGACAGAAAACAATGTGTTTTCTGTTTGCATTATTTTTAAAAGTGGATAAATACAGAACATTGGGCTTCTTTTAAGTGTCACAGTGCTGTCTTTCATGAATTATGGATCAAGAGCTGAGCAGATGGACAGTATGGGAAATTAAAAAAACAGGATGCACTTTCTTTAAATAATGGCATATATCAACATCCATTTGTGGTATAGTGCTAATATTTAGTGGATGTATTGTTACATAATATTTGGCAGCTTAAATAGCTAAAATACGACAGACATCAAAGCATGACTGCGTGTCTATCAGTTAAATAAACATGGAAATGTACAGTTTTACAACTTCATTTATCCGAAAAACACAAAATGAAATATGGATAAATACAGACAGAAATGTTAAAATAATAAATAATGTAAAACCCGGAGCCCTAATCATAAGGCACGTAAATATATAGGGTTTGACCAATGTTTAAAATTAACAATTGATCACTATTTTCTTGTATTGGCTCTAATGATTGCTCCGCCCCATTTTTTGAAGTGTTAGCCCCGCCACCATTGGCTGACCTGTTAGCCCTCCCCTCCTCCCCCCGAAGTTCGGGTCTGGTGGCTTTCCTGCCAAATGTCATTGGTTGTGACATTTTGGAAACCATGCCAGTTGGGGAAACCTGGCCTCCTTAGCACTGAATGTAGCATCCCCTTTGAGCATCGATGCCATGGCAGGTGTCTGCCAGGGAAGCCCAGAAGGATGCAGGTCACAATATTCCACACACCTGGGCAGCTATGACCCCTCATACGATTCGCAAAACAAGAGAAGTCACGAACATCCTAAATACAGGCTTCCATTTCACTCTTCAAGTTTACTGAAGTGTAACTGGGTGAAAGGGTGCACACAATATCACGCGCGCAAGAGGTGCCCACGCGGCTCTTAATGTATTCCTTCCACCTCCACGCCTGCAGGGCACCTTTCTTCTTTGAAACTCACCTTGTAACTGCTTCTTTCCCATCACTCTGTCCTCTTCATAATGTTTGGAAAGATTTTTTATCTGTCCCTTCGCTTCTCCACGCACATTTCATCTGTTTTATTTGCCTCTTCCCTACATACATTTCATCTATCAACATTACCTGCCCCTTCGCGCCTCTACCCACATTTCATCTGCTTTACCTGCCCCTTTCCTTTTCTGTATGTACATTTCATCTGTCGTATTCCCCTTTCCTTCTCTGCACGCATTTCATCTGTCTTATCTGCCCCTTCGCTACCCACATTTCATCTCTCGACCTTTTCTGCCCTTTTCTGTATATACATTTCATCAGCCTTAATCCCCTTTCCCTCTCTGCACGCATTTCATCTGTCTTATCTGCCCCTTCCCTATCCACATTTCATCTCTCGACCTTATCTGCCCTTTTCTGTATATACATTTCATCAGCCTTAATCCCCTTTCCTTCTCTGCACGCATTTCATCTGTCTTATCTGCCCCTTCGCTACCCACATTTCATCTCTCGACCTTATCTGCCCTTTTCTGTATATACATTTCATCAGCCTTAATCCCCTTTCCTTCTCTGCACGCATTTCATCTGTCTTATCTGCCCCTTCCCTATCCACATTTCATCTCTCGACCTTATCTGCCCTTTTCTGTATATACATTTCATCAGCCTTAATCCCCTTTCCTTCTCTGCACGCATTTCATCTGTCTTATCTGCCCCTTCGCTACCCACATTTCATCTCTCGACCTTATCTGCCCCTTTTCCTCTCTACTGACATCTCATCTCTGCTCGGCCCCTTTCCTTCTGTACGTGAAAGTCAAAGCCTTACAGTCACGGGTGAATTAGTGAAAGAATGCTGCGCCTACATAGCAATGCCCCCTGTGCTCTGAAAGGGTATTAGGCGCTTGTTCTTGTTATCATTCAGTTTAATAATAACCGTCCTATTCTATGTATTACACGGATGCAATAACACCTATTGTCGTTATTGCTACTTTATTATTCCCATTACAGATACATCCGGCTCTCGTGCTACCTGTTGAGGGTCACGTGCTTCTCGGGTGCCCCGGGAGCTGCTACGCACAGTACAGCCTCCGAGCTGTTGATGAGTCGCGGCTCCTGCAGACCCTTCTTGTGATCTGAGTCAACCCCCTTCTCCCTGCCTGCCATCTTGGCGGCGGGAGCTCAGGAAGTGACTCCACCGACAGGGGGCGGTGTACAAACATCGGGGCTGATTGATAGGTCTGTAATGCCCTCTCATCACCTGCCACAACCTCCTGACACCTCCCGGGACCCCCACAGGGCACCCTGAAACTGCTGCCTCAGCTAGGCGAACAAGCGAGGCTAGCAGCCCAGGGCAGCAGGGGTGGCCATGGAAACCAAATAGATGTAAACAGGCCCATCCGTCAATGCCATCTGGAAGAGATCCCAGCGCTGCTATCTGCTGCGCTGTTTATTTGTGGACCTGGGCGAGTGCCAGAAGCCCCCTGCGCAAATACAAGCTGGCAAAGGGATTAGTGGCCGAGCAGGGGCTAGTGCTGGCCACGGTCACTTCCTGGAAGTGGGGGTGGGCAGGGCCTCTCCGCTCCTTTCAATTAGTAACAACAGTAACTAGGTTGTGTGCTAAGGTGACACAAGGTGCAGTTATACGCCTCAGTGCTCATCACTGAAGGATGAATGTATGAGTTAGCCCCGCTGGAATTCAAGCCTGTGACCTGCTGTCCTATACAGATCGAGCGGCAGACGTGTTTTAGGAGGGGGTGGTCTCCTCAGTCAGGGGGTACACCCTGTTACAAGAGTGCGCCCTGGGGACCCTGCTCCCCTCGCTCCCAGGGCGCTGGTATGGATTCCAGGGTCCCTTACGCTACACTCCAAGCTGTAATAAATAGAGACCCCCCAGTAGGGGGCAGCCTAGTTCTTGGTGTACACATTCCCAGGATAGAGAGGCCGGACCTCCATGGAGCCACCTATGGCCCCTACAATGAGCTTAGCTCCTGTCCGGGTTATTCCAAGCATATTTCACCAAGCAGGTGACACCTGAGGCAAGCCCGCCTCATTAATATTCATGAGCAGGTCAGAATGAGCTGCTTCTGCTGTAAACATAGTAGAAAGACTTACTACTTCAATTCAAAAACCTTTATTCGTGTTAAGAACAATAGACCATAATAGTGCATAAAAATAATGCACTTAACTGTAAACACACATAGGAGTTTAAAATAGTCGTATAATGAGTATTTAAAAGTACTAAAAAAGACTTTTGAGGTACGAGACTAACACGTCAGCTAATACATCAGATACCCAAGCGAGCTGAGCAACCTGACCATAGAATTACATAAGAGTATTACGCATAACTGTAAACACACAAGCAGAATTAAAGTTAGCAAAAGTTAAAGTGTTTAGAGAGGTGCACAGGGAGCAATTCAGGATTCAAAACCGATATATCGGAGAAAACATCAGACATCAGAAAAAAGGGAACCTACGATGCGAAAATAGAATCAGATTGCAGTGCGCTGTTACAGAATAAGGGATTGAATTGAATTGAATTGAAATTAGATTTATAAAGCGCAACTAATGCCCAGAGGCGTCTTGGCGCTATAAACAAACTGAGAACAAAAGGAACAATAGTGCAGGCGGTGATCAGGTAAATTCCTTCAGGTGGTCTGTGTGAAAAGCCACGTTTTCAGACCTTTCCTGAAGCTCATCAAGGAGGGTGCTGTTTTTAGGGTAATGGGTAATGTATTCCACAGCATTGCTGCTGATCTGAAAAGGCTCCTACCTCCCAATGTGGCCTGCTTGAAGGGGGTGGTTGCCATGTTCCTGGCCGTTCCTGACCGTTCCTGACCGTAAGGTTCTATTGGGGACATACCATTTTAGTTTGTTCCTGAATTGTATTGGTCCTTTGTCATGTAGTGATTTAAAAGCCAGGCATAGGACTTTAAATTTGCATCTCTGCCTGACTGGAAGCCAGTGTAATTTTTTTATGGCTTCTCTCGCTGATACATTTTTGGGGATTTTTAAGATGAGACGTGCTGCCGCGTTTTGTACTATCTGCAGCCTGTTAATTAGGCCTGAATTAATGGTAAGATAGAGACTATTACAATAATCTAGACGAGAGAGGACCAACGCCAGAGTCACTGTTTTTAGAAGTTCCTCTGGTATGTATTTCTTAATTTTGTTGATTAATCTTATAGCACAAAAGGAAATGGATGTGACTTTACTGACTTGGTCCTTGAATTTGAGTTCTTTGTCAATGATGATGCCCAGATCCTTAGTTTTAGTTGAGGGTACAGGCAGCGCATCAAGTACTGGGGGCCACCAGTCAGGTGTCCAGAGGGAGGGTTTATTACCAAAAATGATAACCTCCGTCTTAGACGCGTTCAACTTCAGACAGTTGCCGTCCATCCAGTCACTCACATTCTTCATACAGGTCTTAAAGGCCTCGCCCGGGTGCTTGTCTCCATTTGTTAAAGACACCACAATCTGTGTGTCGTCAGCATAGGAAGCTAGGGCGAATCCTGCTTCTTTGATTATCAAGGCTAACGGCGCAACATATAGATTAAAAAGTGTGGGGCTCAGGGCAGAGCCCTGAGGAACTCCACATGGCAGGGAGAACTGTTTAGAGGTTGCTGACCCCATTGCTACATTTAATTGCCGGTTGGTTAGGAATGATTTTAAGAGTTTAAGTGTGGTGCCTTTTATTCCTGCTTCCTGCAGAGGGATGAAAGCTGGGATTAAAGCACCAAGAGGGGGGGATAGAGAGAGGGTAAAAAACCTCAGATAGGGTCCGCCATTACTACTTGACATGACTGTTTTGAGTAGGGAAGGCTGTAGAAGGTGTTGTTATGCTATGTGAATTTGTAGAGCGCAGCTAATCACCTGTGAGGGCATCCAGGTGCTGAGTAGGGCAGGCCTGGTTGGGGGGGGTGGAGGAGATCATGCCTGTTTCGTCTGGAAGAGCCATGTCTTGAGGTTCCTTCGGTAGTCCATGAGGGAGGGGAGGATCTAATGTTTCTGGAGGTCGTTCCAGGACCTAGCTGCGAGGTATGAGAAGGAGCGTCCTCCACTCCTGGTCTTCTTGATGCGCGGGAGGTGTGCTCTTGCCTGGGACACAGAACGAAGGTGTCTGGTGGGTTGGTAGAAGTTGAGGCAGTGGTTGAAGTAAGCTGGACCAGTGCTGTGGCGACCTTTGTAGGTGTGGGTGAGTAGCTTGAACTTACATCTTTCCTGGACCGGGAGCCAGTGGAGATTGTTGAGGGGTGGAGAGATGTGGTTATCTTGCGGGATGCTCTGCTTACCACCTATCCATTGTCCAGGAAAGGCCCTGCCTTTCCACGTATAAAGTTTTATAAAGTTTTTTTTAATGAAGATCAGAGGTGCTTTACATCGACAGGTAGTAACTGGTACTTCACACTTGCACTTCTTTAATCTGGAAGCAATGGGACCCCCCTGTAATGGGAGAGAACCGGCCCTTCTCAGCAGCAAACAGGCACCCTGGACAGTTGAGTGCCTGTGTACCAAGATGGTCCTTCCTCAGTGCCATGATGGAATTTCCACCAGTGTGAAAATGTCAAAGTTAACATTTCCGGGTAAGTCATCCTTATGCTAATTAGCCATTTCTTAATCTGAATAATCCTACCTCTTTTTGGTTACCGGATGCTGCCAAATGTGGGTGAACTGATTGGCTCCAGAATTCCCATTGAAGCTTTCTGGCTAAGTCAGTTTTTTTGGGCAAAAATGGCTGCAGTACAGGTCAAACCGGTGGCCCTTGTGCCCTGTACACTGTCTCATTCAATCATTCTCTCAGGCAGCCGCTGAATAATGACACGTCTGTGTGACAGGAAGCGCCTGGAGGCTTGAGTTTACTAAAAGGAAGATCTTTGTCCCACTTTATTCCCAGGGATGAACAGAGGCCGACCAGCCTGGCAGGACGGGAGAGCCAAGCAGCCTGACTTCCTAGCCGGCGGCACGCTGCTTGCCATGGCACATTACTTCAGGATGGACGTAAGAGAATGTTTGCCACCAAGGCCAGTCTGTACCAACAGTAGGGAGCGTTTGCAGCACTGCCGTTCTGCATCAGCAGTGAGTGTTTGCCCTGCTGCCAGTCTGCTTCATGAGTGAGAGGGTGTTTGCCACCATGGCTGCCAGTCTGATACATGAGTGAGCATTTACCACCAGTGCTGCCAGGCTGCATCAACAGTGAGTGATTGCCCTGCTGCCAGTCTGTCTCAACAGATAGCGGGTGTTTGCCACCACTGCTGCCAGCCTGATTCATGAGTGAGCGTTTACCACCACTGCTGCCAGCCTGCATCAACAGCGAGTGTTACCACCACTGCTGCCAGTCTGCATCAACAGTGAGTGATTGCCCGGCTGCCAGTCTGTCTCAACAGAGAGTGGGTGTTTGCCACCATTGCTGCCAGTCTGATTCATAAGTGAGCATTTACCACCACTGCTGCCAGCCTGATTCATGAGTGAGCGTTTACCCCCACTGCTGCCAGTCTGCATCAACAGCGAGTGTTTGCCACCACTGCTGCCAGTCTGATTCATAAGTGAGCGTTTACCCCCACTGCTGCCAGTCTGCTTCATGACTGAGCGTTTACCCCCACTGCTGCCAGCCTGCATCAACAGCGTGTGTTACCACCACTGCTGCCAGTCTGTCTCAACAGAGAGCGGGTGTTTGCCACCACTGCTGCCAGCCTGATTCATGAGTGAGCGTTTACCACCACTGCTGCCAGCCTGATTCATGAGTGAGCGTTTACCACCACTGCTGCCAGGCTGCATCAACAGTGAGTGATTGCCCCGCTGCCAGCCTGCATCAACAGCGAGTGTTACCACCACTGCTGCCAGTCTGTCTTAACAGAGAGTGGGTGTTTGCCACCACTGCTGCCAGTCTGCATCAACAGTGAGCGTTTACCCCCACTGCTGCCAGTCTGCATCAACAGTGAGTGTTTGCCACCACTGCTGCCAGTCTGTCTCAACAGAGAGTGGGTGTTTACCACCACTGCTGCCAGTCTGCATCAACAGTGAGCGTTTACCCCCACTGCTGCCAGCCTGCATCAACAGTGAGCGTTAACCCCCACTGCTGCCAGTCTGCATCAAGAGTGAGTGTTTGCCACCACTGCTGCCAGTCTGTCTCAACAGAGAGCGGGTGTTTGCCACCACTGCTGCCAGTCTGTCTCAACAGAGAGCGGGTGTTTGCCACCACTGCTGCCAGTCTGCATCAACAGTGAGCGTTTACACCCACTGCTGCCAGCCTGCATCAACAGTGAGCGTTACCACCACTGCAGCCAGTCTGCATCAACAGTGAGTGTTTGCCACCACTGCTGCCAGTCTGTCTCAACAGAGAGCGGGTGTTTGCCACCACTGCTGCCAGTCTGCTTCATGAGTGAGCGTTTACCCCCACTGCTGCCAGCCTGCATCAACAGCGAGTGTTACCACCACTGCTGCCAGTCTGTCTCAACAGAGAGCGGGTGTTCGCCACCAATGCTGCCAGCCTGATTCATGAGTGAGCGTTTACCACCACTGCTGCCAGCCTGATTCATGAGTGAGCGTTTACCACCACTGCTGCTAGCCTGATTCATGAGTGAGCGTTTACCACCACTGCTGCCAGCCTGATTCAACAGTGAGCATTTACCACCACTGCTGCCAGTCTGTCTCAACAGTGAGTGATTGCCCTGCTGCCAGTCTGCTTCATGAGTGAGAGGGTGTTTGCCACCATGGCTGCAAGCCTGCATCAACAGTGAGCGTTTACCCCCACTGCTGCCAGCCTGCATCAACAGTGAGTGTTTGCCACCACTGCTGCCAGTCTGCATCAACAGCGAGTGTTACCACCACTGCTGCCAGTCTGTCTCAACAGAGAGTAGGTGTTTACCACCACTGTTGTCAGCCTGATTCATGAGTGTACGTTTACCCCCACTGCTGCTAGCCTGATTCATGAGTGAGCGTTTACCTCCACTGCTGCCAGTCTGCATCAACAGTGAGTGATTGCCCTGCTGCCAGTCTGTCTCAACAGAGAGTGGGTGTTTGCCACCATTGCTGCCAGCCTGTGCCAATGATAAGAGATGGCATAGATTTATGCACAATAAGGTTCATTTACAAAGGAGGCCAGCATTATGTAACTGCAGGTATATGTAGTGGTAGACTTCTTCGCATATAGTTGACCGTTGTATGGTGTTTATATTGGTGAATGCGATGCCAGTGTACACCATGATATGTGCACACATAACAACGTCAATACCATTAAATGCAATGTTAATGTATGCCATAATCTATGCACACATAGCAATGTCAATACCAGTAAAAATGATGTCAATGTACACTATTACAAATGTACGCATAGTAATGAGAATGTCGGTAAATATGATATCAATGACCGCCATATTGTATATGCACGAAATACCGAACTCAGTTCATTGCTGTTGAATTCACCCGAGATGACCTCCCCATCAACCCAGAGTCAGAGATACGTGGTCAGACTGGACCTGCGACCCAAACCAAAGCCTACCGATTGATAGGTCACAGATGGGGTTACACTTAGCCGAAGACAAACACGCACCCAGGTAAAACCCAGATCGATCCCACAAATAGGCAGCTACACCACAATAGCTCTGAGGAGATTGGCTCCAATAAAACACGTTTGGCCAAAGGCACGCGTTCCCAAAATACCACAAAGTCAGATACCACATGTAGTTAGGAACACACAGCATGCACCCCACACATAGTGATCATGAGCTCCCCATACCGAACATCTGGACACATACACAGTGGCCCACAAAAGCTCTCCACAAGGTCGAGAGCCACCTGTGTCCCCCTTATCAGATGGTTGTATTTATGGCTTGTGACTAGGCCCGGATCTACGTGCTTTACAAGAATGTGTAATCATTTTATAGTACCTCAAGTACTGTATATATTACCCGCCAAAACGTCTATACATTGAGACTGTCTTCAGACTTAACTCTGTTGATGCTGTCCCGGCCACTGCGTTTAATTAAACCAATTTGTTCCTGTTTTGCAAAACCCCGCTTGTTTTTTAATTTTTCAAGGTAAATTTATATCCGAGCAACAATGGTCCGATATTTGTGCAGTGAGGTTTACTTAAATAGCAGATACAGCCGACACATGTTTCACCTGTGTGACTTTTTCAAGGCTAATATTATCCAAGCGTACACAAATAAAGTAAAGATGGAGTGAGGTGGCTGATTGGGAGATAGAGTGTGTCTAAAATAAGTAGAACTAGGCGGTAAGGGTGTGTCCGATTCCAAAAGGATTAGTTGTAGCAGTTGTGGTCCCACACAAATGTAAGGACAAACTTGTCGTGTCAAGGTCATGACTGTTGACCATCAGCTCTTCACCACAACGGACGGTAATGGGTTCGTTGTGAGAATTATGGGTGTTGCAAAGAACCAGCCTCAGTGTGAAATGATCAGTTCTAGCATTGATCAGATCGAAAGAGACAACATGCAAAATCTAATGCGGCAAAGAGTGACTACTGAAAGAGTTTGATCTTCCTGAAGGGCTTGTGGGTGGCAATGATTGGCTGCTGATCTTGAGAGAGATCCAGTTTGATGTAAGACCTTGTGGGTGCTACCAAGAGTGGTCAAGAAGATGCCACGGATCATTGGTGACAATATCATAGTGTGTAATAATGCAGACCAGGCAGGTGGTGGCATTCTGAGTAATTCGAAGCTGGCTTATCAGGGTGTCTGGCTCCCCAAGGACCTTGACATTCCAGTAACATAGCCGGGCTGAGATCAATGCATTGGCTGGTAAAATCTGAGATCAATGCATCGACCAATGAAATCCGTTGGTGAGAATGAACTGCAATATCTCATTCAGCAGCTTAAAATTGTAAGAGTGGTAAAAGCAGGAAAACAGGGTCGTCAATTCAAATTCTTTATTTCCAAGAAATAAATTCTTACAGAAATATAACACATTTAACAATTCATTAATATAATACATTTAGAAATATCATAAAATCTCCTATAAATAGGACAAAGACACATCAATGCAATCGGCACATAACACAGACCTAAAAGAAATATGAATCGGTATATAAAATACCTTCTCAACTGAAGTGCATCTTAAGGGGCTCTGCAACCCAATTATACCAAACACACCAAACTGTTTAGGAGTGCATCGGTTTAACCTATTAAAATGCAAAACTAATTTCAGTTGCTTAGGTAACAAAAGTGCATTGTGCAAGGCCAACTTAGCATAAACCCGCAAGGGGGCAATCCATATTTATTAATACCTTTTAAAAGAGCATCTTAGGTAAATCTGCAGCATAAGGGAAACAGGGTCTGAGAGGTGAGACCCCTGTCATGTCTAACCTCAGATTGTCCACAGATGTGACCCGTGTTGGCAGTTCACCTAGAGAGAAAGATCAAACTGTTATGCCCCCAGTAACTCACCTCTGCAGGTAATCAGCACCTGTTTCAGTATCGATGAACTTGAGAACGTTCACTCTTCCACTCCACGGCGTGTGCCACCAGAACCCACACACCCTGGTTCAGTTGGCACAGGATCTGGGTGTCGTTCCTGTGACGGAAAACTGGGAGCTCCCCGGGTGGATGAGGGACCTGCAGGTTGTCCGTCAACATCGACCATGATTGATGGCAGGAAGGATGCTGGTGCCCAGATGTGGGAAGGTAGTTTTGGACCTATTGGGTTTGAGGGAGAAGGAGAGACATTGAATCTGGAGAAAGGAGCAAAACCAATACAGGCCCTCCAATGATTCCTGTCGGCGAAGCGAATGACTAAGATGGCAGGGTGGATGGTTTCAAATGACGCTGATAGTCAGAGGACTTAAGGGCCTGACTTAGATCTCGACAGACGGGTTACTCCGTCTCAACGGTGACGGATATCCCGTCCACCAAAATATAAATTCCATTATATCCTATGGGATTTATATTTCAGCGGACAGGCTATCCATCACCATCAGGAGTAACCCGCCCGCCGAGATCTAAATCAGGCCCTAAGTCTGAGGCAGACTCAGCGACTATTTGTAATCAATAAAGACCATAATCCGCTACCGTAGCCATTATAGGGGATTGAGATAGAGGCACCTGTCGCAGTTTCCAGGCGAAGCTTTGTGCCCTGCTGGAAGTTGTACATTTGCACCCCTGTAGGACTATAAACCTGCTGGTGCAAACTTCAAAACTGCTTTCCAGGTTCCACCTGCAAAACTACGCTAGTTTCCACCTTCCAGGCCGCTGAAGGACAGGTTTAGCAGAGTCCTGGCTGGGGCTGGGGCTCGCCATTAGCATCTCCAGGACGGAATTCTACATGGGCTCCGCTACACCTGCTGAAACGCAGCACCTTTCCCCACAGGTAACATATTTTGCCTGTTGGTTACCCCAACATGCCAATGAATTTGGGGGCTGTTACTTCCCCCATGCTACAATGGTAAAGGATTCACTCCTGCACTTGACAGGAGTAAGTCTCTGACAAATTCCAGAGTGGGAAGGGGTCAGAAAGGAACTTCTAAATGATGGCAGGTCACACTTTGACCCACCCACTTCCCACCCTTTGTGTGATATTTGCTCCTGCATAATATTAAACCGTCACTGGGTAACATAAAAGAGTTTCCGACTGCAAAGACAACTTTCATTAATTCATTGCAGCACAAACCGACTCATTTGCGTGCCAGCAGCATCGTCTCGCCCTTAGGTAGACGCCACCATGTTCGCTAAGGTACATGCAAGTTCTTTTTTAGGCTCAATTCCCTCGAATGTAACACAAAGTCCCAGATAATTGATTTATTTTTATGGAAACTTGTATTTTGGCACCTTAACAGTCAATCCAAATTCCAACATTTTTGTTAACACCATTCTCACTCTGTCATCATGCTGTCTCTGATCCACACCCACAGACAAGTGCTTCTCCTTGATACCAGAATACCCCAGCCTCGTCGCCAATGTGATGTCCCAAATAAAAGACACTCCGAGTGTAAGTGGGTGGAAGCTTTAATGTGTTTCTCCTCTGGGCTGGTCTCATTTGAACATAGACAGCTTGTCTCTGACACAACATAAACTTCTAGAATAACCTCGCCAGGGAGAGGATTGTACCATTGACGGAAAGGGGGAAACGTACACTTAAAGAACATACCACTCACTCATTGAGTGACTGCATTTTATGAATTTCATACAATTCTTTTAAAATTGCTTTATGTGTTCTTTGACTCGTTCACTGTGAACAGCCCAGTTC
Source organism: Calotriton arnoldi (assembly GCA_963921515.1). Taxonomy (NCBI): domain Eukaryota; kingdom Metazoa; phylum Chordata; class Amphibia; order Caudata; family Salamandridae; genus Calotriton; species Calotriton arnoldi. Next base: position 699,154 of record CAWUFW010006618.1, read on the forward strand.
TTTTTGATGTATTTCCAGTGAGTTGAAAGTGTGATTGCTGTGACAAATGGGAACCGTTGTTTCTTATGTGTGAGTCAACTTGCCTAGGGTCCTCCTCCTTGGGCAGCCCTCTTCACCTCCACAGATCTTTGAAGCAGCGACTGGCAGGCAGGGGCCACAGGAGCCTCTGCCTCCTCCTAGGGTTGCCCTGTTCTCCGCAGGGGCCACTGGGGCCTCTGCCTCCTCCTTGGGTTGCCCTCTTTTCCGCAGGGGCCACAGGGGCCTCTGCCTCCTCCTTGGGCAGCCCTCTTCGCTGCAGGGGCCACCGGGGACTCTGTCTCCTCCTTGGGTAGCCCTCTTCTCCGCAGGGGCCACAGGGGCCACTGCCTCCTCCTTGGGTAGCCCTCTTCTCCGCAGGGCCCACAGGAGCCTCTGCCTCCTCCTTGGCCAGCCCTCTTCGCTGCAGGGGCCACAGGGGCCTCTGCAGCCTCCTTGGGTAGCCCTCTTCTATGTAGGCACCACAGGGGCCTCTACCTCCTCCTTAGGTAGCCCTCTACTCCGCAGGGGCCACAGGGGCCTCTGCCTCCTCCTTGGGTAGCCCTCTTCTCCGCAGGGGCCACAGGGGCCTCTGCCTCCTCCTTAGGTAGCCCTCTTCTCCACAGGGGCCACAGGGGCCTCTGCATCCTCCTTGGGTAGCCCTCTTCTCCGCAGGGGCCTCTGCCTCCTCCTTGGGTGGCCCTGTTCTATACAGGTGCCACAGGGGCCTCTGCCTCCTCCTTGGGTAGCCCTCTTTTCTGCAGGGGCCACAGAGGCCTCTGCCTCCTCCTTGGGTAGCCCTCTTCTCCGCAGGGGCCCCAGGGTCCTCTGCCGCCTCCTTGGGTAGCCATCTTCTCCGCAGGGGCCACAGAGGCCTCTGCCTCCTCCTTGGGTAGCCCTCTTCTCCGCAGGGGCCACAGGTATCTCTGCCTCCTCCTTGGGTAGCCCTCTTCTCCGCAGGAGCGACAGGTGCCTCTGCCTCCTCCATGGGTAGCCCTCTTCTATGCAGGGGCTACAGGGGCATCAACCTCCTCCTCGGGTAGCCCTCTTCTCCTCCACAGATCTTTGAAGCAGCAGATGGCAGGCAGAGGCCACAAAGGGCTCTGCCTCCTCCTTGGGTAACCCTCTTCTGTGCAGCGGCCACAGGCGCCTCTGCCTCCTCCTTAGGTAGCCCTCTTTTCCCCAGGGGCCACATGGGCCTCTGCCACCTCCTTGGGTAGCCTTCTTCTCCGCAGGTGCCACAGAGGCCTCTGCCTTCTCCTTGGGTAGCCCTCTTCTCTGCAGGGGCCACAGGGGTCTCTGCCTCCTCCTTGGGTATCCCTCTTCTCCGCAGGGGCACAGGGACCTCTGCCTCCTCCTTGGATAGCCCTCTTCTCTGCAGGGGCCACAGAGGCCTCTGCCTCCTCCATGGGTAGCCCTCTTCTATGCAGGGGATACAGGGGCCTCTGCCTCCTTGTTGGGTAGCCCTCTACTACTCCACAGATCTTTGAAGCAGCGACTGGGAGGGAGGGGCTCCAGGGTCCTCTGCCTCCTCCTTGGGTAGCCCTCTTCTCCGCAGGGGCCACAGAGGCCTCTGCCTCCTCCTTGGGCAGCCCTCTTCTCCGCAGGGGCCACAGGTGCCTCTGCCTCCTCCTTGGGTAGCCCTCTTCTCTGGAGGGGCCACAGGTGCCTCTGCCTCCTCCATGGGTAGCCCTCCTCTATGCAGGGGCATCAATCTCCTCGTCGGGTAGCCCTCTTCTCTTCCACAAATCTTTGAAGCAGCGGATGGCAGGCAGAGGCCGCAGAGGCCTCTGCCGCCTCTTTGGGTAGCCCTCTTCTATGCAGGGGCCACAGGCGCCTCTGCCTCCTCCTTGGGTAGCCCTCTTTTCCGCAGGGGCCACATGGGCCTCTGCCTCCTCCTTGGATAGCCCTCTTCTCCGCAGGGGCCACAGAGGCCTCTGCCTTCTCCTTGGGTAGCCCTCTTCTCCGCAGGGGCCACAGGGGTCTCTGCCTCCTCCTTGGGTAGCCCTCTTCTCCACAGGGGCACAGGGACCTCTGCCTCCTCCTTGGATAGCCCTCTTCTCCACAGGGGCCACAGAGGCCTCTGCCTCCCCTTGGGTAGCCCTCTTCTCCGCAGGGGCCACAAAGGCCTCTGCTTCCTCCATTTGTAGCCCTCTTCTATGCAGGGGCTACAGGGGCCTCTGCCTCCTTGTTTGGTAGCCCTCTTCTCCACAGATCTTTGAAGCAGCGACTGGGAGGGCGGGGCCCCAGGGTCCTCTGCTTCCTCCTTGGGTAGCTCTCTTCTCTGCAGGGGCCACAGAAGCCTCTGCCTCCTCTCCGCAGGGGCACAGGGACCTCTGCCTCCTCCTTGGGTAGCTCGCTTCTCCACTGGGGGCACAGGGGCCTCTGCCTCCTTCTTGGGTAGCCCTCTTCTATGCAGGGGCCTCTAACTCCGCCTTGTGATAGCTCTCTTCTCTGCTGGGGCCACAGGGGCCTCTGCCTCCTCCTTAGGTAGGCCTCTTCTCCGCAGGGGCCACAGGGGCCCCTGCCTCCTCTGTGGGTAGCCTGCTTCGCCGTAGGGGCACAGGAGCCTCTGCCTCCTTCTTGGGTAGCCCTCTTCTATGCAGGGGCCGCAGGAGCCTCTCTCTCCACCTTGGGTAGCCCTCTTCTCCGCAGGGGCCACAGGGGCCTCTGCCTCCTCCTTGGGTAGCCCTGTTCTCCACAGGGGCCTCTGCCTACTCCTTGGGTAGCCCTCTTCTCCACAGCGGCCTTTGCCTCTTCCTTGGGTAGCCCTCTTGCTATGCAGGGGCCACAGGGGCCTCTGCCTCCTCCTTGCGTAGCCCTCTTCTGCATCACAGATCTTTGAAGCAGCGGCTGGCAGGCAGAGGCCACAGGGGCCTCTGCCTCCTCCTTGGGTAGCCCTCTTCTATGTAGGCGCCACAGGGGCCTCTGCCTCCTCCTTGGGTAGCCCTCTTCTCCGCAGGGTTCACAGAGGCCTCTGCCTCCTCCTTGGTTAGCCCTCTTCTCCGCAGGGGCCAAAGGGGCCTCTGCCTCCTCCTTGGGTAGCCCTCATCTCTGCAGGGACCACAGGGGCCTCTGCCTTCTCCTTGGGTAGCCCTCTTCTCCGCAGGGGACACAGGGGCCTCTGCCTCCTCCTTGGGCAGCCCTGTTCTCCACAGGGGTCACAGGGGCCTCTGCCTCCTCCTTGGATAGCCCTCTTCTTTGCAGGGGCTGCAGGGGCCTCTGTCTCCACCTTGGGTAGCCCTCTTCTCCGCAGGGGCCACAGGGGCCTCTGCCTCCTCCTTGGGTAGCCCTCTTCTCTGCAGGGGCCACGGGGGCCTCTGCCTCCTCCTTGGGTAGCCCTCTTCTATACAGAGGCCACAGGGGCTTCTGCCTCCTCCTTGGGTAGCCCTGTTATCCGCAGGGGCCAAAGGGGCCTCTGCCTCCTCCTTGGGTAGCCCTCTTCTCTGCAGGAGCCTCTGCCTCTTCCTTGGGTAGCCCTCTTCTATGCAGGGGCCACAGGGGCCTCTGCCTCCTCCTTGGGTAGCCCTCTTCTGCATCACAGATCTTTGAAGCAGCGGCTGGCAGGCAGAGGCCACAGGGGCCTCTGCCTCCTCCTTGTGTAGCCTTCTTCTATGTTGGCGCCACAGGGGCCTCTGCTCCTCCTTGGGTAGCCCTCTTCTCCGCAGGGTCCACAGAGGCCTCTGCCTCCTCCTTGGGTAGCCCTCTTCTCCGCAGGGGCCAAAGGGGCTTCTGCCTCCTCCTTGGGTAGCCCTCATCTCTGCAGGGGCCACAGGGGCCTCTGCCTCCTCCATGGGCAGCTCTCTTCTGCATCACAGATCTTTGAAGCAGCGGCTGGCAGGCAGAGGCCACAGGGGCCTCTGCCTCCTCCTTGTGTAGCCTTCTTCTATGTTGGCGCCACAGGGGCCTCTGCTCCTCCTTGGGTAGCCCTCTTCTCCGCAGGGTCCACAGAGGCCTCTGCCTCCTCCTTGGGTAGCCCTCTTCTCCGCAGGGGCCAAAGGGGCTTCTGCCTCCTCCTTGGGTAGCCCTCATCTCTGCAGGGGTCAAAGGGGCCTCTGCCTCCTCCTTGAGTAGCCCTCATCTCTGCAGGGGCCACAGAGGCCTCTGCCTCCTCCTTGGGTAGCCCTCTTCTCCGCAGGGGCCACAGGGGCCTCTGCCTCCTCCTTGGGCAGCCCTCTACTCCGCAGGGGTCACAGGGGTCTGTGCCTCCTCCTTGGGTAGCCCTCTTCTGTGCAGGGGCCACAGGGGCCTCTGCCTCATCCTTGGGTAGCCCTCTTCTCCTACACAGATCCTTGAAGCAGCGGCTGCCAGGCAGAGGCCACAGGGGCCTCTGCCTCCTCCTTGGGTAGCCGTGTTCAATGCAGGTGCCACAGGGGCCTCTGCCTCCTCCTTGAGTAGCCCTCTTCTCAGCAGGGGTCACAGGGGCCTCTGCCTTCTCCTTGGGCAGCCCTCTTCTCCTCCACAGATCTTTGAACCAGCGGCTGGAGGCAGAGGCCACAGAGGCCTCTGCCTCCTCCTTGGGTAGCCCTCTTCTATGCAGCAGCCACAGGCGCCTCTGCCTCCTACTTGGGTAGCCCTCTTTTCCTCAGGGGCCACATGGGTTCTGCCTCCTCGTTGGGTAGCCCTCTTCTCCACAGGGGCCACAGAGGCCTCTGCCTTCTCCATTTGTAGCCCTCTACTCCGCAGGGGCCACATGGGTCTCTGCCTCCTTTTGGGTAGCACTCTTCTCCGCAAGGGCGCAGGGACCTCTGCCTCCTCCTTGGATAGCCCTCTTCTCCGCAGGGGCCGCAGGTGCCTCTGCCTCCTCCATGGGTAGCCCTCTTCTATGCAGGGGCTACAGGGACCTCAACCTCCTCCTTGGGTAGCCCTCTTCTCCTCCACAGATCTTTGAAGCAGCGACTGGCAGGGAGGGGCCACAGGTGCCTCTGCCTTCTCCTTGGGTAGCCCTCTTCTCTGCAGGGACCACAGAGGCCCCTGTCTCCTCTTTGGGTAGCCCTCTTCTCCGCAGGGGCCACAGAGGCCTCTGCCTCCTCCTCGTGTAGCCCTCTTCTCCGCAGGGGCCACAGGGGCCTCTGCCTCCTCCTTGGGTAGCTCTCTTCTCCACTGGGGGCACAGGGGCCTCTGCATCCTACTTGGGTAGCCCTCTTCTCTGCAGGGGCCACAGGGGTCTCTGCCTCCTCCTTGGGTAGCCCTCTTCTCCGCAGGGGCACAGGGACCTCTGCCTCCTCCTTGGATAGCCCTCTTCTCTGCAGGGGCCACAGAGGCCTCTGCCTCCTCCATGGGTAGCCCTCTTCTATGCAGGGGATACAGGGGCCTCTGCCTCCTTGTTGGGTAGCCCTCTACTACTCCACAGATCTTTGAAGCAGCGACTGGGAGGGAGGGGCTCCAGGGTCCTCTGCCTCCTCCTTGGGTAGCCCTCTTCTCCGCAGGGGCCACAGAGGCCTCTGCCTCCTCCTTGGGTAGCCCTCTTCTCCGCAGGGGCCACAGGTGCCTCTGCCTCCTCCTTGGGTAGCCCTCTTCTCTGGAGGGGCCACAGGTGCCTCTGCCTCCTCCATGGGTAGCCCTCCTCTATGCAGGGGCATCAATCTCCTCGTCGGGTAGCCCTCTTCTCTTCCACAAATCTTTGAAGCAGCGGATGGCAGGCAGAGGCCGCAGAGGCCTCTGCCGCCTCTTTGGGTAGCCCTCTTCTATGCAGGGGCCACAGGCGCCTCTGCCTCCTCCTTGGGTCGCCCTCTTTTCCGCAGGGGCCACATGGGCCTCTGCCTCCTCCTTGGATAGCCCTCTTCTCCGCAGGGGCCACAGAGGCCTCTGCCTTCTCCTTGGGTAGCCCTCTTCTCCGCAGGGAGCCACAGGGGTCTCTGCCTCCTCCTTGGGTAGCCCTCTTCTCCACAGGGGCACAGGGACCTCTGCCTCCTCCTTGGATAGCCCTCTTCTCCACAGGGGCCACAGAGGCCTCTGCCTCCCCCTTGGGTAGCCCTCTTCTCCGCAGGGGCCACAAAGGCCTCTGCTTCCTCCATTTGTAGCCCTCTTCTATGCAGGGGCTACAGGGGCCTCTGCCTCCTTGTTTGGTAGCCCTCTTCTCCACAGATCTTTGAAGCAGCGACTGGGAGGGCGGGGCCCCAGGGTCCTCTGCTTCCTCCTTGGGTAGCTCTCTTCTCTGCAGGGGCCACAGAAGCCTCTGCCTCCTCTCCTGCAGGGGCACAGGGACCTCTGCCTCCTCCTTGGGTAGCTCGCTTCTCCACTGGGGGCACAGGGGCCTCTGCCTCCTTCTTGGGTAGCCCTCTTCTATGCAGGGGCCTCTAACTCCGCCTTGTGATAGCTCTCTTCTCTGCTGGGGCCACAGGGGCCTCTGCCTCCTCCTTAGGTAGGCCTCTTCTCCGCAGGGGCCACAGGGGCCCCTGCCTCCTCTGTGGGTAGCCTGCTTCGCCGTAGGGGCACAGGAGCCTCTGCCTCCTTCTTGGGTAGCCCTCTTCTATGCAGGGGCCGCAGGAGCCTCTCTCTCCACCTTGGGTAGCCCTCTTCTCCGCAGGGGCCACAGGGGCCTCTGCCTCCTCCTTGGGTAGCCCTGTTCTCCACAGGGGCCTCTGCCTACTCCTTGGGTAGCCCTCTTCTCCACAGCGGCCTTTGCCTCTTCCTTGGGTAGCCCTCTTGCTATGCAGGGGCCACAGGGGCCTCTGCCTCCTCCTTGCGTAGCCCTCTTCTGCATCACAGATCTTTGAAGCAGCGGCTGGCAGGCAGAGGCCACAGGGGCCTCTGCCTCCTCCTTGGGTAGCCCTCTTCTATGTAGGCGCCACAGGGGCCTCTGCCTCCTCCTTGGGTAGCCCTCTTCTCCGCAGGGTTCACAGAGGCCTCTGCCTCCTCCTTGGTTGAGCCCTCTTCTCCGCAGGGGCCAAAGGGGCCTCTGCCTCCTCCTTGGGTAGCCCTCATCTCTGCAGGGACCACAGGGGCCTCTGCCTTCTCCTTGGGTAGCCCTCTTCTCCGCAGGGGACACAGGGGCCTCTGCCTCCTCCTTGGGCAGCCCTGTTCTCCACAGGGGTCACAGGGGCCTCTGCCTCCTCCTTGGGTAGCCCTCTTCTTTGCAGGGGCTGCAGGGGCCTCTGTCTCGACCTTGGGTAGCCCTCTTCTCCGCAGGGGCCACAGGGGCCTCTGCCTCCTCCTTGGGTAGCCCTCTTCTCTGCAGGGGCCACGGGGGCCTCTGCCTCCTCCTTGGGTAGCCCTCTTCTATACAGAGGCCACAGGGGCTTCTGCCTCCTCCTTGGGTAGCCCTGTTATCCGCAGGGGCCAAAGGGGCCTCTGCCTCCTCCTTGGGTAGCCCTCTTCTCTGCAGGAGCCTCTGCCTCTTCCTTGGGTAGCCCTCTTCTATGCAGGGGCCACAGGGGCCTCTGCCTCCTCCTTGGGTAGCCCTCTTCTGCATCACAGATCTTTGAAGCAGCGGCTGGCAGGCAGAGGCCACAGGGGCCTCTGCCTCCTCCTTGTGTAGCCTTCTTCTATGTTGGCGCCACAGGGGCCTCTGCTCCTCCTTGGGTAGCCCTCTTCTCCGCAGGGTCCACAGAGGCCTCTGCCTCCTCCTTGGGTAGCCCTCTTCTCCGCAGGGGCCAAAGGGGCTTCTGCCTCCTCCTTGGGTAGCCCTCATCTCTGCAGGGGCCACAGGGGCCTCTGCCTCCTCCATGGGCAGCTCTCTTCTCCGCAGGGGTCAAAGGGGCCTCTGCCTCCTCCTTGAGTAGCCCTCATCTCTGCAGGGGCCACAGAGGCCTCTGCCTCCTCCTTGGGTAGCCCTCTTCTCCGCAGGGGCCACAGGGGCCTCTGCCTCCTCCTTGGGCAGCCCTCTACTCCGCAGGGGTCACAGGGGTCTGTGCCTCCTCCTTGGGTAGCCCTCTTCTGTGCAGGGGCCACAGGGGCCTCTGCCTCATCCTTGGGTAGCCCTCTTCTCCTACACAGATCCTTGAAGCAGCGGCTGCCAGGCAGAGGCCACAGGGGCCTCTGCCTCCTCCTTGGGTAGCCGTGTTCAATGCAGGTGCCACAGGGGCCTCTGCCTCCTCCTTGAGTAGCCCTCTTCTCAGCAGGGGTCACAGGGGCCTCTGCCTTCTCCTTGGGCAGCCCTCTTCTCCTCCACAGATCTTTGAACCAGCGGCTGGAGGCAGAGGCCACAGAGGCCTCTGCCTCCTCCTTGGGTAGCCCTCTTCTATGCAGCAGCCACAGGCGCCTCTGCCTCCTACTTGGGTAGCCCTCTTTTCCTCAGGGGCCACATGGGTTCTGCCTCCTCGTTGGGTAGCCCTCTTCTCCACAGGGGCCACAGAGGCCTCTGCCTTCTCCATTTGTAGCCCTCTACTCCGCAGGGGCCACATGGGTCTCTGCCTCCTTTTGGGTAGCACTCTTCTCCGCAAGGGCGCAGGGACCTCTGCCTCCTCCTTGGATAGCCCTCTTCTCCGCAGGGGCCGCAGGTGCCTCTGCCTCCTCCATGGGTAGCCCTCTTCTATGCAGGGGCTACAGGGACCTCAACCTCCTCCTTGGGTAGCCCTCTTCTCCTCCACAGATCTTTGAAGCAGCGACTGGCAGGGAGGGGCCACAGGTGCCTCTGCCTTCTCCTTGGGTAGCCCTCTTCTCTGCAGGGACCACAGAGGCCCCTGTCTCCTCTTTGGGTAGCCCTCTTCTCCGCAGGGGCCACAGAGGCCTCTGCCTCCTCCTCGTGTAGCCCTCTTCTCCGCAGGGGCCACAGGGGCCTCTGCCTCCTCCTTGGGTAGCTCTCTTCTCCACTGGGGGCACAGGGGCCTCTGCATCCTACTTGGGTAGCCCTCTTCTATGCAGGGGCCACAGGGGCCTCTGCCTCCTCCTTGGGATAGCTCTCTTCTCCACTGGGGCCACAGGGGCCTCTGCCTCCTTCTTGGGTAGACCTCTTCTCTGCAGGGGCCACAGGGGCCTCTGCCTCCTCCGTGGGTAGCCCGTTTCGCCGCAGGGGCACAGGGGCCTCTGCCTCCTCCTTGGGTAGCTCTGTTCTCCGCCGGAGCCACAGGGGCCTCTGCCTCCTCCTTGGGTAGCCCTCTTCTCTGCAGGGCCTCTGCCTCTTCCTTGGGTAGCCCTCTTCTATGCAGGGGCCACAGGGGCCTCTGCCTCCTCCTTGGGTAGCCCTCTTCTCCGCAGGGGCCAAAGGGGCCTCTGCCTCCTCCTTGGGTAGCCCTCTTCTACGCAGGGACCACAGGGGCCAAAGGGGCACCTGCCTCCTCCTTGGGTAGCCCTCTTCGCCTCAGGGGCCTCTGCCTCCTCCTTGGGTAGCCCTCTTTTATGCAGGGGCCACACGGGCCTCTGCCTCCTCCTTGGGATCCCTCTACTTCTACACAGATCTTTGAAGCAGTGGCTGGCAGGCAGAGGCCACAGGGGCCTCTGCCTCCTCCTTGGGTAGCCCTGTTCTGTGCAGGTGCCACAGGGGCCTCTGCCTCCTCCTTGGGTAGCCCTCTTCTCTGCAGGGGTCACAGGGGCCTCTGCCTCCTCCTTGGGAAGCCCTCTTCTCCTCCACAGATCTTTGAAGCAGCGGCTGGCAGGCAGAGGCCACAGAGGCCTCTGCCTCCTCCTTGGGTAGCCCTCTTCAATGCAGCGGCCACAGGGGCCTCTGCCTCCTCCTTGGGTAGCCCTCTTTTCCGCCGCAGGCGCCACAGAGGCCTCTGCCTTCATCTTGGGTAGCCCTCTTCTCCGCAGGGGCCACAGGGGCCTCTGCCTCCTCCTTGGGATAGACCTCTCCTCCGCAGGGGCCACAGGGTCCTCTGCCTCCTCCGTGGGTAGCCCGCTTCTCCACAGGGGCCTCTGCCTCCTCCTTGGGTAGCTCTCTTCAATTCAGGGGCCTCTGTCTCCCCCTTGGGTAGCCCTCTTCTCCGCAGGGGCCACAGGGACCTCTGCCTCCTCCTTAGATAGCCATCTTCTATACAGGGGCCTCAAGGGCCTCTGCCTCCTCCTTGGGTAACCATGTTCTCGGCAGGGGCCCCAGGGTCCTCTGCCTCCTCCTTGGGTAGCCCTCTTTTATGCAGGGGCCACAGGGGCCTCTGCCTCCTCCTTGGGTTGACCTCTTCTCCGCAGGGGCCACAGGGGCCTCTGCCTGCTCCGTGGGTAGCCCTCTTCTACGCAGGGGCCACAGGGACCTCTGCCTCCTCCTTAGATAGCCATCTTCTATACAGGGGCCACAAGGGCCTCTGCCTCCTCCTTGGGTAACCGTGTTCTCGGCAGGGGCCCCAGGGTCCTCTGCCTCCTCATTGGGTTGCCCTCTTCTATGCAGTGGCCACAGGGGCCTCTGTCTCCTTCTTGGGTAAGCCTCTTCTCCGCAGGGGCCACAGGGACGGCTGCCTCCTGCTTGGGTAGCCCTCTTCTATGGCAGGGGCCACAGGGGCCGCTGCCTCCTGCTTGGGTAGCCTTCTTTTATGCAGGGCCACAGGGGCCTCTGCCTCCTCCTTGGGTAACCCTCTTCTCTGCAGGTGCCACAGGGGCCCCTGCCTCCTACTTGGGTAGCCCTCTTCTCCGCAGGGGCCACAGGGGCCCCTGGCTCCTCTTTGGGTAGCCCTCTTCTCTGCAGGGGCCACAGCGGCCTCTGCCTCCTCCTTGGGTAGCCCTCTTCTCCTCCTCAGATCTCTGAAGCAGCGGCTGGCAGGCAGAGGCCACAGAGGCGTGATGAGGCATGGTGACAGACAGAACTGTGTGTGCCTCTTTGGAATGCACGTGAGCTGAGCTCATGCAGAATACATTTTATAGTATAAAACTCATGTAAGGGTAGTAGGATTCTAGTAGTGCACAGTGGGCCAAGCAGGCTCTTCTGTAACAGTGAAACAGTCACCATAGAGATAACGGCAAACACTGCTGTTTGTTATACCCTGTCCACTGGACATCACCAAGGCAACTGCAGCAAGGCTCAGACAGATGTTGCAGTGCGCATAGGTCCATGTCTAGGCCAAGGGCCGGTACCGAGTGCCAGTACCGGTCCAAGCTGAGCACAGAAGGAGCTGGTTATGTTTTGGCTTCCACAGGGTTCAGTGAGCGACAAGAAGCGTGCTTGGCCAGGAAGATTTAGAAACTCTGTGTGACTCTGGGAAGTCACGTCATGCACATCACTAGAGGACAGAGGCAGATCTCAGAACATGTTGTCCACTTCTTGCTGGAATGTTGTAGTTCTTTGAACTCAGACATGCTAAGGTCCTCGATGTGATGTTGGCAGAGTGTCGGTAGCCTGTTTCCACCACCCTGCTTCCTCTAGGAGAGGTCTGCCTGATTTACAACTGGTCTTTGGGCCATCACAGCGCCTCGAGATCTTCACTGGTGAGTTGCCACGCTCTATAAATGTTTGATAGATTGATTGATTGATCACTGGACGGCTGATGTCATCGATGTGTGACTAGACTAAGGAGGGAGGGCCTGGACACCAGCATCCTTTAGATCTGGGCTCTTCTGATTCTTTCGATTTGATAAAGCACTTTCGCCCCTTGGTTTCTTGAGTCCAGGTTGTTTTTTCAGCGTCAGAGTAACTGCTAATCTGCAAAAAGTAGCTCTCTAGTTTCTTCCAAAAGTAAAGCAGATTATTCACTGTTTTCTAATCAAAAAGAGCGATATTCCAGAATTTTCGAGAAGAAAATTAAAAGGCACGGCTGTTAATTAAAGTCCTGCAGATGTACCTCTTTAAGGCCATCCAGCATTGCATCAGCCTTCTTCCAGACCTTGTGGTCCCTCCGTGAGATGATAAATGCAACGCCGTCAATCACTTCTTCACTGAGAGCATCAACAAACTCAGATCTCACATCCACAACACAATTCCAGCTTCCAAGCGACGTTCAGTGCCACGTCATTCTACCACCAACTGATCTGCCTCCTAACCCATCTCACGCGCTGACCTGTCCATCATTCTGAACCCTCCCAAGGCTCCTCTTGTGGAGACCCCACCCTTCCATCCTCCATCAGTAAGTCTCCTCCAGGAGACCCCAGATACTCCTCCTCAACATTGTCAGTGCCTCCCTCAGGTGAGGGGCTTCCTGGATGTCCTCAAGGTTGGACTGACCCTTCCATCATCAAGTCTCCTCCAGGAGACACCAGACACTCCTCCTCTGCATTGTCAGTGCCTCCCTCAGGTGAGGGGCTTCCTGGATGTCCTCAAGGTTGGACTGACCCTTCCATCCTCCATCATCAAGTCTCCTGCAGGAGACACCAGACACTCCCCTCAGCATTGTCAATGCCTCCCTCAGCTGAGGGGCTTCCTGGATGTTCTCAAGGTTGGACTGACCCTTCCATCCTCCATCATCAAGTCTCCTCCAGGAGATACCAGACACTCCTCCTCTGCATTGTCAATGCCTCCCTCAGCTGAGGGGCTTCCTGGATGTCCTCAAGGTAGGACTGACCCTTCCATCCTCCATCATCACGTCTCCTCCTTTGCATTGTCAATGCCTCACTCAGCTGAGGGGCTTCCTGGATGTCCCCAAGGTTGGAATGACCCTTCCATCCTCCATCATCATGTCTCCTCCTCAGCATTGTCAGTGCCTCCCTCAGCTGAGGGGCTTCCTGGGTGTCCCCAAGGTAGGACTGACCCTTCCACTGCTAAGGAATCCAATCTGGACCTAGATGAGCCTCCCAACCTCTGGGATATTACCCCACTTCTGTTTAGAGGGAAAGTCCTTGAAAAAACATGTTCCCATCCAAATACAGGAGCTCCGGGAATTCAGGAAAGGACTCGAGACCTGGCTGTTCGACTGGAGAGCACCACGAGGCAGTTAGCAACCCCAGCGCCTAGAGAACCTCATGGCGGTTTGCCGCGCTTTATAAATGACTGACTGATTGATTGAGGAATACATCAGCAAGGAATGATCTTACAGGTTTACCAATCCGCTTTACTCCAGAGAGTGCCACTCTTGATGACGCGCTCAATCAATCAATCAGGGAATTGGTCTGGAGGCAAGAGACGGCACAGCGGAGCAGTGGGGAGAGAGTGGACCTAGACTGAGGGTCGGAGGTCTTACTCCGCTCCTCTTTGAACAGCTGAAACGAGCCCTGTCTCATAGTCCTGCTTCACCCCTCTGCAGCTTCCACCACAGTGACCTACCAGGCTCTGATGAAGCACACATTGGCTTCTCCAGCACCATCCTGCGATGGTTCACCTTCTACCTCGCCCATCGCTACTAACTCAGACAGATCCGAATCGCAAGATCCCAGACGTAAGTAGGCAGATCACAGATGTAAATGATCAGAGTCAGCATCAAACTGTGGAAAATAGAAATATATTAGAGAACAGCAGAATGACCTCTGGATTCTGATTAACCCCTTGACCGCGATCGGAATTCCGCTCGTGTGCTGGACATTCCGATCGCGGGTGGGGTCGTGACGAGCTCAGCTCGTCATGCGCACAGCGCTACCGCGCAGCATGACGAGCTGAGCTCGTCATGAGCACGGAAGGGGTTAAATAAGAAATTGCTAAATTAAAGATGCAATATTGAGATGAATTTGATGAGCGCGCCCGCCCACCTAATATTCCTTCACCTGAGCTGGTCCTGATGAACTATAAACTGGGGAATGTTAAAATTATTGTTAACCATCACCTTAGTAATTTAATTTAGATTTAGATGTAAACAATAATGTGCAGGATGGTGAACAGCAATGTCTGCAAGTCCAAGTGCATGAGTGAGAAGATGAAAGACAAGCTACAGACGGCCAAGCATCCCCTGGCCGCAGGGACTATGGAAAGGGACAAAGGAGTCAAAGAAATCTTGATCTGAGTATAAAAGTGGGTAAGGTCACTAAAGAACAAAGCAATATTACAAAAAATAATGTATTGTTTTGACCATAAATAGCCGTAGTAAAAGCATTATATTCCACACTAACTCCTTGTAGATTCATTCATGTTTCTCTTGCAGAGATGGACGATACACCAAGGCGTTTGACTAACACCCAATGTCCAGCTGACCACTAGCCTTCATCTTTAATAAAATAAATGACCCCCATATTGTCCCCAGAGATCAGCCAGATTGTGAATAATTCTCTAGCGGAAGATGAAGTACTCAGTGGTTTACACCAAACTGGGGAGATTCTATTATTTCAAAAAAACGAACCTCTGAATCTTATCATTTCCCGGTAATTTGGCAGTTCATAGCAAGTGACAAAGCCCATTAGTCACGGGATTATCCATAAGTGTTGGAAATGGCCCTTTCTGCAGGGTCACCCCCAAACGTTTCGCCTTCCTCCTCCCTTTTTTGCTGAATTTGATTTGTTGTCTTTAGACAATTTGCACTTTACCACTACTAACCAGTGCTAAAGTGCTTGTGCTCTCTCCATAAAATGTGGTAACATTGGCTTATCCACAATGTGGCTATTTAATTTACTTGTAAGTCCCTAGTAATGTGCACTACATGTGTCCATGGGCTGTAAATTAAATGCTACTAGTGGGCCTGCAGCACTGATTGTGCCACTCACTTCAGTAGCCCCTTAGCCATGTCTCAGGCCTGCCACTGCAGAGCCTGGGTGTGCAGTTTTAAACTGTCATGTCTACCTGGCAAGTTAAACCTCTTGCCAGGACCAAACCTTCCTTTTTAATACATACATATAAGCCACTCCTAGGGTAGGCCCTGGAGAGCCCAGAGGGCAGGATGTAATGTATTTAAAAAGTAGGACATGTACTTTTAAGTTTTACATGTCCTGCAAGTGACACATTTTTACATTTGTTTTTCACCACTGCAAGGCCTATATCTCCCATAGGATAACATTAGGATTACCTTATTACATTGTATATGTGTAATTTCCAAATGGGAAGATATGATTGGATCACGTTTGGTGTCTCTGGGAACCATAATTTAAAATCCTAATTTATGGTGAAATCTGATTTCAAATTACAATTCTGAAAATGCCACTTTTAGAAAGTGGGCATTCTCTTGCCTTAGCCATTTGGTGCACGCAGCTTATCTCTGATCACATGTCTGGGGGTAGTTGACAGTTGGGCTTTGTGTAGTCCACCTAGACAGCTTCACACAATGGGCGCTTAGGAGTGACTTGATGGGTCGTCCTGACAGGATGGGAGGGAGGAGCTGGGCATAGCCTCATTTGCACCTGAATTGGCTGTGCCCTGTCCACACACAAAGGGCTCCATATCCCCCTGTAGTGAGCCTGGAGCCAGGGCAGGAAGGGAGGACATCTGTGCACATCAAAGGCATCTCTTTGAAGTCTCACTCACTTCAAAGGCACCACTGGGTATAAGTACTGGATCTCAGACACCACCGCTACAATATACTTCTGGACCTGTGGATACTCTGCCAGGAAGAAGGACTGCTGTGCTCCTGAACGACCCACTCTGCTGGACTTCTGCTCTGGAAGAGCTGCTGCCCTGCTGACCTGCTCCCTGCTGCATTCCTTGCCTGGCTGAAAAGGACTGTACCTGCATCTCATGACCCCAGAACCCAGAGTTACTCCAAGGGCTAGTTGGCTGGCCTCCTGATCTGAAGCCTCAGGGACATAACAAGCTTCCAACAATCTTGCATCTGCACCTGAACTCTGCCATCTTTGAGTCTACCCTGCCAAGTGGTGCCACCCCAGTCCTGGACCCTGGGAAGTGAGCTTAAGGTGCTTTCCAGCAGAACCGTAACATCTCTGCTAAGCGGCACATCCTCAAACCAAATCAATACATTAACTTGGCTGAGCGGCGCATCCTCGAGCAGAACCGACGCAGCGCTGCTGCTGCATGGATTCAGCCTGGCGCGGGAGCTCCGCATCACCCTCACAGTCTTCGGAACCAATGCATTGCCAACTCCGCGGCGCATCTCCGATCCAGGTCCTCGCATCTTACATCGACGGCAGCTCGACGAAAATGCCGGCCTCAGCATCACAGCCTCGCAGCTCTTCAGAACCAATGCATCGCCAGCTGCACGCCACAACATTGACACCCGGACTTCGCATCACAAGACCCATAGACAGGATCCTCGACGATGACGCAACAGGGCCCCCCACAGCAGCCTCGCTGCATCTCGGTACCGACGCATCGCGAAAGCACAATGCTTCTTTGCCTGGGCTCCACGGAGTGCTCTGCTATCAGGACTTAAGGTACATTGTTCAGCAGGCCTAACCTGGTCCCTGTAGCTGACCCGTGTTCCAGCACGGGCGGCCTGAACTTGTGACTTTGTCCCGGTCCGGCACCACCAGATATCTCTTGTTGGCGCTTGGTTCTTTTTGGCGCTGTTTTACCTCAAATCTTTCAAATTCAACATCTCCCATTCTACTCATGGGATTTTTGTCATTTTGATCTTGTTTTATTGATTAAAATTACTCTATTTTTCTATACCTGGCGTGGGATCTTTTTGTGCGATGTTTTCACTGTTTTCACTGTTTGAAGTGTTGCACAAACACTTTACACATTGCCTTCAAGTTAAGCCTGACTGCTCTGTGCCAAGCTACCAGAGGATGAGCACAGGTTAATTTGGGGTTTGCTGTGCCTTACTCTGACAAGGTTTGTGGTTGCTGCTTGACCAGGGCTCACACCCCAGTCAACCAACGACCCAATTTCAAACATTGGTGATCAGCAGTGAGGATAGAAATTGTGTTTGTGCAGTGCTATCCAGTAATTTGGTGTACACTACCATCCCATATATAAGAGCATTACACGGTTTTAAATTATTTTTCTCTCAATTGGTCATTTTATTAAATGTGACTCCTGCTTCACCTTCATACACCTGGGACTCTTGTTGTTGCACCAGTGATACCTTGCCAGAATGTTCATGGATCTCAAATACATTGCATACTACACTATGAGAGAGCTGAAGGATTTCTGCAAGTAGAGGGGGCTGGCTGCAAAGAGGAGGTCCACTAAACGAGACTTGTAGAAAGCCCTGTATGCTAATGAGGACCAGGAGGGTGGTGACTCTGGGGACTATTTTCCCACTCTGGAGAAAGCAAAGCCCTGGTACTACCTGGAAGACCTGACCCCAGAGCCCCAAGAGGGCAGTGGCCCTGAGAAGGATGAGGAGGAGAAGGAAAATGACTTAGCAAAGGCTCCAGAGGAAAGAAGGGAGCCCACAGAGAGGGAGTCTCCTGCTGCATCCAACGCAAGAAGCAGTATCTCCACCCAAACCTGTCTCCTGAGGCGGAGTTAAAGGACAGACAGGCTGAGAGGGACATGAGGCTGCAGCTAGCCCAGCTGGCTGCAGAGGTGAGAAGAGCTGAGGCTGACAAAGCTCCAGCGGAGGAGAGGAGGGCTGAGGCTGGGAGAGCCTTAGCCAGGACAAAACTTGCCATGGAGGCAGAGCAAAGAAAGGCGAAGGCTGAGAGAGCCTTGGAGGAGAAAAAGATCTTGCTGGCTAATGAACTGAGTCTTAAAGAGCTGGACCTGATTGCCAAACAACTGGTAGAGTTTAGCAGGAATTGTGGCAGTAAAACTACAGTGTCCAGTGGTAGATGGAGGACCCAAACACCCATGGACTTGGTGCCTGACTCCAAGGAGGGGGATGACAACGACAGGTGGTTTGAGGCCTATGAGGTTATGCTAAAGGTGCACAGGATCCCTGAGGGGGATTAGAGAGCAGGCCTCTGGAGGCATTCCCAACAAACCGAGCTCCGTTTGGTTGGTTCGAGACCGATGGTGAGAGAACTAACGGAGACCCCTATCACACATGGAAACTGGGGGGTGCCGAGGTAAGCCTCTCTCATCAAGTGAAAACCCATCTGGGTAACTTTTGATAAACTCCTATTGATGGAGGGCCATGTGAGTCTATGTACATGGACGTGTGGCTCTTACACCCATAATCTACCTACGCTGAGGGTGTTCCTGCCAGAGGGCCACCGTGCCACTATCTGGTGAGCCACAGTGGGTCCTGGCCTTGATTACTGCTGCAAAGTGGGTCCCGGCCTGGATTACCGGTGCACAGTGGGTCCTGGCCTGGATTACTGCTGCACAGTGGGTCCAAGCCTGGATCACCGGTGCACAGTGGGTCCAAGCCTGGATCACCGGTGCACAGTGGGTCCAAGCCTGGATCACCGGTGCACAGTGGGTCCAAGCCTGGATTACTGCTGCACAGTGGATCTAAGCCTGGATCACCGGTGCACAGTGGGTCCAAGCCTGGATTACTGCTGCACAGTGGGTCCTGGCATGGATTACTGCTGCACGGTGGGTCCAAGCCTAGATCACCGGTGCACAGTGGGTGCAAGCCTGGATTACAGCTGCACAGTGGGTCCAAGCCTGGATCACCGGTACACTGTGGGTCCTAGCATGGATTACTGCTGCACAGTGGGTCCAAGCCTGGATCTCCAGTGCACAGTGGGTGGAAACCTAGATTACAGCTGCACAGTTCGTCCAGGCCTGGATTACTGCTGCACAGTGGGTCCAAGCCTGGATCACCGGTGCACAGTGGGTCCAAGGCTCGATTACTGCTGCACAGTGGGTCCTGGCCTGGATTACTGCTGCACAGTGGGTCCAAGCCTGGATCACCGGTGCACAGTGGGTCCTAGCATGGATTACTGCTGCACAGTGGGTCCAAGCCTGGATCACGGTGCACAGTGGGTCCTAGCATGGATTACTGCTGCACAGTGGGTCAAAGCCTGGATCACTGGTGCATAGTGGGTCCAAGTCTTGATTACTGCTGCACAGTGGGTCCTGGCATGGATTACTGCTGCACGGTGGGTCCAAGCCTAGATCACCGGTGCACAGTGGGTGCAAGCCTGGATTACAGCTGCACAGTGGGTCCAAGCCTGGATCACCGGTGCACTGTGGGTCCTAGCATGGATTACTGCTGCACAGTGGGTCCAAGCCTGGATCACCAGTGCACAGTGGGTGGAAGCCTAGATTACAGCTGCACAGTGGGTCCAGGCCTGGATTACTGCTGCACAGTGGGTCCAAGCCTGGATCACCGGTGCACAGTGGGTCCAAGGCTCGATTACTGCTGCACAGTGGGTCCTGGCCTGGATTACTGCTGCACAGTGGGTCCAAGCCTGGATCACCGGTGCACAGTGGGTCCTAGCATGGATTACTGCTGCACAGTGGGTCCAAGCCTGGATCACGGTGCACAGTGGGTCCTAGCATGGATTACTGCTGCACAGTGGGTCAAAGCCTGGAACACTGGTGCACAGTGGGTCAAAGCCTTGATTACTGCTGCACAGTGTGTCCAAGCCTGGATCACCGGTGCACAGTGGGTCAAGGCCTTGATTACTGCTGCACAGTGGTTCCAAGCCTCGATTACTGCTGCAGAGTGGGTCCAAGCCTGGATCACCGGTGCACAGTGGGTCCCGGCCTGGATTACTGCTGGAAAGTGGGTCCAGGCCTGGATTACAGTTGCACAGTGGGTCCAAGTCTGGATCACCGGTGCACAGTGGGTCCTAGCATGGATTACTGCTGCGCAGTGGGTCCAAGCCTGGATCACCGGTGCACAGTGGGTCCAAGCCTGGATCACCGGTGCACAGTGGGTGGAAGCCTGGATTACTGCTGCACAGTGGGTCCAAGCCTGGATCACCGGTGCACAGTGGGTGGAAGCCTGGATTACTGCTGCACAGTGGATCCAAGCCTGGATCACCGGTGCACAGTGGGTGGAAGCCTGGATTATTGCTGCACAGTGGGTCCAAGCCTGGATCACCGGTGCACAGTGGGTGGAAGCCTGGATTACTGCTGCACAGTGGGTCCAAGCCTGGATCACCGGTGCACAGTGGGTGGAAGCCTGGATTACTGCTGCACAGTGGGTCCCGGCCTGGATCACCGGTGCACAGTGGGTCCCGGCCTGGATTACTGCTGCACAGTGGGTCCAAGCCTGGATCACCGGTGCACAGTGGGTGGAAGCCTGGATTACTGCTGCACAGTGGGTCCAAGCCTGGATTACAGCTGCACAGTGGGTCCCGGCCTGGATCACCGGTGCACAGTGGGTCCCGGCCCGGATTACTGCTGGAAAGTGGGTCCAGGCCTGGATTACAGCTGCACAGTGGGTCCCGGCCTGGATTACCGGTGCACAGTGGGTCCCGGCCTGGATTACTGCTGGAAAGTGGGTCCAAGCCTGGATCATCGGTGCACAGTGGGTCCAGGCCTGGATTACTACTGCATAGTGGGTCCAGGCCTGTATTACTGCTGCACAGTGGGTCCAAGCCTGGATCACCGGTGCACAGTGGGTGGAAACCTGGATTACTGCTGCACAGTGGGTCCAAGCCTGGATCACCGGTGCACAGTGGGTCCAAGCCTGGATCACCGGTGCACAGTGGGTGGAAGCCTAGATTACTGCTGCACAGTGGGTGGAAGCCTAGATTACAGCTGCACAGTGGGTCCAGGCTTGGATTACAGCTGCACAGTGGGTCCAAGCCTGGATCACCGGTACACAGTGGGTCCTAGCATGGATTACTGCTGCACAGTGGGTCCCGGCCTGGATTACTGCTGCACAGTGGGTCCAAGCCTGGATCACCGTAACACAGTGGGTCCTAGCATGGATTACTGCTGCACAATGGGTCCCGGCCTGGATTACTGCTGCACAGTGGGTCCAAGCCTGGATCACCGGTGCACAGTGGGTCCTAGCATGGATTACTGCTGCACAGTGGGACCATGCCTGGATCACCGGTGCACAGTGGGTCCTAGCATGGATTACTGCTGCACAATGGGTCCAAGCCTGGATCACCGGTGCACAGTGGGTCAAGGCCTTGATTACTGCTGCACAGTGGTTCCAAGCCTCGATTACTCCTGCACTATGGGTCCCGGCCTGGATTACTGCTGGAAAGTGGGTCCAGGCCTGGATTACAGCTGCAGAGTGGGTCCAAGCCTGGATCACCGGTGCACAGTGGGTGGAAGCCTGGATTACTGCTGCACAGTGGATCCAAGCCTGGATCACCGGTGCACAGTGGCTCGAAGCCTGGATTACTGCTGCACAGTGGGTCCAAGCCTGGATCACCGGTGCACAGTGGGTGGAAGCCTGGATTACTGCTGCACAGTGGGTCCAAGCCTGGATCACCGGTGCACAGTGGGTCCTAGCACATGGATCACCGGTGCACTGTGGGTCCTAGCATGGATTACTGCTGCACAATGGGTCCTGGCCTGGATTACTGCTGCACAGTGGGTCCAAGCCTGGATCACCGGTGCACAGTGCGTCAAGGCCTTGATTACTGCTGCACAGTGGTTCCAAGCCTCGAATACTGCTGCACTATGGGTCCCAGCCTGGATTACTGCTGGAAAGTGGGTCCAGGCCTGGATTACAGCTGCACAGTGGGTCCAAGCCTGGATCACCGGTGCACAGTGGGTCCTAGCATGGATTACTGCTGCACAATGGTTCCCGGCCTGGATTACTGCTGCACAGTGGGTCCAAGCCTGGATCACCGGTGCACAGTGGGTGGAAGCCTGGATTACAGCTGCACAGTGGGTCCAAGCCTGGATCACCGGTGCACAGTGGGTCCTAGCATGGATTACCACTGCACGGTGGGTCCTGGCCTGGATTACCACTGTACTGCACACTTTTCCGGGGCCTTTACAGAAGGTGCCGGGGTTACTTCAGAAAATACTGACCACTGCTGTAAGGTTGGGGTCAGGTCTTTCACAGTGGGAACATATTAGCCAATCAGAGTAAAGCTGTGAGTGTTGACACTGATCTATTAAACTTTATCTGATGACAACCTTGTGAATTGAAATAAAGAGAGTAGGAGGCGCACGTGCCATTCTGGTATACTCTTCCAGGAGGAAGGAATTAGCTGTTTATTATATGGTGAGCAGTGGCGGCTCCTCCGCTAAGGTGGAGGAGCATCGCCTTACTGCTTTTATGCAGTGTGACTAAAGGAAAAATAAAATGGCACTAACTGAGTGTTATTATCATTTTATTTGTTCCCGCTGCTTTGCGAGCGGGCACACTGAAGTGCGCATGACGCTTTGGACGGCCATCTGGGGCCAAACAGTCATGTGCACTTTCCTTGCATTACAGCCTGGGTGGAGAGCATGCCCAGGACCCCAGACCCCGTCTGAGCACTGAATCACAGCTCTCAGACCAATTGCATTAAACGTTGTGATTAGTCAGGGGAGCGTGGGTGTGCTTCCTGGTTCCTGTTCTGACACGGAGGAGAGACGGAGCAGAGACGCGGGACGTGGTGATAAGGTAAGTGGTTTTTATTTTTTTACATGACCCCCACCCCGTCACTACAGTATTTTACATACTTCAAGATTTCATCAAGTGGTTTGCTCTGCTAGCAAAAGACACCTTGGATAATCTGATTGCTGATTTCAGGTCATAGTCTCTGCACAAAAAAAGCAAGGAACACTCCCATTTTATCTCCAAGCTGATCGTTCAATCCACTACGCTCCCTGTACACCTGAATTAATCTCTCGAAACATACATGCACAGACTCCTTAGGATTTTGAGAGATTTGGAAATTCTTGGGCACATTTATTTCTCTTTGGTGGACTTTAGTCTTCAAATGTTTTATGATCTCGTCATGCTTAGCTTTGACTATGGTCGAGGCTGCATTTGGTCCTAGTACCATAGGGGCTCCTGCGTGAGCCATTCAACTACCCTCTTACATTCTGCCCACAAGTCCTTTGGGACTGCCACCTCAAACAACACATCCAGATCTTCCCACAAGACAGCTGAAATAGTCACAATCTGCTCCATCTGAGTATACAACTTATCTGGATTTTCTCTGAGTTTTGGGAGAGAATTTGTGAAATGATAGAGACATGATGGAGACCACGGGACACGTACATACACTCCTCCCTGAACTTCCCTGAAGGGATAGACCTTCACTGACCCCCCTGAAGCTCCTTCCTCATCTTCCTCAGCAACCTCTTTCTTTCGTTTCACCTTTACCTTCTCTTTCCTGGACCACAAATCTCTAAATTTCTCAGTCTCGCTCCATTCCTTAATGTTCTCAATCAACTCCCTTACGTGAATCCTTAGCCCTTTCAACTTCAACAATTTCAATTAATTCTCACCCATCATCATCCTAACATTGTTCCGCAGCTTCTTTCCCTGTTTTAAGTCAACTCCACACTCTTAAGCCACCTTTTCTATCCTCGAATGCGCCTCTCTCGCCACTCTTGCTGCTTCATTGCTCATGTATAGTAATTCACTCTCATTGTGATGCCCTAGGAAGTCCATTCCCACATTTTCCTTAACAACTTCTTTAAATTCAGCTTTCAGCTGAGTGACATTAAATCGCTGTGGGGTGTGCCTGTACTTGGCAGATTGACTGGTACGGCTGCAATAATCACCTGACATCCTTTCGCAGTACTAGCCCAACTCTCTTCTTCAGGTGTCCTAATGCTATTATCGCAAGACTGGTTTGAGGCATTGGCTGACCACTTTACGGATAAGATCAGAATTATTCAATCCAACTTCAGTACCACCAACCTTCAGAAGGCAGCGGCGGTCCTCTTTAGCTCTAAGGACCCTGTAGGAAGGTGGAATCTGACTATATGGTTGCCCCCACTTTTTTTATGGTGTTTTGCTGGTTTATGACTTAGTTGGACTGGGATCCTGCTATTCAGGGCCCCAGTCTATCTGCTTTCTCTGTAAAATGGTTTCCATGTGCCTTAGGCACATCTCTGATTGGAATCTGGAGTGCCCTTATAAGTCCCTAGTATATGGTATACTATGTACCAAGGGCATAGGTACCTCAGAGGCCTGCCAGGGGCTGCAGCATGTATTATGCCACCCCTGGAAGGCCATCCAAACTGACACCACAGGTCTGCTACTGCAGCCTGGGTAAGGTGGTGCATGCACCCCTTACTGTGATATAGGTTACCTATATCACTAAATACATACACACATATAAACCTATAAGTCACTCCTAAGGCAGGCCTTATCAATCCTAAAGGCAGAGTGCATGGTTCCTATGTGAGAGGGTGCCCCTGCATGAGCAGGGCCCCTCTGCAGCGTTCGGAGACCATCTCTGATGCTGTTTGTAGTGCAGCCTGACCATATACTCTTAAGCGCATTATATCCTCGCTGTAAAATGCTAACTTTGGAATGGCTGCACCTAAACATGTCGTGTTTGGTGTCAAACATCTTGGAATACTACCCCCCGCCAATCCTGGCGGCGGGGGTAGCATTCCACCCTTCTAGAGGGAAAGACATGTTAACTCTGGCTTACCCGGTAACTTCTTTCTGAAGCCCTGGCATCACAAAATGGATGCTGCTGCCACAGACACAAGTCTGGCCTCCTGCTGCTGGACGAAACTCCGGCAGGGGAGGCCTGGACAATAGGTTTCCTGTTGCAGGGAGGTGTGACCACCTCCCCAGA
This sequence comes from Calotriton arnoldi, assembly GCA_963921515.1. Taxonomy (NCBI): domain Eukaryota; kingdom Metazoa; phylum Chordata; class Amphibia; order Caudata; family Salamandridae; genus Calotriton; species Calotriton arnoldi. The sequence continues at coordinate 723,346 of CAWUFW010006618.1, forward strand.
CAGGATAATGTGTATTGGGGCTGGGTGGGTGCACTCTTAGAGTGCTTTGAAGTCCTGCACTGGGGGAGCAAAAGGCTCCTCTGTGCATATGCCAGTTCAAACCAGCTCAGGGGCTACCTGCCCCTGCTCTGGCGCGAAACTGGACAAAGGGAAGTGGGTGTAGCCACCCCTCCCTTGACCCTCCCATAGGTGGGGTCATAGAGTTAGTCCCTCCCTGTTTTACTGGTTAAAATGGGGAACCCTTGCCACAGCAAGATTAGATATCCCTGGACTAAACTTTGAAACGGAATCCTGGACCTTCGACGCTCTACATCACGATTAGAGGACTGAAGAATCTCCCTTGGGGTCAAGGAGTGACTCCCCTGCTTGGCAGGCACCAAAAACGATAACGACGGTCGCAAACTACGCCGCTCCCGCCGGAGTCCGAACTCCCTGCAGCCCAAGAAGTGGATTTCCTGACTTCTCCAAGGCCATCGTGAGTCCCCAGCGAAGCTGAGGCAAGTGGACCCCACGAGTGACGAGGAACCGCGACCCCTGGGTACCGTGCACTATTGTCGAGTGCAACCCCTTCACAACGTTCTACGAACCTGTGCTTTGGACCACGTATGGTCCCAACCTCCAGCAGGAATCCCTTAGAAGATCAGAGGCCTACACCATCCCGAGTGACCGTGGGCCCCTGTTGAGTGATTCCGCCCGAGGTGTCTTTGCGATCCCTTGCCAGCCGGCTCGTGGGTCCCCAAAAGACTTTCTAAAGAAACCAAAGGGCTCCCCTGGTTGCTCCAGGCCTGCCCTGACTTACCCTCGCTGGGTGAGTTCCCCAGACCTTGCTGGTCTGCACCATCGACGATCTTCAGCTACATCGAGACTTGCCGTTGCCAAGGCATATTGGGTCCAATCTGGTCGCCGACACCGCAGCACTCGACAGACATTGTGTACCAGCCCGAATCCTGCTCCTGGTTGCCGACAACGCCTCTTGGACCTCGTGGCTGCAGAAACGAGACGACCGTCAATGCACCTGAAGCACTCGACATCAGTGGGCATCTGTCCATCGCCTTCCTGGTCACTGGCTAGTGACCCAGACTCTGTCCCCTCTGCTTTCAGGTTCACCAGAACTCCAATCCACTCTTGGATCCACCCGGACACTTTTCTCTTGGCCGCCAGCAGCACTTTGCAGCAGATCGCCATTCGAAACGACGACGAAACCCGACCCCGAAAGGCACCTATGCACCCGGCTTCCCTGGGTGAGGTAACGCGAGTACTCCAGTGCTCCCGTGGGTAGAGACTCTTCAAAGTCCTAGATCTCAAAGGGTTTTGTCCTAGTCCTCTTTTAAGTGTCCCTTTCCTCTATTTTTCCGATCCCGACTTTCTCCATAGAAGTTAACGGCGTATCGCGGTTGTGTATTTACACTGCACGCGTCTCCCGTGGGTCCCCTGTGTCACTACCTTGGGTGGTTCCTTGTGGTCCAAGCACTTCTAGAGGCTCTAGGCCTAGTGTCTAGTTCAGTCGTGGTTCGCATACCACTTTATTGGTATATGGTTTGGTACGCCCCTAGGGCCCAAACGTGTATTTGTGCTATTACTGTGATTTAAAATCTTATAACCTATGTACTTCGAACTCTAGCCTCATAAAGAGACTAGAGGGGTGTGTTTAGTAATAAATACATATATTTTGAATATATACCTGGTGTGGTGCTCTTTCATTTGGTCACTCAAGAGATTATAGACTGGTAAAACAAGCTGCTTTACATTCCTTCAAGACTTAGCCTGAAGGCTGCTCTCCATAGCTACCACTAGGATAGCTTTCAATAAGGTTGTCTTTAACCTACCTACCATAAGAGTCGATTTGGACTGGTGCAAGGTGCCCACTATAATTAGTGGACAGCATATGCCAGGCCAACTTCTCACATTGGTGTGCAGCGTGTGGGATTCCAGCTTGCTATTGTTTTGCCAGATAATCTCAATTGAATTGATCAACTGAAAACCACTAAAGGTACCTAAGGTACATATAATTTAAGCTTAGAATAACAGTAAGTTCTACTGAACTTAGAGTTGTGTGTTAAGGGATAGCACAACCCTTTCTACAACTCAAGAGAGTTTAGTAGGCCACACTAGAGTAGGTAGTGCATACACCACACCACACTAGTAATGTCTTTAAAAGCAGGATCCAAAGATTCCTTGCAGGAAGCCATTGAGCTTCCACCCTCCAAGTATGATACACTCCAATTCTTGGAATTGAGAGCTTTATGTAACGTAAGGAAATTAAGGACAGGCCAAAGTCCCACCACCCAACACCTCAAGGAGTTGTTGGTGGCTTATGATCTTAGTAAGTCCTCAGAGACTGAAGGGGTAGGAGCAGAGGGTGGGCCAGCAGATGAGGAAGGGGCCAGGGGTACCACTACCCCCAGCCCCCCTCTGAAACTGACCAGGAGGGTGACAATGACCCTGACCTGGAAAACCCAATCCCTTCTGGGGAAGATGAAGATGAGGATCTAGAAAACCACACCTTTGTCCCCCCAGGAAGGATTATGAGTGTGCTCAGAAAGTCTAGGTCTCCTTCTCAGGAGTCTAACCACTCTGGCACCTCAATAGGGAGCTCTGTTTCTTCTCACAGGAGGGAATCCTCTCATGAGAGAAGAAAGAGACTGGTCCAGTATGAGGAAACTCAACTAGAGATCAGGAAGAAGCAATTGGCTTTAGATAGAGAATCCCTAGATCTCCTTAGAGAGAGAAGAAAGTTGGGACTAGAGTCCCATGGTGGCAGCAATATCCCTAGAGATAGGGAAAGGTCTTATGACCATAGAAACCTAAACAAGATTGTCCCTCCCTACCAGAGTGGGGATGACATCCACAAATGGATAACTGCACTGGAGAGGGCCTGTAAAGTTCAGAAGGTCCCCCAGAGGCAGTGGGCAGCAATCTTGTGGCTCTCCTTTGCAGACAAAGGTAGAGACAAGCTCCTCACTTTAAGAGAAGAGGATGCTGACAATTACACAGTCTTGAAGAGTGCTCTGATAGATGGGTTTGGCCTAACCACTGAACAGTATAGGTTGAAGTTCAGAGACACCCAAAAGCTCAGACTCAAGACTGGGTTGATTTTGTAGATTGTGCTACAAAGGCTCTGGAAGGTTGGATACATGGCAACAAAGTGCATGACTTTTTAGGATTGTACAATTTGATTATGAGGGAGCAGATCCTTAATAATTGTCAAAACCAGCTTTTGCACCGGTATCTGGTGGACTCTGATCTGACCTCTCCCCAAGAATTGGGAAAGAAGGCAGACAAATGGGTCAGAACCAGAGTAAAAACTAGAAATCAGGGTGGTGACCAGAAGAAAGATTCTACTAAGTCCCAAGAGAAAGGTGGGGATAAATCTAAGGATAAGTCCCCTACAGGGCCCCAAAATTCCTCTTCTGGGGGTGGGTCCCAAACTCCTTCCTCTCCTGAAAAGAAACCCTATTGCCATGTCTGTAAAAAGCCTGGGCACTGGAAAACTGATCCCAGTTGCCCCAGGATTGGCAATAAAGAAAATGTTCCTCCCACAACTACTACCACCCCTCCTGGTACTACCAGTAGTAATCCTCCAGTTGGGAGTAGTGCACCCAAAAAGTTAGGTGCTTTTGCAAGAGGAACAGAGGTGGGCCCTAGTTTAGACAGGGACCCCTCAACAGACTCCTCTGACTCTGATGGTGGTATAGGATTTGCCACCTTTACCATGGGTCCCATAGCATTGGGCAGGTACAGACTGGAGCCAATGATTAATGGTCAGAAAGCTGTGGCATTTAGGGACACAGGGGCTAGTGTCACCATGGTGGCAGGGAAACTAGTCCCCCTCACCAGTTTTTACCTGAGTTTAAGTACCAGGTGACCAACATTGATGGTGTCAGAACAGATCACCCCATGGCCATAGTCAATCTCAGCTGGGAGGGGGTCACAGGCCCAAAGAGAGTGGCAGTGTCCCCCACCTTACCTGTAGATTGCCTGATGGGCAATGATTTGGAAATTTCAGCCTGGGCTGAAGTTGAACACCAAACCCATCTTAGGATGTTGGGCGTCCCTGTAAAGGTTAGTGGGGCTGTGATGGCCACAGCCCCAGCCCAAGAATTTGGAGAGATGGAGCCTGAAAGAATGGCCCACTCTCCCCCAAAGAGAGCACAAGGGTTGAAGAAAAGTCTTCTTCCCCCAGACAATAGGTAAGGGTCAGCCTCCTCAGGGAACTGACCCTACCCCTAGTGAAGGAACTGCCACAGAGGTAGTCAGGCCTGGCCTGGCCACACCCCTGATGGCAGAGGACCCTTCCAAGGTGGTACCCAGTCTGGAGCAGGTAACCTGCCCCTCTCTACCCTGCCTCAGTCAACCCAGGGCTGCAGAGGTCAGGGAGGTCAGTGGACCCCCAGGGCCCCCTGTCCAGAGGAAGCCCCCATCAGCAGATTAGGGGCACCCAGTCTAGTAGCCCTAGCCAGGTGAAAATTCCTCTACACACTGAGGGATCCCCCATACCTTTATGTAGGCACCTCCCCCAGAAGGACTCTGGTAGGCAAGGGCAAACCTGGGACCAGAAGGTTCCAAACCTGCCATGTCCCTCCAGTGTTCCATCCAAAGGGACCCAACCCCCAGCTGTAGGCAGCCAAAGGTTGACCCTTAGAGCAAAGTGCAACTCAGTCATGGAAAGACAGGCATACATGGTGACCAGTGATCTGAGGAAGCTGAGGCCAACATTCCTAGGGCCTCACTTCCCTACTCAGACACCTCACCAGCCTTGTACTTTACCTAAGCACACCAGAGGTAGTGATTCCCCATGGTGGAGACCCTCTCATACCCTTAGGGTGAGGGATTGCTTAGTGGACCATAACATAGGGGGCAACCATGCTAGTGCAGGTGCTTCCTTATATGGCCACTTAGTCAATATAGGCTCAACTGGCCAAGGTTAGCCTTATCTCCTTTCGTTTGGGGGGTTATGTAGGAAGGTGGAATCTGACTATATGGTTGCCCCCACTTTTTTTATGGTGTTTTGCTGGTTTATGACTTAGTTGGACTGGGATCCTGCTATTCAGGGCCCCAGTCTATCTGCTTTCTCTGTAAAAGGTTTCCATGTGCCTTAGGCACATCTCTGATTGGAATCTGGAGTGCCCTTATAAGTCCCTAGTATATGGTATACTATGTACCAAGGGCATAGGTACCTCAGAGGCCTGCCAGGGGCTGCAGCATGTATTATGCCACCCCTGGAAGGCCATCCAAACTGACACCACAGGTCTGCTACTGCAGCCTGGGTAAGGTGGTGCATGCACCCCTTACTGTGATATAGGTTACCTATATCACTAAATACATACACACATATAAACCTATAAGTCACTCCTAAGGCAGGCCTTATCAATCCTAAAGGCAGAGTGCATGGTTCCTATGTGAGAGGGTGCCCCTGCATGAGCAGGGCCCCTCTGCAGCATTCGGAGACCATCTCTGATGCTGTTTGTAGTGCAGCCTGACCATATACTCTTAAGCGCATTATATCCTCGCGGTAAAATGCTAACTTTGGAATGGCTGCACCTAAACATGTCGTGTTTGGTGTCAAACATCTTGGAATACTACCCCCCGCCAATCCTGGCGGCGGGGGTAGCATTCCACCCTTCTAGAGGGAAAGACATGTTAACTCTGGCTTACCCGGTAACTTCTTTCTGAAGCCCTGGCATCACAAAATGGATGCTGCTGCCACAGACACAAGTCTGGCCTCCTGCTGCTGGACGAAACTCCGGCAGGGGAGGCCTGGACAATAGGTTTCCTGTTGCAGGGAGGTGTGACCACCTCCCCAGACAGGATAATGTGTATTGGGGCTGGGTGGGTGCACTCTTAGAGTGCTTTGAAGTCCTGCACTGGGGGAGCAAAAGGCTCCTCTGTGCATATGCCAGTTCAAACCAGCTCAGGGGCTACCTGCCCCTGCTCTGGCGCGAAACTGGACAAAGGGAAGTGGGTGTAGCCACCCCCTCCCTTGACCCTCCCATAGGTGGGGTCATAGAGTTAGTCCCTCCCTGTTTTACTGGTTAAAATGGGGAACCCTTGCCACAGCAAGATTAGATATCCCTGGACTAAACTTTGAAACGGAATCCTGGACCTTCGACGCTCTACATCACGATTAGAGGACTGAAGAATCTCCCTTGGGGTCAAGGAGTGACTCCCCTGCTTGGCAGGCACCAAAAACGATAACGACGGTCGCAAACTACGCCGCTCCCGCCGGAGTCCGAACTCCCTGCAGCCCAAGAAGTGGATTTCCTGACTTCTCCAAGGCCATCGTGAGTCCCCAGTGAAGCTGAGGCAAGTGGACCCCACGAGTGACGAGGAACCGCGACCCCTGGGTACCGTGCACTATTGTCGAGTGCAACCCCTTCACAACGTTCTACGAACCTGTGCTTTGAACCACGTATGGTCCCAACCTCCAGCAGGAATCCCTTAGAAGATCAGAGGCCTACACCGTCCCGAGTGACCGTGGGCCCCTGTTGAGTGATTCCGCCCAAGGTGTCTTTGCGATCCCTTGCCAGCCGGCTCGTGGGTCCCCAAAAGACTTTCTAAAGAAACCAAAGGGCTCCCCTGGTTGCTCCAGGCTTGCCCTGACTTACCCTCGCTGGGTGAGTTCCCCAGACCTTGCTGGTTTGCACCATCGACGATCTTCAGCTATATCAAGACTTGCCGTTGCCAAGGCTTGTTGGGTCCAATCCGGTCGCCGACACCGCAGCACTCGACAGACATTGTGTACCAGCCCGAATCCTGCTCCTGGTCGCCGACAACGCCTCCTGGACCTCGTGGCTGCAGAAACGAGACGACCGTCAATGCACCTGAAGCACTCGACATCAGTGGGCATCTGTCCATCGCCTTCCTGGTCACTGGCTAGTGACCCAGACTCTGTCCCCTCTGCTTTCAGGTTCACCAGAACTCCAATCCACTCTTGGATCCACCCGGACACTTTTCTCTTGGCCGCCAGCAGCACTTTGCAGCAGATCGCCATTCGAAACGACGACGAAACCCGACCCCGAAAGGCACCTATGCACCCGGCTTCCCTGGGTGAGGTAACACGAGTACTCCAGTGCTCCCGTGGGTAGAGACTCTTCAAAGTCCTAGATATCAAAGGGTTTTGTCCTAGTCCTCTTTTAAGTGTCCCTTTCCTCTATTTTTCCGATCCCGACTTTCTCCATAGAAGTTAACGGCGTAGCGCGGTTGTGTATTTACACTGCACGCGTCTCCCGTGGGTCCCCTGTGTCACTACCTTGGGTGGTTCCTTGTGGTCAAAGCACTTCTAGAGGCTCTAGGCCTAGTGTCTAGTTCAGTCGTGGTTCGCATACCACGTTATTGGTATATGGTTTGGTACGCCCCTAGGGCCCAAACGTGTATTTGTGCTATTACTGTGATTTAAGATCTTATAACCTATGTACTTCGAACTCTAGCCTCATAAAGAGACTAGAGGGTGTGTTTAGTAATAAATACATATATTTTGAATATATACCTGGTGTGGTGCTCTTTCATTTGGTCACTCAAGAGATTATAGACTGGTAAAACAAGCTGCTTTACATTCCTTCAAGACTTAGCCTGAAGGCTGCTCTCCATACCTACCACTAGGATAGCTTTCAATAAGGTTGTCTTTAACCTACCTACCATAAGAGTCGATTTGGACTGGTGCAAGGTGCCCACTATAATTAGTGGACAGCATATGCCAGGCCAACTTCTCACAGACCCGATCCCTCAACATAAATTAATGACCTTTGAGGCCATTTCTCTGCAGGACTCTCTGGTGGCACTTAAGTCACTTAAATCAGGCTTTCCTACGGATCCTTGCCCCTCCAAGCTGCTTGCTGAGGCAGCTGAGATCATTAACCCAGCCATTAATACGCTTTTTAATTTGTCCCTATCCTCCGGCAAGGTCCCTTTGGCCTGGAAGCAGGCCATGATCATTCCGCTTCTCAAGAAACAGTCTTTGGACCCCTCTCTACCCTCCAATTACCGTCCTATCTCACTTCTACCGGCAGTGTCCAAAATCCTTGAAAAGCAGGTCTATACTCAACTGTCTGGCTTTGTTGAGAGTTTTAAACTTTTCCACCCTGCTCAATCTGGCTTTCGAGCCAGGCATAGCACGGAGTCGGCGCTGGTTGAAATATCAGAAGCTTTTCGGGAGTCACTTGATGCGGGTGGCAGGTCTGCCCTGGTGCTGTTGGACCTCTCTGCGGCATTCAATACAGTTCCTCATACCCTGCTGCTGGCCCGCCTCCGGATTCTCGGAGTAGATGGTCTAGCCTGGAATTGGTGTAAATCTTACTTGGCGGATAGATCCCAGCAAATCTGGATCCCACCTTTTGCAGCCCCTCCCCAAGCTTTGGACACTGGGGTTCCTCAGGGCTCAATATTTAGCCCCCTTCTATTTAACATCTATATGTCTCCCCTCATTCAGTTAGCCGAAGATTTTGGGGCCAAAGTGATCTCTTATGCTGATGATACTCAGCTGCTGTTCTCTTGGGACAAGTACAGCATGACCAACTGCTCCCAGGCTAAAGCCTGTCTCTCTGCTGTCTTTCATTGGCTTACTGAAGCTCAACTAAAATGTAACGCGGACAAAACAGAGATTCTCCTCTTTGGGAACTGCCCCCGCAGTTCTGGCACTCCTTCTGGCCAGATGAGTTCCTTTTACCTTCTCCCCACGATGGTCTGGTAAAAAAAACCTGGGTATTTTGTTCGATGATAAACTTTGTTTTGGTCCGCAGATAAAAAGGTTATGCTTCAGCATTTTGAAATCTCTCAAAATGTTTCTCCCAATGCTTCCCATCTATGCTAGGATAACGATTATTTAAGCTCTGATAACCTCCCGCATAGATTATGCCAACGCTTTTTATGTCGGTTGTTAGAAATGGGGGTCTCTAGTTGGCAGAGGTAGGTACCTTTGTCCAAATAGGGACCCTTGCTTCTAGTCAGGGTAAGGGGGATACACTCCTAAAATAACCCTTGCTCACCCCGTTGGTAGTTTGGCACGAGCAGACAGGCTTATCTCAGAGGCAGTGTGTAAAGCATTTGTGAACACATACAGTAACACAGTGAAGACACCACAAATGGACACCACACCAGTTTAGAAAAATAAATAATCTTTATCTAAACCAAAAAAAGACCAAACGACAAAAATCCACAATACAGTTCTCAAGATATCCTTAAAAATAGGTTATTCACTCAAATAAAGCTTGTAGCAACAAATAACTCCACTTGTAGTTACAATGACGTCGTGACCAGTGGAAATCCCAAAGTACGGCGCCGACCGCGAAGTGTGCGGCGTCGGGCCCGGAGTCAAGCAGACCCACAAAGAACAGTACCTTGGAAATGATGAAAGCAACAGCAGTTCACGGCGTCGGGGAGGTGCGGCTTCGTATGCGCTGCGCGGCGTTGGTTCCTTAAGACCTCAGGGGAGGTGTAGCCTCTGTTCCTTACTGCAGCGCAGGGGAGGCGAGACGACGGTTCCTTACTGCGTCGGGGAGGTGACGTCACGATGGCGCCGAAACCACTGTTCCTTACGATGTCGCGATGTCAATGGATTCAGGGGTCACCCACGTCGAGGATCGGCTCCGCGATGATGAAGTCGGCTTCGTAGTCGATGCGGCACAGCAGCAGGCGTCGGGCCCACGTCGCAAGTTGGAGCAGCACTCATGGCTTCGGGCAGGTTACGGCGTCGCTCGCTGGCGTCGATGTGGCATGGCAGCTGGCGGTGGGCCTGCGTTGCAAGTCGGAGCAGCGCTCACGACTTCGGTGCAGGTTACGGCGTCGCTCGCCGGCGTCGGTGTTGCAATTTCCTTCTGTAGCAGCTAAAACAGCAGTTCTAGATGCAGGGAGACAGAAGGGGTGAAGTCTTTGTGTTCCTGAGACTTCAGAACAGGAGGCGAGCTCAGTTTCAAGCCCTTGGAGATCTTCTTCAAGCAGGTTACAAAGCAAACAGCAAAGTCCTTTTTCTCCTTTCCTCGGCAGCAAGAAGCCACTGCAGGCCAACCACTGCAGGCAAACAGCACAGGGGCAGTATTCCTCCTTAGCTTCTCCGGCTCTTCTCCTTGGCAAAGGTTCCTCTTGATTTCCCAGAAGTGATCTAAAGTTCTGGGGTCTGGGTCCCCCTTTTTATACACACAAATTCTTTGTTCTCTGAAGGCAGAGAGAGTCTGTACCCAGCCAAAACCAGTTCTGTCCTCACTGGTGCAGCTTCCTGGCAGGAGGTGGAGACAGCATTGTTGAAAGCAGACCTGGCCCAGGTAGGTGAAAGGAAATCTCCTCCCCTACTCTAAATTCAACCCAGGTCCATTCAGCCCAGCCCTGACTCATCAGACTGCCGGAGCCGCTGCCCTCTCCCAGCTCCTGTCACTCACAAGCCAGACATGCAATACACAAACCTAGCAGAGGCACACTGGATGGTTAGGCAAGAAAATACCTACTTTCTAAAAGTGGTATTTTCAAACACAGAATGTAAAAATCACCCACACTAAAATATGCACTTTAACATTCTGAGTTCAGGCATACTAAACTTTATTTTCCAATCTTGTTCCTAGGGCCAGTTATGTTTATAAGATGTTATAAACTAACTGCCCATTCTGGCCTATGGGAACAGATAGCCTTGCAATAGTGCAAAACGAAATTGGCAGTATTTCACTATCAGGACATGCCACACACATCAGGGCATGTCCTACCTTTTACATACAATGCACCCTGCCCACAGGGGTACCTTGGGCCTACCTTAGGGCTGACTAACATGTAGAAAAGGGAAGGTTTATAGACTGGCAAGTGTGTGCACTTGCCAAGTCGACATGGCAGTCCCAGACTGCACACAGGCTCTGCAATGGCAGGCCTGAGTCACATTTTACAAACTGCTTCTGTGGGTGGCACAATCAGTGCTGCAAGCCCACCAGCAGCATTTGATTTTCAGGCCCTGGGCACACATGGTGCACTGTACAAGGGTCTGACAAGTAAATCAAATAAGCCAATCATGGAATCACTAATCCATAACACAATTTACAAAAGAGAGCATATGCACTTTAGCACTGATCAGCAGTGGTAAAGTGCGCAGAGTCATAAAACCACCAACAGGTCAGAAAAAATACAGGAGGAAGGCAAAAAGTTCTGGGATGACCCTGAAAAAAGGGCCAAGTCCAACATCGATCTACCCACCCACCTGCTTAAGAAACTGCAGGTGATTCAGAATGCCACGTCCAGACTTCTGCTCAACCTTCCCAAGCGGGCTAATGTCAGATCTCATCTTCACAATCTGCACTGCCTACCAGTCGGTGCACTCTGCATTATATGGCCATGGCCCGGCCTACCTTCAATCCAGATTTGATTTCTACTCCCCTGCCAGGCAGCTTCGTTCTTTTAACAAGCTACTGGTGATTGTCCCTAGGGCCCGCAAACAGAGGCCCAGTGGTAGCTCCCTGTCCCATCTGGGTGCTATGGCTTGGAATCAACTTCCAGTGGAGCTTCGCGCTGTCCGTCCTTCGAGTATTTTCAGGAAGAAGCTGAAGACATTCCTCTTCAGATAAGCTCGTCAGAAGCTGTCAGTCTACCTCCTAGGCACGCGCCGGGACACACCTCAGAGTAGCCGCGCGTGTTATAATTTGCACTAACATAACATATTACTCTGGGTCTCAGTATGGGGTCCTGGGGTACACTTGCAATGGGTTGACTTGATGGAATGCTAAAAAGTTCGTCTATAGGGGAAGTGATTGCAGCACCTGACAAAGGCCATGTGCTTACCGCTACAGACGTGGATGTCCAAGCAGAAGGTGAAACAGCAGTTTCCGTATAAGTTGGGGGTGTGTGAGCTCCTGTAGGGAGTTCAGTAACTGTCTTGGTTTCAGTGGCTACCAGGGCTGCAGCGCTCAGTGAAGCAGTTGTCTCATTGTATGGGGGTGGCTGAGGAGCTCGCCTATGAAGGTGTCCTCCTCCTCACTCTCTATTTCTGTCTCCTTTTCTATCTCTTCGCTTTCTATCAAATCATAGGCTCCAATAGTCTCAATGACTTCCTCTCTCCATTTTTTCTGCCTTTCCTCCTCCTACCATACCATACCATGCCATACAAGACAGACCATGCCATACCGTACCATACCAGACCATAACATACCATACCGTACCGTACCATACCATACCATATGGCTCACCACAATCCACAGCCGGACGCTGAAGGGTTTCTCTGTTTACTTCCTACTGCCTGTAGCTTGTCCAGGATGTGTTGAAGGACCTTCTCTTCTCTCTTGATACAGCTGCTTGTCCTGCGAAGGCGCGGCTGGAAGAGTTTATTTGAAGCGCTGGCTGCAGAAGTGCTAATGTGAGATACTTTTAAGACAATAAATAGTGTGAACCACAATACAACACATACATGCACAATCTATAAAGCACAAGCTTTTCATGCATGTGCGCTCGGTTTGGCTTCGCAGCTTCTGTCTGTTTTGTGCTGGTCGTTCTTCACAGTGGACACACAGTTCACACCACTGGTGCCGCTAGAAGTGGTGGGGGCTAGCTGGGGCCTGTGCCCTAGCATTATTTGTCCTACCCCCACCACTCCACTTCCACAGCTGCTGAATGTGCATGGAGAAGACATAGAAAAAACAGACACTGCACCTAGGCAGTCACAGTAATTTGTGCAACTACCTTTATTTGCAAAGCAGTGTTTTTTGCTTAAAATGTTGAAAATGTTTAAATCTATGTGTGTATAAAAGTCAGGTTTAAACAATGTAAGCAAGTATGTTCACATGTGTGTGTATATATATGTATATATATATATATATAGTGCATGGAAAACGTGCAGGTTATAGTTATATATATATTCACTGAAAAAACCATAGGTTTTAGGGAAAGTTATAGTTAGTTGGACATTTCACTCGTACAAAACCAGTGAAATTCCCCAGTTATAGTTAGTTCAGCTAACTATAACTCGCGCCCCCGCAATGCACTGCTGATGACGTCACATATTACATCACTCATGACATGGTCAGTGACATCACTGATGACATCACTGATGACATCTCAAATGACATCACTGATGACATCACTGATATCATCCAGTGACTGTGTGTTTCTGTAAAGTTTAAATATGTTTAATATATATAGGGAAAGGCGTTTTGAAGAATGAGTGGGTGTATAAGTGTCTGAATGGATGATTTAGTAGGTGCGTGACTGACTCTATAAGTGAGTGATTAAACTTATCTTACTGAATGCATGGGTTAGTGAGTAAACTGTGTGAATGTCTGTATCCGTCTGTCTGTTGGTGTGTAGGCGGCTGCATGGGTTTGCGAATAGCTACATGAGTGTCTATATGGGTTATTGATTGGTTGTCTGAGTATCTGTATGGGTGCCTGAGTGTTTGTGTGGGTGGGGTGTGTGTGACTCTGTACATAGATGTGTGATTGGGTGATTCACTGGGTGCATGGTTTCAAGAGTGCATCTGTGATGGACTGTATGGGTGGGTGAGTGTGTGTATGGGTGTGTTAGTGAGTGAATGTATATCTCAGTTGTATATGTGTGAGTAACTACATATGTGAAAGGCAGTATATATGTGTGTTGGAGTATATAAATGGCTATAACTGAGAGTGTGTGATTGTGAGAGTGGCTGTATGGATGAGTCTGTGCTTGTATCAGTGATTGTATAAGAGCGTAAGTATGTGCTAGTATTTGTATGAGTAAGTGAGCTGGTGTGTGTATAACTGTATAGGTGAGTAAATGGGAGTGTGATTAATTATTTACATCACTGACTAGGTGTGTGAGTACCTCTATGGATGAGTGGCGGTGTGTGAGTGTCTATATAGGTGTATGAGTGCATATGATAGTCCTGTACTGAGTGACCGTAAGTATGAGTGACTGTACGGGTGAGTGAGTGGATGTGTGTGTAGACCTAAGAATCAGTGAGTGGGTATCTAGTTATTGGTCTTGGAGTGTCTATGGTTTTGAGAATGGCAGTCTGTAATTTAGAGTGGGTGTATCAAAAGTTATATTAGGGTGTGAGAAGATGCATCAAATTATCACATGGATGATGTCATCAGTGATGTCATTTGAGATGTCATCAGTGATGTCACTGACCATGTCATGAGTGATGTAATATGTGACGTCATCAGCAGTGCATTGGGGGGGCGCGAGTTATAGTTAGCTGAACTAACTATAACGGGGGAATTTCACTGGTTTTGTACGAGTGAAATGTCCAACTAACTATAACTTTCCCTAAAACCTATGGTTTTTTCAGTGAATTTCTAAGGTTTTTTAAATGCTAATTTCTAACTATAACGTGCCTGAAACCTATGGTTTTTTCAGTGAATTTCAAAGGTTTTTTAAATGCTAATTACTAACTAAAACGTGTCTGAAACCTATGGTTTTTTAAGTGAATTTCTAAGGTTTTTTAAATGCTAGTTTCTAACTATGCCTACAGAGATAGGACATGTGAAGAAAGAAGAAAAAACGCACAGAAAGAAGCAAAAGAAATGCAGAAAGAGGCAACAGAAGTCCACAAAGACGAAGAAAAGTGCAGGAAGATGCAAGAGATGTGCAGAAAGAACCAACAGAGGAAAAGAAAGAGGCCTTGTTGCAAAATCATCCTGTGCCCACAACTTTTTCAGACGGGTACTGGTGGTAACTGACTCTGACTAACCAGGCCTAGAGCCAGTGCTATGCTAAAAGACACTTAGAATACAGTGAAAACACCTACATACACTAGGGAACACTATGCGTTGCGGTACCCCTGTGATTAGCATGACCTCCTCTGTAAGGCCCTAGTACATAATAGGGCAGGGGGATTAAAACTACCTCTTAAAACCCGCCACGGGGCGCGTTTGCACAGTGGTGAAAGGAGGGGGCGGGGCCTGAGGTGATGTGTGCAAACACGCCCTTTGGCGTGTTTTAAGTTGGGGAATTAATTCCCCTTCCATCCTGAGGACCCCTGGGGGCCAACTAGCCCACCAGGTACCTCCAGTAAGCGCCACAGAGCTGCGTTGCAGAGAGGTGTAAAAAGGGGCATGGCCTGGACTACCTCTCTGCAACTCAGCGCAGTGGCGCTTACTGGAAGCACCTGGTGGGCTAGTTGGCCCCCAGGGGCCCTCAGGATGGAAGGGGAATTAATTCTCCAACTTAAAACACGCCAACGGGCGTGTTTGAACACGTCACCTCAGGCCCCGCCCCCTCCCTTCACCACTGTGTAAACACGCCCCATGGCACGTTTTAAGTTGGGGGATTAAGTCCCCTCGAATCCTGAGGGTCCCTGGGGTCCAGCTAGCCCACCAGGTACCTCCAGTAAGCGCCACAGAGCTGCGTTGCAGAGAGGTGCAAAAAGGGGCTTTGCCTGGACCACGTCTCTGCAACGCAGGTCTGTGGCGCTTACTGGAGGTACCTGGTGGGCTAGTTGGCCCCCAGGGGCCCTCAGGATTAACGGGGAATTAATTCCCCAACTTAAAACGCGCCACAGGGCATGTTTGCACACATGTCACCTCAGGCCCCGCCCCCTCCCTTCACCACTATCAAACGCGCCCCATGGCGCATTTTAAGTTGGGGGATTAAGTCCCCTTGAATCCTGAGGGTCCCTGGGTTCCAACAAGCCCACCAGGTACCTCCAGTAAGCGCCACAGAGCTGCGTTGCAGAGAGGTGTAAAAAGGGGCATGGCCTCTGAACACTTGTAAGTAAGTAAGTAAGTCAGTTTTTATATAGCGCAGCTACTCACCCTTACGGGTCTCAAGGCGCTGGGGGCCGTAGTGGAAATTAAGTGAGCTATTGCCCAGAGTCACAAGGTGCTGAGCTGAGCTGCCGCCGGAGCCGGGGATCGAACCGTGAACCCTATGCTCCGAAGTCAGCTGCCCTGGCCGCTGCACCACACCTCTCCACTTCTCTGCAACGCAGCTCCCTGGCGAATACTGGAGGTACCTGGTGGGCTAGTTGGCCACCAGGGACCCTCAGTATTCAAGGGGAATTAATTCCCCAACTTTAAACACGCCACAGGGCGTGTTTGCACACATGTTACCTCAGGCCCCGCCCCCTCCCTTCACCACTGTGCAAACACGCCCCGTGGCGCGTTTTAAGTTGGGGGATAAAGCCCCCTTCAATCCTGAGGGTCCCTGGGGTCCAACTAGCCCACCAGGTACCTCCAGTAAGCGCCACAGAGCTGCGTTGCAGAGAGGTGTAAAAAGGGGCGTGGCCTATGAACACCTCTCTGCAACGCAGCTCCCTGGCGCATACTGGAGATTCCTGGTGGGCTAGTTGGCCCCAGGGACCCCCAGTATTCAAGGGGAATTAGTTCCCCATCTTACAACGTGCCAGGGGGTGCGTTTGCAGAGTGCTGCAGGGAGGGGGAGGGGCGGGGCCTCCGGCGCGATGCCGGTCTTTTTTTCTAATTTATTTTTTTAGAAGGGGGGCTGTGTGGCCCCCCTTCTTTTCCTATTTTTGGGCCCTGGGGACCCCATCCCCCAGGGCCGGACCCCTATTTTGTTAAATTATTAAAAAAAACGGAAGGGGGGCCGCGTGGCCCCCCTCTTGAGGCCATTTTCGGCCCTGGGGACCCCATCCCCGGGGCATGGCCATTGTTTTTTTTTTTTTTTTAAATAATTGGAGGGGGGCTGCGTGGCCCCCCTCCTCAGGCCATTTATGGCCCCGGGGACCCCATCCCCCGGGGCCGGCCTTTGCGTGTTTTTTTTTTTTTGTTGAATTTTTTATTATGCGGGAGGGGGGCCGCGTGGCCCCCCTCCCGGGCCACTCATGGCCCCGGGAACCCCATCCCCCGGGGCCTGGCCTCTCGTTGGGGCCCATGGGGGGTCCCCAATCCCCCCACGGTCCCGCCGGCTCCCCGCGTCCTGCGTGAGCCGGCATTGCTTTTCCACAAGGGGAGCTGCTGACATGCAGCTCCCCTTATGGAAAAGCAATTCTGCTTTGCTTCATTGAAGCGAGAGCAGGTTTCCCTGCTCTCGCTTCAATTAAGTAAGCAGAGTTTGCAATGACAGGGCGGGAGCCGGAAGGCTCCCGCCCTGTCATTGCAAACAGCAGTGTCCCGGGGGTGGGCACCCGGGGACACTGCAGGAGCCGGCCCTGGGGGGTAGCGGTCCCCAGGGCCATGAAGGGCTCTAGGAGGGGGGCCTCGTGGCCCCCCTCCCAACAATTGCACAGCCCCGGGGAGGTGGTGATCCCCGGGGCCGGGGGTCCATTACGGACCCCCGAATTTAAATACTTGTGCCCCGGGGAGGTGGCGGTCCCCGGGGTGTGTGGGGGGGCTCGAGCCCCCCCCACACAGGTCTTTTTTTTTTTTAAAAGCCCCGGGGGTGGCGGTCCCCGGGGCAGCGGGGTGGACGTGTGCCCCCGCTAAATAATTAATGAAATCCCCGGGGAGTGGCGGTCCCCAGGACTTGGGGGGGCCTTTGAGGCCCCCCCATACATTAAAATAAGAAGCCCTGGGGGGGTGGCGGTCCCCGGGGCTGCGAGGGGGCTGTGTGCCCCCGCAAATATTTATAGAAAGCCCCGGGGGGTGGCGGTCCCCGGGGCTGCGGGGGCCTCCCTGGGCCCCCGCTATTAAATTTTTGCATGCCCCCGGGACTTGGCCCACCCGGGGGCTAAATATTAACAAATCGCGTGAGCCCGCGCTTCGTTTTTTTTTTCCTTCACGGCGGGATTCGCGGATCCTACGCAAATTTCGCCGTTTTAAAAAAAAAAAATGCTTTTTTGGGCCCTGGGGGTCCTTGTGGGACCCCCTGAGCAGGCCTAGGGGGTCAGGGTGTTTCTACCCTGCCCCCTTTTCTTGTTTTGCGCCTTAGTTTTTCTGATTTCTTGTGCCTCGGTTCTACCGAGGCACTAAGATGGCTGCCAACACTTCCTGGTTTGGAGTGTTGACAGCCAATTAGCATGAAGCTCGTGGTCGGGAGGGTCCGCGGATCCTCCGTGCCTCTAAATATCGAAACTTTTATTTTTGATTTTCTCAACAACTACTGAACGGATTTACACCATTTTTAAAAAGGTCGCTTTCTGAGCCAAGCACTACCTTTTTGCCAAATTTAGGGTAAATCCGTTTAGTAGATTCGGCTATAACCTTGCATAAAGTTTCCTATGGGAAATTGATTTTTTGACTCTTATTTTTTGAATTTCTCTGGAATTACTGAACGGATTTACACCATTTAAAAAAAAGGGTGCTTTCTGAACCAAGCACTACCTTTTTGCCAAATTTGGTGTAATTCCGTTCAGCAGTTCGGGCTGTAGCCGTGTCAAAAGTTTCCTATGGGAATTAACATGGAGAAAACACGTTTTGGGACCCCCCTTTTTTCTCGGCCCCCGCTTGCCAAATCACCCCGAAACTTTCAAGATAGGAGCTGACCGGAGCGGGCCATAAGTTTTGAAAATTTCGCGAAGATTCGTCAACCGGCGCCAAAGTTATTGGGAAAGGAATGTTACGAATTTCCTATGGATAATAGGTCCTAACTATAACTACCTACTGGCGACCACCAGTAGGTAATATATATATATATATATATATATATATATATATATATATATATATATATATATATATATATATATATACCAATGAGGAAAAAAAAATGGTTAGGGATGAGCTATAGTAAGGAAAACCTTATTTATTCTTTCAATACAAGCCCAAACATTCGCCACACTTCATTAACTATAACTTGTACGTTTTCCATGCACTATATATATAGATATATATATACACACACACATGTGAACACGCTTGCTTGCATTGTTTAACCCTGACTTTTATACACACATAGATTTAAACATTTTCAACATTTTAAGCAAAAAACACTGCTTTGCAAATAAAGGTAGTTGCACAAATTTCTGTGACTGCCTAGGTGCAGTGTCTGGTTTTTCTATGTCTTCTCCATGTACATTCAGCAGCTGTGGAAGTGGAGTGGTGGGGGTAGGACAAATATATATATATATATATATATATATATATATATATATATATATATATATATATATATATATATATATACCAATGAGAAAAAAAAAGGTTAGGGATGAGTTATAGTAAAGAAAACCTTATTTATTCTTTCTATACAAGCCCAAACATTCGCCACACTTCATTAACTATAACTTGCACATTTTCCATGCACTGGTCATACCCTTCTATATCACATGACACACCATGTGAAATCATACCGTTCATAACGACACTTATGACATCTCAAATGACATCATTTTTCATATGACAGTGCCTGGAGAAGGTGCGAGTTGAGAGATGTCTGCAAGTTTACCCGATGCTCAATGGTGTTGTGCAGAGAAAGCCGCTCAAGCACCGCCAACTGTATTTCGACTTAAAAATGTGTAACTCATATTACTGCGGGTGGTCCTTTGCTATTCCTACGGCGGTACCTGGAAAACAGGCACTGCAATGGGAACAGCAAAAAGTTCAAGCACGGCATGGGCGTGGAGGTCCATACTGTGCTGGAACTTTGTGGGGGTACAGACAGGGGGGCACATGTTGTGCCCCCCTATATGCATCCCCATGGCAGGGGAGATATGGGGGCCCTCTAGGGCACCCTTTGTTCCTGCACCGCCAGCGTTTTCATGGCGGGGATCCGCCATGACAAAGGCTGGTTGTCCAGGAACTCGGAATATGCTGAGCGAGACTGCGCCAGTCCCTGCTCAGCATATTGCGTTGTGGCGCTCCTGCGACACCGCCAGCGAACGACTGTTTCCTGGCGCAGCCAATGGTCCACAACCGAAACGACTTTAGAAGTCGTAATACAGCAGACGGTGGACCACCACTACTGCGCCACTGTGAGTCTGGCGGTCGGAAGACTGACAGACTCAAAATCAGGCCCTAAGGCCTTGAAAGGCTAGCTGATATCCAGTCCGCTCACCTCTTTCATTCACCACCTCATTTAAGGGCCTGTTCACAAACGTAAACATATATGTGTTGTAATATGTAAAGTACTTCACGCTGCAGAAAATGATATTCACTGACCTATGGGCGGAGATCTCCACTTCCTCATCCCCTGTCCTTTCTGTGCAGAGAACTCTGCCACGGCGGTGGGGATTTCGCACACATCGCTATGCATTATTAGTAGCAAACAAGTGGGAGAGGCTGAAAAGTGGGGAGTAATTACTTTTAAATGAGCGGAATTTAGGGAGTGTTAGGGAGGGACATGCAAATACAAACACCCACCCTAAAAATAGTAAGTCTGTTACTATTCACAAACTACGCTTCAAAAATTACTACAGGTAAAAGGTTCAGAAATAGTAGTAAGTATATTCCAGCTCAGACTTCAATTAAATCCAGCACCACAGATGGCCACGTATAGGTGCTGCGATACAATCCCATAGAAAATGAAGGCCCGAAATAACAATATGGAAAAATAGGAAAACAATTCGAAAACTTTTATTTTACATTTTCGCATGTTTTTCAAATTTTATTTAAATTAGGTTTACTACACTTACAACCCACCTGGTGATGCAATGGGATGGGAGTATTGACTGCGGACTTCACCACCCATCTGAAACATATGGGAAAGACATTAGACCACCAACCAATCACATACAAGCTAACCATATAAAAATGAACTCACACACCAGACAACCTTTTATGGCCTCCGCTATGTAGGTGGACGTCTCTCTTGCTTTGCCTCTTATTTGAGCCGGAAGAGATGGTTTACAGGCGAAGAATCAACATCTTTGACCGGACCAGAGAACAGTGGCGGCTCCTCTGCTAAGGCAAGGAGCGTCGCCCCACTGCTTCAGCTGCAAGCTGATACAAAAAATAAAAGGATAATAACGTTTGTTATTATCCTTTAGTTTTTTGTATTCAGCTCGCAGCTGTGGTCAGGCAGGCGGGGCGGGGCTGTGCTCCGCGCGTCAGAGGGGGAGGAGTGGTGGCTGCACCTAAAGTGCGCATGACGCTTTGGCCGGCCGTCTTGGGCCGGCCAAAGCGCCATGCACACTCTGCATGTTATCCACTCAGGCTGTATTACAGCCTGGGTGGAGAACATGCACAGCCTGCCAGCCCTTGTCTGAGCACCGAACCACAGTGCTCAGACCAATCACAACGCTGCTAAGGCAGCGTTGTGTTTGGCCAGGGGATTCTGGGAGGCTGTGTGCTTCTTGGAGAGATGAGGACGGAAAAAGAAGAGGCGGCGGCCGGTGGTCGGCGGTAAAGAGGTAAGTAAAATAAATTTTATTATTCCCCCCTCCCTTGTGCCCCCTCTCACCCACCCGTCCCACCACCCCTGGTCGGTAGCAGCCACTACTGTTAGAGAAGCTGCCATTGCCAGATACCACTTCTGCCCTGAAGTGACCCTAGACATGGTCGCAGACTGGAACCAGGCACCTGACTCACCTACAACCCACTCACCGGCTATCCCAGCCTATGGCTGCACTCCATTCCATCACCACTGGATCTTTCTCGAGGGTCAACTCTGACAACATAGAGATCTCAGTAGCAAGCCTGTTTCCATGTTTGCATCAGTTACTGCGATGCAGCGACCAGCTTATCCCCACGCCACAGTAGTCACTGGCACATAGGTAAAGGGTGGCAAGGGAATGCTGTACCTTTACCCACTTTCTTCATACCCTAACCACCCCGCTAATAGCAACACTTTTTCTGCAACAGACACCGTCTGCACTTCATGAACGTGAAATCTGCGACGCCAGGGGCTGCTTCACTGATGTGTATGACACCTTTCCTGGAAGAACACACCACGGCTACTGGGGATTTCAGTAACATGTGACTCATAGATAAGTACAAACATCTCACACGGGGGTTGCACTTGTGCAGGGATGGGCTGTCAAGTATACTCAGTGCTCATTACAACACAACAGATACACATTACAGTAACAGTCACGGCATGCATGCATACATGGTGCAGTACATTTAGAATAGTACCACATGTGAGACAATGTCACATCTTTGTTGCAAGTGATGTAAGGAATGGTCCCCCCCCCATCTCCTCACACCCTTCAGACATGCGACCACCCTAACTCAACAGAAGCACACGGGTGCAGAAGCCCTCACTGAAGGCACTTTCCGCATCCTCAAATTCAGATGTTTTCCCCGTACAGAGGTAGGAGGGTGCTGGTGTACGCCTAGAAGTTGTGTGCAAGATTGTAGCAGCCTTGTATGTATTGCACAACAGCATCATGCAACAGGACACACATAAATATTATAGTAAGGCCAATTCTTCCTACACATGCGGTGTCCATATGATACATAGATCCATAATTGTTTACATAGGTCACGTACATAACCAGACTCTGTAACAATACTTGTGTACCTCAATGTTTCGTCTTTTTCTGCATACAAAGGTGGAGGGCCGCAGCATGCAAAGGTAGGTCTCCCATGCGCATGCGGAGTCGCTGCCCCGCGGGGTGTGACCTCCATTGTCGGGGGGATATCTTCGCCTGCCACCAAGAACAGGAACTGATGCGCAGGAACAGGAAGACAGCCATTTTCTGGTCATTCTAAGCCATTCTCTCACCACAGCATACCCCTCCCTCCTGCTGCTCCTTTTACACTCCAACCACCAACACAGTGAGACCTGGGCTCATGAGGCAACAGACTCTGGGCTCATGAGGCAACATACTCTGGGCTCATGAGGCAACATACTCTGGGCTCATGAGGCAACAGACTCTGGGCTCATGAGGCAACAGACCTGGGCTCATGAGGCAACAGACTCTGGGCTCAGTATCATTCCTGATGGCGCAAACAAAACTACGTTGAGGTTTATGGGGCTCCTGAGACCTAGATGAGCACAGTAGCATGGGCCCAGATTTGGAGGGACATCAGCACGTGCTGCAGTGCAGTGTGAGTCCACAACCGGTGAGGGGAGGAGGGCCGAAGCGCCCAGAGGATCTTTGCAGGGCCAGGGTAAAGACCCAGGACTTCTTAACATGTCCTCCCAGTCACCTTTGTGCACCCCAAAAATGACCTCACTGCTCAGAAGGGTCCATCAAGCAGCCTGACCGACTCTCCATGCTCAGCTGGAGGCTTTTCGGCAGCAGAGAGGCGAGAAGTGTAATATGTGTGTATTATAGTATGAGTGAATGGGTTGTAAAACTGGTGTTCACTCATCTTTCTAGTCTAAGCTTTGTTGTAACAATTCATGTTGTCTGTAACACATGTTGTCTTGTTCAAAGACTTGAATTAATTTTCTTTTGTAAATATGTATTTAAATGAATTTTTAGATTTATATTTCTTGTCCAGATTGCATATCTGGCAACAGTTTAATACTTCACTTACCTTGTGTTTCTATGTTGGCAAAGCATGTGTATTTAAGGCTGACATTGTGTAACTTTAATTTGGCTTGAAACAACGAATGCTGTTTTTCTAATGGGTTAAAAATCTAAAATGTTTTTTGTAGGGAACAAATGCTTTAATTTCTTTTTTTTACTAATTCAAAAACAGGGTAACAATGCAAAAGTTGTACTAAAATACCTAATTTCTTGGATTGGCACAGTGCTAAAGTTAATTGTAGGAGTGTGCAAAATTTACAGAATTGCAGTTAGTGTAATTGCATGATATTTAAAAAACAATGATACCCGCACCGGTCTTCAAAAAGGCCCCCGATTTCTGGGCAACAATTCTAACTCCTCTCTTCAACTATACTTTTTTGACAGCCAAAACCCCTGATTCTTGGAGGGGCTCCATATTAGTCCCTATTTTTAAAAAAGGGGACCGGTTAAAACCATCAAATTACAGGCTCATCGCCTTGCTCGATCTCGAAGCCAAGGCCTATGCCTGCCTTCTACTGAAGGATCTGGAGACTTGGGCTGAAGAAAAAAGTATTATTCCCTTCTATCAGACCGGCTTCAGGTCACAGTCATCGACCATGGACAATGTACTGGCGCTAGCGCACCTATCAACACAAGCAACAAAGAAGAAAAACCCACCACTCTTCTGCTGCTTCATCGATTATAGCACAGCCTTCGACAAAGTTGTACGTAGAAGATTATGGTGGAAATTAGAAAACTGGGGCATTCCACCAAACCTCCTGAAGGCAATTAGATCGCTATACGAAGACACTTGGGTGCGGGTCAAAACAAGCACCGGCACAGTGTCCCCCAAAATAACAACGAACAATGGGCTGAAACAAGGATACGTGCTGGCCCCCATCCTTTTTAACCTGTACACTGCGGATTTAGGGGACGCCCTGAAAGGAGCCAGCCTAGTAGCACCAAGACTAGGAAGCGTGAGGCTGCCGGTGCTACAATACGCCAATGATACAGCTATAATGGACCACACGAAGGTGGGCTTACAAAGAGCCCTAAATGCACTGAATCGCTTTAACATCGACAATAACTTGACAGTTAACCAGGGGAAGACCAAGGTCGTCATCTTTGGGAGCTACCATCTGAAAAAGAAAGCACAGTGGCTAATGGGAAACCTGAAATCAACACAGTGGCTTCATATAACTATCTAGGTGTTTGGCTCACGGAACGGGTCAAGGGGAAGTCCATCTGAAACAGCAGTCTTCTAAGGCCAATAAGGTTATATACCTGCTAAAGCAATTGAGCCAACACCTGATAAGCCCTTCTGCCGGACCAATATTGACCGCCTTAAAAGCGAAATTGCTGCCAGCCATTAGCTATGGCCACCTGGCCTTCCCTGGGTCACAGGATGCCCTCCTCATCTCAGCTCAAGCCAAAGCATACAAATCTGTGCTCCTCATTCCAAGGGCAGCGAGGAAGTCAAGGCTAAGATTGGAGCTAGGTCTGGCGAGGCCAGACTTGATGTGCCAAGGGGAGATCATAAAGCTATACTTAAGGATTCTAAGGGCCCCAGTCAATTCTCTAAGACAACAATTGAGATCCATCTTCGAGGGGCCTTGCTCGGCCTGGTACATCAGTCTTGGCAAAGCGTTCAACACACTGAAGATCGAGGAACAGAGTATACCGCTGCTGGAAATTCCATTGAACACCTGGAAAAAAGCCATAAATAGACAAGTGCGCGAAACATCATTTGATCTTGACCTCAAATCCCTCCGTTCAAGCTCCCATTTAGACCCGCTGAACAGCTCCTACATCGTAGGTAAGGCACAACCTTCCCTAAGCGAGGCCCTCACACCACAAGCCCGAAGCAAAATTATTTTCATGAGATTATGCATACTAGGAATCGCCGATTTCAACCCTGCATGGGCCCGCAGGGGGGAATCCACAAATTGCAGACTGTGCTCCTACACGAGGGAATCTTGGATGCATGTCCTATGCTGCTGCCCCAATCTCATAAACGAACGTCGGCGACTCCTACGCCCGATTTGTATCACCAACGGTACAAAGTCATGTAATGATGCGTCAGCCTTGTGCTTTTCCACAACAATCACGACGACCCTAGCAAGACTGGGGAAATTTACGCATCAGATCAGGATCGCCCTAAAGGCTGCCAATGAACTCAATCAAACTATGGCGACGAGCACAGCAAAACCAGGGGAAGAAAGCAGCCTGGCCCCCAACAAACACTGAGGCTTTTGCCCACCCTCACCCGTCCCATTAAGACTGCGCTATTTTATGGATTTTAATTGAAGTGCCAAGGTGAACGGCTTATAGACTTTTAAAGTAGACTATTTTTACGGATCATCGGGGGCTCCAGAAACTTGTGCAAGGTTACATGACTACGATTATAGGTGCCGGCTGATTGAGTGGGTGCTGGGGGAGGAGGGGGACGGCAAATCCTCCAAACTTCATCTGAAGCTCTACTATTTTTAGTCTGTCTATTTTTCTACTTTTCAACTGTTTTTACTGTAATGATTTTAATTAATTGTACAGTCAATAAATAAATTCAAATTCAACATGGAATTATTTGAAATGCTGCTACCTGCGTCTCACACACAAAGATGCCTTTGCGGTAAACAATGAATGAGAGAAGGCATGGTGCCCGGTGCACGTGTGCTGCAGTTTAGAACAGGAAGTGGCCCTCTGACTCCAGCTGGCTGCTTCCAAGCTGTGTTCACTATGGCCTTATTCCGAAAAATCACTGAAATTCAACAGCTCTAGTTTAATGAACTAACTATAACTTGCACCCCCATCATGTACTGTTTATGACCTCAAATATTACAAAAGACTTTTAGCCAACCTTTGCTGTGAAGGGCTGAATGCTGAGCACTTACGGTGTTAGGTCGTCATGGATGGGTTGGGGCAGGGCCTGGCCAAAGGCATGTGCTGTAGTGGCCACATGTGGACTGCAGCGCGCAGGTACTCTCCATAGGGCAAGCCCACCACCCAACCCCTACTGTATTTTATTTTATTTTTTGAAGTTTTATATAGCGCAAACGTGGGTTACATTACACAAGCACACATTCTTTGTTGTTTGTTTAGGCACAGGGGGATTCGGTTAATTACCTAGAATCATATGATGTTGAGCCGACGCCGAAACTTGAACCTTAGTTTCCCAGTTCCAAAGTCAGCAGCTCTGTCCGTTACACCACATCCTCTCATGTAGCTTTGGGGAGTGCAATAAAGGCATCCCTATGTACTTCATCTTGATTTGGAGGTCTCAGTTTCGTTTACATCTTGTCGAGCCTCCAAACAAGCACACGCGGTTCTGTGAACTTCAGTAGGCTTCACCCGCTTTGGCGACCCGTTGAGCTCCGTTAACTGTGATGGGCTCACCCTCTTCGATCTGCCTTCACCTGATGGGAGAGTTGACAGGTGTGGGGTGTTCGGTTGGATTCAGGGTCTGGTGTGGCACCAGGCCTTGCAGACAGCCTCCACTGCGCATGTCCAAAGTTTGTGCATGTTGGGGGTTGCCCTCTTGTGGCACAGTCAGTCAGACGCTGGCCACTGGCTAATCCTGTGTCAAACCTGTCCTAACCAGGCTAAATATCACGTGCAATGGAGGTTTGATGCGGACAGTTGGGCTCAGGGCCTTGCTGGAGCCTGGGCATTGAGTCCAAGTCCTGATGCGGATTAGCTGTAGGGTCTGACCAGAGGCTAAGACTGATGTCATGAGTGATGTCAGCAATTATGTGATTTAACATGTCCTGAGTAATGTAATCTGTGAGGTCATAAGCATGATGGAGGTGCCAGTTATAGTAAACTCACTCAACTATAATTGTCTTATTCCAGTCCTTTTAACTTGTGTCTCATTCCAAAACATAACTATAGCGTCACTTCAACAATTGTTTTTCTTAGTGAAATTCTTTGGTTTATATTTTTAACAGCAGTTAAGGTCTTAGCACGAAACCTAACCATAACATCACTTTAATCTTTAGTTTTTTCAGTGACTTTATATTTATATATATTTGTCTACCAAAATGTTAGTATATTAAAATTAGGAGCTGTTAAGCAACTGAGAAGGTGGGTAGGCTAAGGAAACATGTGGAAAAGAGCTGCTCTTTTTAACAAGTTTTAGCCCCTTTAAAAATACATTATTCCTCAAATCACTAAAACCCATACCTTCCCTCACATTTTAACCCATTGGTTTCATACCTGCATTATCATCTCAATGCTTATTTACTTCAGCCTGCTCTCCAGGAAAGGCTTTAAATTCAACAGCTCCTAAACGGCATTCATAAGCTCCTCACTTTTGTCTTGAACACAAAATATTAGCGCTCTAGTTTTTCATTAGAACTCTGTGGTGACGCTGAAGGTGATTACAGAGGGGGTTGACTGGCAGTCTGCTGCTGGTGTTGCAAGTACATGTTTCACTTTGTACGACAGAATGTTTTACAGGATTGTATGTGGAAGATATTTGAGAACTCATAGAAAATAAACGTGCCTTCTTCTTGCCTTTCCAGAGCACCAACCATGATTTCTAAAACAAAACAAACCACCTCATTTGGTTCATTTCTAAAGAAAATGCTTTGAGTTTTACAGCTTTGATTCCACCATGATAGCTTCAGGTGTGCCACACTCTTGTCACAAACACAGAACATTTATGTAAGTTAATGTATGGTTTCTTTAGACTTTGTAAGCGGAGAGTGCTTGTGATCCAGTGAGACTGGTGAGGCATATATGGGAAGGTACGAGGTCTCCAGACTGGAGGTCTGCAGTAGACGACAAGTAGTATTGGGAATCTGTTCCACGGTGAGCGAGATATCCTTACTTCACGGTTGATCTACAGGAAGTAAAAAGGACAGCCAGATCAACCTGGTGGTGGGCTTCCTTTCTCTTCTACCTCTGCACTGTCTCCATCTCGGTGAGATTTGTGAATCGCGTACAGCTTTATTGTGAGAATAGTGAAAATATATGTAGCTAGTAGAGAAGCAACAGCACTTGTAGTTAATCATTTTTAGGACAGAATTATTTTAGGGATTGAAGTTTAATGGAGAAGAGGATTGATTACTTAAGCAATAGTTTTTTGCCTGTAAATTATTAAGGGGCTCATTACGATGTTGGTAGGAGTAGCCTCTGACCGACATCGCCGCGGTCCCGGGACCGACCGACCTCTGGTCGGTGGTCCTGACAGCGCAATTACGATAAGACCACACATGGTGCAGTGGCTAGCTTCCATTTCTCTATTGGAGCTTGTGCTGCAGTCGGAAACCGGCCGCAGCACATGCTCCCATAGAGAACTGGGACTTTCTGTTAATCCTTGCACCGCGTGGCAGGCACCATGACACGGCGCAGGGATTAAGAGGGGGGCACCATAGGAAAGCCCGACATGAAAAGCCTGTCGGAAACCGACATCGTAATCCCGAAGGCGGAAACGCCGTCCTTAAGGGATTACATTGCGGTTCCAACTGGCTGGTGGGTTCCTTGAGCCTGTCGGAAGCCAGCCGGAATGACCGGCTGGTTTACACACCGACCGCCTTCATTGTAATAAGGCAGTCGGACTGTAAACCTTAGATGTCAGTCAGAAAGCCTCTGACCTGTGGTCGGAGGCTTTCCAACCGACATCATAATAGGGCCCAATATGTTTTAATATTATTGTAGATTATACTAAGAATCAGTGTCTTTGTCTTTCCTCTATTCAGCCATACCAAAGAGGAGGCCCAAGGCGTCCAGGCCCTAGGGTGGCAACGCCGCAGCCCCAGAACAGAAGGCATTCCTTCTGGTGCTGTGAATTCATGTTTATATCTATTTAACAATTAATCTCCCATAGGCTAATATGCATCAAGGTTCTCTGTATTTGTCTTTATTTGTATTTTTGGTAACATTCTCTTATCTACTTTGCTCTCTGTTAACACCTCATATCGCCTTGTGTTTCCTTTTATTTTCCCTTCTTTATCCACAGCTTTCTTGCTCACATCTTCTTTGTTTTTCACTTCATTCCCTTCTTTTTTCTTACTGTTGCATCAACTTTTTCCTTACCCCTCTTTACATTTCTCCTCTATATTCCCTTCTCTTTCCTATAATCATTATTTTCCTGATCCTCACCTAGACATTCACATCATTATTAACACTTTGCTTTATTGCATTAATTTT
Organism: Calotriton arnoldi; assembly: GCA_963921515.1. Taxonomy (NCBI): domain Eukaryota; kingdom Metazoa; phylum Chordata; class Amphibia; order Caudata; family Salamandridae; genus Calotriton; species Calotriton arnoldi. Next base: position 752,666 of record CAWUFW010006618.1, read on the forward strand.
TTGTCTATTTGATTATTAAAATGTCCAAGTAAAATTTTCAAAGTGATACTTTGGCTAGCAGTAATTTCGGATTTGTTAGGTGTTGTTTTTAACTTGTGCAAAAACTGTGGTTGGCACTGATATTACTAAACAAGGGCCTGATTTCGATCTTGGTGGTCTGACTCTGGTCCTGCCACCGCAGCAGCCGTCCAAGTACTCCATCAAGCCCCTGGCGGTCCAACTGCCGTACTTAGATGTTGCGGCTACAGCCAGCTTCTCGACGCCGTGGCGGTATTCTCTGCTGGCTGACAGTACTCCTCCGCTGTCAGGCTGGCGGGTTCCCGCCGATTTAGATGGACAACTTGTGCTGGCGGTCTCCTGGCAGCGGAGTCATGACATAGTGAGGTCCCGCTGGTGTAAAGACAGGTAAGTACTACATATCATTATCATAAAACACATGTATATGTTGTGTATGTGTAGTAATGTATATGTAGGTAATGTGTAGTGTCCATTTTGTTGCATGTTAAATAGCACGAGGTGAAAGTAAATGTTACTATACACTGCATAGGACAAGTGACACGGAAGCCTACCTTGGATTCCGGCCACAATGGGGTCACTGATCTTCGTGGTCAGGGAGCAGCAGCACAGGAAGGGCCTGGTCAATGCCGTACAAGATGGATTCCGAAGCGGGACCCTGAAAAAAAGTCCGTTTTCACCTCTTTTCTTTCGATTCTGCCGATTTACGCATGGTGGTGATCCCACCAGAAAAGGTTTGATTGAAAGGCACATCGTAATCTGGATGGCGGAAGATGTTATGTTATACTGAATTTATAAAGCGCACGTACACCAATTGGTTTCATGGCGCTAACATAAGGATCAACCAAGACCAGAAAGGATTTTAATCTAATTGTAGGCCTGTGCAAATAGCCATGTTTTGAGAGCTTTTCTGAAGCCCAGCAAGTCAGTGCATGACCGGATCTCCAAAGGGAAGGAGTTCCACAGTCTTGGGGCGAGAGAGGCAAATCAACTTCCTCCCACGCGTTTCCGCTTAAAGGTGGGGGTGATCAAGAGTTCCAGGTTAGCTGAGCGTAAGTTGCGAGTGGGTGTATACCTTAAAATAAGGTCATCAATAAATTTAGGACTGCGCCCATGCAAGGATTTAAAAATCAGGCATCCTGTTTTAAAAGCACAGCGCTGAGGAATAGGGAGCCAATGAAGTTTCCGGAGGAGAGGGGAAGCAGGTTGCCATCTAGGTTGCTGGTGTATCAGCCTGGCTGCTTGATTCTGAACAATCTGCAGCCGTTTGGACAGAAAAAGTGGCATACCTAAATAAACTGAATTAGCATAGTCCAGGTGTGACAGAACCATGGCTATCACAACCTGTACCAGGGCTCCTTGGGTTAGTAAGCAACTGATCTTCCTGATCTTTCGTACCTGAAAGAAACAGGTTGAGATCACTGACCCAACTTGTGTACTCAATGATAATTTGTTGTTTAAGGTAACACCGAGTGTTTTAGCAGCTGGAGAGGGAGTAGGCGGGGATCCAAGTTCCGTAGGCCAATAGTGGGGGCCCCAGAACAGCTGACTACCCCCTGTCAGAACTAACTCCGTCTTCCCCGGGTTAAGCTTTAGGTGGTTGTGATCCATCCAATGACGGATGTACAACATGGTCGCTTGGAACTCACTAACTGATTCAGCTGAATTATTGATGGTGAAAATCAATTGAAGGTCATCGGCGTAGTTAAATGTAGTCACATTCCTTTCCATCAGTGAATGGATCAGGGGGCGAAGGTAAAGGTTGAACAGGTGGGGAGATAAGGACGATCCTTGCGGTACCCCACAGGTTGTGCTACGCCTCGGTGCCGTAAACTGAGATGTACGGACTGCCTGGAAGCGATCTTCTAAAAACGAGGTAATCCAGCCCAAGGCTGTGCCCTGGATGCCAGCCAGCCTGACACGGTCTGCCAGTAACATGTGGTCGACCGTGTCAAAGGCGGCTGAGAGGTCTAACAGCACCAGGGCCTGGGGGGAACCTTTATCAGCTTTGTCCCGTAGCCTGACCAGGACCGCTAATATCACTGTTTCTGTCGAGTGTGCAGGTCGAAAACCTGCTTGATGGGAATCTAAGTAATTGGACTGCTCCAAGAAATCCGATAGACATCTCACCACATGTGCCTCCAATACTTTGGCCAGGTAAGGGAGCAGAGAGATGGGCCGATAATTCGACAGGCACAGGGGGTCCGCCCCAGGTTTCTTCAACAAGGGGACAACAATTGCCTCCTTAAAGGCTTTAGGGACCTGCCCCTGGGACAAAGATTCATTCAGGAGGGCGAGGGCAGTACTAGGGAGAGCTGACATGGCCTCCTTTAGAATGTACAGTGGGCAGCAGTCAGTGGGGGCTCCAGATTTGACTTTCGCCAAGAGATCCAGAAAGGCCTTCATACTGATGACCGGGAAGGATTCGAGTTTAACAGGATTACAGTATGTGACAGAAGATGTCTCAGTGGGGGAATGTTTTGGGATACTGGCTTTAATAATGGCGATTTTGTCAATAAAATAGTTGTTCAAGGAATCGCAAAGGGCTTGAGTTGGTTTAGCCTTGAGTGAGAGTCTATCTGGATTGGATAGCTCGTTGACGATTGAAAAAATCTCCTTAGAGTTCCTATTCGGATTTGTGATTCTGGCGGAGAAATGGGCTGCTTTTGCCAGTTGTATGGCCTTTTTGTATTCTTTCTGTGCTGCCGAATAGGGGGCTTTACTTTCCAAGGAGTACATCCGCCTCCACTGTCTTTCCAATTGGCGGAGAGTCAATTTTAGAGATTTTAATTCAGGGGAGAACCATCTCTGGGCCTCGTATCGGCGAGCCAGTTTTATTTTTTTGAGAGGGGCATGCTTATCGCTTGCAGAAAGTAGCCACGCTGAGACTTTGGCCTCGAATATATTAACATCTGGGTCCGGAGTTGGGGCTGTATCGGCCAGTGTAACATGGAATTCTTGTTTTTCGAGGACATTCCATTTCCTGGCCAACCCCCCTTCAGCTGTGGGAGTTTTGCCAGACGTGGAATGTGTGACTGTGAATTTGATAAAATAGTGATCTGACCATATACAGGGGAGGGTCACAGGAGTTGATAAACTAAAATTGGTAGTCCACACTTGGTCCAAGACATGCCCTTTAACATGGGTAGCAGAAGATACATGTTGTACAAAATTTATGTTAGTTAAGAGGTCTGATAATTCGACAGACTGAGGCCCCCGAGTGAGTTGTTGAGCCAGTAGTTAAAATCGCTGATTAACAGGATTCTAGCGTGACTAATTGCCAGATTAGCGATTTGTTCGCCCAAGGAATGGGGGAAGAGAGGCATATGCTGTGGGGGCCTGTAGATTAGTACACATATGATAGGGTCAAATACCGACTCCAATTTAATCACCAGGTTGTCTACTGTCGGGAGGCAGAGACATGTAAGCGCCGTGAATTTAAGGTCATGATGGATAATGGCCGCCACTCCTCCACCGCGTTTGCCTGACGGACGGTTCGCGTGAAGGATGTAGTATTCGTTCGGTAGTGCCGCTAGAATGTCTGGAATGGAGTCAGCAGTCAGCCAAGTTTCAGTTAATAAGAGAATATCTGGCTTTTCCGACGTTAAATGCATAAATATGTCGAGCTGATGTCTAACTAGGGAGCGGGTATTTAAGTAGTGAATCGTCATTACCGAATTTCTGGCTTTGCTTGGCCGTTGCTGTTGGATGATACCGAGGGGAGATTTACAGACTTTGGGGAAGACTGTCTGTGTTTGAAGTAGCTCATTATGACTTAATTTAGCACGGGTAGCGGGGGCAAGAACATACTCCGGTGAATGACTAAATTTAAGTTCCTCCACGGTGTAGGTGATTAAACGGGCATGGTGGCTGGCCCCTGGGCCCGGCCGGGCGCAGACTGGCGCAGACGGGCTTGCCTTTGGCGCGCCTTTGGCGCGCCCGCTGCGCTCCCGCGCTGTGGCCGGCATATATATCCGGTCCCCGCCTATTGCTCCTCCCCCTCCAATGTGATAGGCTGGATCGGAGGGGTGTATCGGAAGCCGCTGGGGAGCTACTGCCGCCTGACTAAGTGACGCACAAGAGGTATTTAATAACGATTTCAGTGCAAATTAAGCAAATTCAAATTCAAACACAGTTTAAAATGCTTAAAATACTAAAAGCAATTCCGCCTACATCAGAGCTTTCCGCAGGGTCACGGTACAATCCTATTGTGCCCGCTCCCGTGCTGCGGCCGGCATATATATCCGGTCCCCGCCTATTGCTCCTCCCCCTCCAATGTGATAGGCTGGATCGGAGGGGTGTATCGGAAGCTGCTGGGGAGCTACTGCCGCCTGACTGAGTGACGCACAAGAGGCATTTAAAAACGATTTCAGTGCAAATTAAGCAAATTCAAATTCAAACACAGTTTAAAATTCTTAAAATACTAAAAGCAATTCCACCTACATCAGAGCTTTCCGCAGGGTCACGGTACAATCCTAATCCTAGATGAGCATGACTCCCTCCCAAAGCTGCTTCTGGCTCCGCCGCCGTCGACACAGGAGCCCAAGCCCTGACATTTGAGACTTTACCTCACATTCACTTGCTCACTAACCCAGGAATAATATATTTGTGTTGCTGAATTAGAAAGAAGGGTGTAGTGTGGGAAGAGTGGCACTCGGACAGAACCCAGGGGTAAAGAAAGCGCAGGACCACTGGAATGTTTATTGTTGTTATATAACATATGTCCCAATAAAAGTCCAAAAATCATGCCGCCCCACCAGGTTAGCTCAATTAATAATGCATGATATTAATATAGTCAAACAAATTGTGCAGTAAAACCTTAATGCACCATTTTTTCTATGGCAATATTACTTTGCAGTTCAGCGATTCTTTTTAAACATGCATTAAGTGTCTAGTATGCCACCCCATAAATTGATTTAATTTACACTTTCCACCCATTTTAATAAACAATTTAAAAAAAAATTATTCATGTGGAGTAATTCCAAGTACTGCAAATATTAGTATGTGAATTATGTGTAAGAAAATAAACCCAGGGACACAGAATCCCAAAAATATTCCAGTGGCCCTAGAGAACCAGCAACACTGTGCGGGTGTCTGACTATACAACGAGTGCTTGCAGTGGGTAATGCAATTCATGTTTATTTATAAAGTTTTATATAGCGCGAACATGATCCCGAAGGATATCAGAGCGCTTTACAATTTGAGGGAAAGGAAGGTAACAATTGCAGTACAGGCATCAAAAGGAATACCAACCCAAACAAATCAAATAGGCATACCAAACAAAAGGTTACAATCGAACGGGACAACAAAGAATAAGATAATAACTGGTACATAGCGAACTGGGGGGGGAGCAGATGATTATTAAAGAAGAATAACTCCCAGCGCAGGGCTTAGGGGGTAAGTCCAATGTATTAGAGCAGACGATCCGAGACCCTTTTAAGGTAAGAACTTGTTCATGAGGAATCTTTTTACTTCCAATTTGAAGGTAGCCTTGGAGGAGATTCTGCATATTTCCGGTGGGAGAGAGTTCCAGATTTTCGGCGCAGAGCCGGAGAAGGCTCGGTGACACGTTCTCTTTTTGTGAAAGATCTGTGGTTTCAGGAGGAGAGAGTTAGCACTCCTAGAAGGTCTAGCCCCTCCGGATAATTCTAGCTTTTGCGCTAGATAACTGGGGGTTTTGAAATGGAGGGCTTTGTGAGACAGGCAGGCAATCTTTAGCTGAATTCTTGCTTCATAGGGCAACCAATTTAGGGATTTTAAGACGGGAGATGTGCGCATTTCTTTTGGTACCCGTAACCAATCTGGCCGCAGCATTCAGTGAAGCCCTTAGTGGAGCCAAGGTATAGTTGGGGAGGCCACAGAGCATAGCACTGCCATAGTCTAGCCTCGGCAAAAAAGCGCTTGGACCAGTTGCTTGAAGTCAGCTTGTGGGAGGAAAGGTTTGAGATTCCTGAGTATCCTCATCAGGTGATTAGCTCCCTTGCACACATTGCTGATATGATTCTTCATGTTCAGATGCTTGTCCGGGGTGAGTCCGAGAGATTTGGCTGAGTCAATAATGAGGGGGGAGCAGTTGAAGGCAGTGAGGTGTTTCATCCAAAGGTCTAACTTGGGGATGTGATTCGGAGGAGAAATGAGAAGGAATTATGTTTTGGAGGTGTTGAGCAGGAGGTGGTTCTCAGTTAACCAGTTTTGAGTAGACGTTAGGGTAGTGTTGAGTGATACGAGGTTATCCGGGGAGGAGATTTTCAAATAAAGTTGCATATCATCCACATACATATGGAAGAGAATGTCCGTGGAATTTAGTGCATTAGCTAATGGTTCCAAGAACAGGTTGAAGAGTATGGGAGATCAGGCGGATCCTTGGGGGACCCCCATGGATACTGGAGATGGCTGGGAGAGCGAGTGGTTCGCCTTAACTCTTTGGGATCTGTGGTGGAGGAAAGACGAGAACCATTGCAGCACCGAACCAGTGAGGCCCATCAAGTGCTCCAAAATGGATAGGAGGTTGTCGTGATTAACAGTGTCAAACGCAGAGGAAAGGTCAAGAAGGATAAGGAGGCAAGATTCATTTTGGTCAAGCATTTTTAAAATGTCATCCATAACGTGAGTGAGAGCCGATTCGGTGCTGTGCCCACTCCGAAAGGCAGATTGATGTTGGTCCAGGAGATGGAAATTCTCGATGTGGGCACAGAGTTGAGATTGGACGCATTTTTCTAGGAGTTTGGCTAGAGTGGGGATGTTAGAAATAGGGCAAAAGTTGTTAAGGTCAGTACTATCTGCGGTAGGCTTTTTTAAGATAGGTGTTACCTGAGCAGCTTTTAGGCACTCCGGGATTGTGCCTTGTGTCAGAGACGCATTGACAATCTTTGTCCAGATGGGGGTGACGACATCCTTGATTTCTTTGAAGATGGAAGGTGGTAACGGGTCGCTAAAATGATTAGATGGATTGATACTCTGAAGTATCTTGTTAATGTCTCTTTCACTGAGGGGAGTGAAGGTGCCCCATGAGGCATTGTTCTTGGTGCTCAGGCTAATCAGTTCGATCTTCTCTAATAGGGCCGGGGGGGGCGCAGACCCACCGGATAGCAATAGAGCCTTCCTGGAGTCAAGATCAATATTGATGAGTCTGGATTTCTCCGTAAAGAAAGCAGCCAGGTCATCGCATGAGGGTGGGCTGACTCCAGAGTCTGAGCGGTTTGGTGCTTCCACCGATTGTTGTTTAACCAGCTCAAAAAGTTTCTTGGGGCGATTAGCAGCTTGGTTAAGTTGGGATCTGAAGTAATCGGCCTTAGCGATCTTGATTTGTTTGTTATAGGAGCTCCTTACCGATCTAAGGATTATAAGCTGGTCCGAGGATGGTTTGGATCTCCAGGAACGTTCGATTGCCCTAAGTTTGCGACGTTCCGAGTTTAAGTTGCCGTTGAACCACGGTTTAGATATTTTTGTTGAGGCATTTTTTTGTTGGAGTGGAGCAATGGAATCCATGATGCTAGAGATAGTGGAGTTGTAGAAGTCAGTGAGTGCATGTACCTCAGACATTTCAGCTTGTGGAAAGAAGGCAGATTTACAGTGGGTTGCTAGATCAGCTGTATTGATAGCTCTAAGGATCCTTTTCCAAATCTTCGATTTTGTTGGTTGAGCCCTCCTCAGAGAAACCTCCATGTTGATATAAAAGAAGATGCTGTGATGATCAGACCAGTCGCAAGGGGTAATGGTGTTATGTTATGTTATGTTATGTTAATTTGGTATTTATAAAGCGCACGGCTACTCCCAGGAGTGTCCCGGCGCTAAGCAAAAACCACATAAACAGTCGCAGAGAAGAGAACTACAAAGCAAAACCAGCAAAACAGATTAAAGTTGGAAAAGCCACGTCTTAAGTTTTTTTCTGAAGGTGAGTAGGTCCTGAACCTGTCTGAGGGCCAAAGGAAGGCTGTTCCATAGGTGGGAGGCGACCACTTGAAAAGATCGACCTCCGACCCGGGCAAGTGAAACTTTAGGAACAGGAATCAATAGTTGAGTTGATCCAGTTGTCCAGTGTGATGGTGTGACCTTTGGTGATGATGAGGTCCAGAATTTCTCCTTTATTATGAGTTGGCCGGTCACAGTGTTGAATCAACTCGTGATCACTTAAGAAGGATTTGAGGTATGTTACAGCTTGGTCATTGGGGTTGGACCAGTGAAGGTTGAAATCACCGAGGAAGATTTGGGACATAGCGGAATCAACATTGCCAGAGATGATTTCCATTAATTGATTGATGAAGGGGAGGTTGTCCCCAGGGGAGTGATAAAATGTGTGTAGTTTGCACTCCGGCCGGTTGTGGCTAGAGATGTTGAGACAAAGTTATTCGCATGAGGATGGCGTAGATGACTCCGAGTGGGAGACCGATAGTGTGCTCCGATGTATACAAGGTAGGCCCCCGCCCGGCTTCAAAGCTCTGTCTAGACGGATTATGTCATGGGTAGGCGGCACTAAGAGGTCTAGGATAGGAGTGGAAGCGGGATTGAGCCAAGTTTCAGTGAGGATGATGATGTCTATCTTATTGTGTTGGATGAGGTCGAATATGTCAGAGGCGTGTTTGCTGGCTGACCTGCAGTTGAGTAGAACGCATTTAAGTTGCACTGGTGTATGGGGGGAAGGAGTCTGTATGATGTTCACTCTCAGAAGGTTGTCATTATTTATGCCTCTAAGGTTGTGAGGGGGTTCTCTGTTCGGGTTAGCATGAATAGCTTGAATTTGCCCCAGAGTAATTTTGTTGGTGTCTAAGATAAGCGAGTAAGAATTAAGTAGGTCATCGATATCGTTAGACGCAAGATAGGCCTTCGCTCTTCTGGGGCGGGAGGGAGCGTTAGGTAGAGGTATGGTTTTAGAGAGGGGGGAAGGCTGGCCATGGCGAGTTCTATCACTAGCAGGGGCTCTGGGCAAATTCGCAAGGGAGAGGAGGGAACTGATCAGGGGGAGGTGTTCAATTGAAAGGGCTTTCAGATCATGTCGTTCGACGGTGAGAAGGTGCAACTGGAGAGATATATCGTCCAGATGCGCCACCAGGTCTGAGTGCTGTGAGAGGGGTAGAGGTTTTGTGGGGAGATCTGGCGGAGAGGAGGGGTCTCGATGTGTGCCAGATAGGTCTAAGGCGGTATTTTGAGGTTCCAGAGGGGGGAAGTTGGTCATCGAGGACTTGCGGTGTTCCATGATGCATGGATAGAGGGGTTGGTAAAGGTAGGAGGGTGGGAGGGCCATTGCCCTGTGGGTCAGGGACGGTCAAGTAAGGACTGAGTGGGTTTAGCTGAATATGATCCGTAGAGGGCAATTGCCAGGACTCCGACCTAGCCAGTGGCGTAGAACGAGGAATGCGTGATAGGGGAAATTTCGTTGAGTGCAATGACGGCAGGGTGAGAGGGAACCTCACCGCTCGAGACTCAGCCTGAATCGGACTGGAGAAAGGTGAGTAGAGCGAACCAGTGGGCTCGCCCGCCTTCTGAGTCGGAGGTCTAGTGTATTGGGTCAGTCTGACAGGGGATTGAGAGGCTCTGAAATCATCTAAGGGGGGAGAATGATTTAGGGAGAGAGTGGACCTCCCGACTGTGGAGGGGGGAGGACTGGTTAAGTCCAAAGTGGTGATAAGGTGTGGGTAGGGGTGATTGGATTTAGCCGAGACCGCCTTCTTGAGTGTAGGGAAGATGTTGGCCACCATGACTAAATTGGCATTAGAGGCTTGGATAAGGATGATACCATTGTTGTAGAGGGTGATAGTGGCATTAGCGTTGAAGGTGAGCGAGGGTGGCTTCGTTAATTTGAGACCATGAGGTGTTTTCCTAGTACCTGATATTCGGAGCATGGAATAGATCACATTCCGCCAGCAAGCTCGTTTTCTGGTATAGAAGATGAGGTCATTAACTATACTACCCTTGTTTGTACAGAAGTAGACGTCTGAGAATAATGTATCGGGTCTGCCTTTGAGTATGCAATGTTTGTGTTTTTTGGCTGCATTTTTGGAGAGGCTAGGAGGGTAGTTGATAGTGAAGGCATTATATCCTATGGGGTCAGGACTTATCTCCATTCTGTTAGTGTGTCCTAGTGAGGAAGGGGCCCCTAAAAATGAGTATATGGAGGTGAGGGTAAATTTATTTAACAGATAAAGCTTAACTAGAGCATAAATAGGCAGATAGTATTCCTAGTGGGTAGGGAGAATAGGTTGGGAACGAATAGTTACGGGGCCATTAGTTTAGACTTCGGAGACGGTTAATTGGCGGAGGAAGACTGTAAAAGGAGTCTAGGGAGATCAGGGGGGAAAACAAATGGGGGAGCAGGCAGCATGTTATTTTCTTCTTTTCTCAGATCATCTCGCTGTCCCTGCTGCAGCCCCAGCCTGTACTCCCAGCATAAGGAGGAACATCAGCTGTGCCTCCAAAAGATGGCATCGTTTTGGCAACTAGTTATCCTGGAGGAGGAGGAGCCAACAGCAGTCACCTTCCCCAGTGCTCAGCCAGTGGAGTATAGGCAACATCATTAGGACAACTATGCAGGCAGCTGAGCCTTCCATCCCTCAAATCTGCCACCCATCCTCCAATCCGTCCACTATAGAGGTCCTCCTCTGTTAGGCCCTGAAAAGCCTGGAGGTGGTAAACAAAAGCCACAGAAAACATTGAGGCGCACTGACGTTAATTAGGAGGGGATGGACTAGTTGTGAGTGGTGAGCGTGGGACAGTTGGGGAATGTAAACGTTCTTTAGTTGTTTTTTAGGTCTCGCCTACTCAGCGCGCATGCGCTGCATAGGAAAAAGACCTTTAGCAATCGATTCCCTTTTTCTGCCAAAAACGTGCACTCGTTGCATTGCTTTGAATGGCAACGCGTGAACGTTTGGCGATTCCCTTGCGGGAGCGAGCTTTGAAACCATCTGTTTGTAATTAACAGATGGTTCCTGCTCGCTCCCGCAAGGGAAACAGACGCAGGCCCCCTCCTCTCTCCCCTCCCCCTGCTGCCTCCTCCTCTCCTCGTCAAACTTTTTGTTCTTACTTTCGGCGCGCACGCTTGTTTAGGACTTGTGCCCTGCTTGTAATGATCGTCATTGTAATACTGGGAGAGGATGTGGTGGTACGGCCGGAGCTGCCGACTTTGAAACACTGGGATCAGGTTCGAATCTTGGCGTGAGCTCAACATGTTGTGATTCTGGGCTATTCACATAATATCCCCATTTCTAAAAGCAAACAAGACATTGTGAGGTGTAACCGGTGCTCGTGTAAAGCGCTCCGATGCCAGAAGGTCGAGTTCGCGCTATACAAAACTGTAAATATAAATAAACATTGGTCGAAGGCATGTCACTATACTGGCCAAGGATGCGGTTCTGTGAATGTCGCCGAGCCACAACCTTGCCTTGGTCCTGTTTCTTATTTTACAAACCCATACACACAAATAATAAAGCACCAGATTGCCACTGAGGGAATACAACAGGCTGAGGGCACGTCGCTATTCACAAACTATTTCAGTCCAATGACAACCAGTTTAGATTTCACTTCAGCACTATCCCGTTACGTATCACGGTCGACGGTTAAGCCCCTAGGTAGGAATGGCTTTATAAACTGTGAAAACCTTGTGGAAGCATCTGCTTGCTGCTGACGCTGGTGGCCTGTTCCCCTTTCCCCCCCTCATAGACACAGCGCCCCTCATGGCCTCATCCCCACCCTAGAAGCGGGATCCGCCCGCTCCCGCCAGCCAAAGCCGCGCCCCCAAAGTCGCCAGACGCGCACATCTCTCACCCGAAGCTCGGAGAAATCCGCCATTTTCAACCCGCAGACATCCTCGCGCTCTGCGGCCGCCGTCGTCAGGTGACTTCAGAGCAGGAAGTGGCAGCCCTGAAACAGCTGTGCAGCCCCGCCCCCTGCGCCCCGGGCGCCTGTCAGTGTCAGCAGCTGACCCCACCCCTAGCCCCAAGGACGTACACATTGTGTCCTGCGAGCGACGTAAACAGCTGCAGAAACTGATGCCAGTGACCAGGACACTGCTCACATTATGAGTGCCCTGGTCAATACTCATTTACTACACAGGAAAAGAACTGCGCCTGCACGTTCCAACATTTGATTACAAATATGTAGTGTTTGTAAATAAAAGACCCCTGGAAAGGGGACAGATTGTGGCTTAAGGCTAGAGCAGCAGACTTTGAAGTGGGGAACCAGGTTCGAGTCTGGTGGGAGACTCAAGTATCCTGTGATTCTGGGCAAATCACTTGATCTCCTTGTGCCAAAAAAAAAAAAAAAGCATTGGCATAGCCAATAGGTCTTGCCTTTGGGCCCTTATAAGTGTTTAGCCATGCAACACTTGATGTTGTTGCACCAAGGATATTGTGCTGGATAACTAAACACTTATAAGGTCCCAAAGGCGAGACCTATTGGCTATGCCAATGCTTGTTTGACTTGGGTCTAGGGAGGAGGATAGGTCTTTTGCAGGTGTAGCGGGCAGGTTTATTTTTTTGTAAAAGTAAACACTTTATTTTATTTACTTATTATATGTAATTATTATGGTTAATATTATTATTACTATAAATATGGTTACTAGTTATATCGTTAGTTGTACTTTTTACGGTAACATCAGTAAACCAGGATGCTACCTACCATCAGAGCAGATGCTGATCTCCGAACCCAGCTCTTCACAAAGAAATTGCCCAATCAGCCACCCTAATCGTCCTTTCTCTAGTCCACCATCTACTTGACCTAAGCTACCTCACCAGGATAACCTTAGGCTTACCAAGCACCAGTCCACCTTCCTGTAATCAGTGGAGTAATTTTGTCTCTCCCCTTCATGACTTGATGTCACCTGAGATCCTCCCTCCCAATAGTCATCATTAGTAGTAATATCTGTTTACTGCCCTATCCTCTGCACCTAGTCATCACCATTACACACCCCTAAGGAGGAATACGGATTACAATAACCCATTGAATACAGGAGACATGTTTATATTATGCATACTTCTAAATCCTGAATTTGTTTTATTCACAAACTACAATTGTATATTTACTAGTAGTAAAATTACACTTGCAGTTTGTGAATACCAAAAAGTATTAGAGTTACTACAGCAAACACTTGCACACTTAGACAAGTAAGTTTACTACTGTTTTGATATTCACAACTATAAGTGCCATTATTATTATTATTAGTTAGCATTTCTAGAGCACTTAGCTACCCAGAGGCATCCCAGCACTAGCGGCATAGCAGTGAGAGGGGTGGGTTTACAAACAGATTTTGAAATAGCCACGTTTTCAGGTGCTTTCGGAAGGTGAGAAGGTGGGTCTCTGAACGTAGCTGCAAGGGAAGAGTGTTCCATAGCCTGGCTGTACTATACGAGAAGGAGCTGCCCCCACTACGTATCCTGTGAATTTTGGGGATGATGGCCAGACTCATGCTTGTGGAGCGGAGGAGTTTCCTGGGATGGTAGAAGGTAATGAGGGAGTTAAAATTGGTAGGACCTTTGCCCATCAGTGTTTTGTGGGCTATGCAAAGGGATTTGAATTTAATTCTTTCCAGAATGGGTAGCCAATGTAGGGCTTTCAGGCATGGCTTCGCCGATTGAGTTCTTGGCACTCCAAGCAGTGTCCTGGTGGTGCAGTTCTGGGCCACTTGGAGTTTCCTAATGGTTGATTTGGGCGCTCCCAGGTACAAGGAGTTCCCGTAGTCCAGGCGCGAGAGAAACAGGGCCTGGACCACCGTTGTTCTTGCCCCACTGGGGAGAAGGGGAAGAATTTTCCTCAGCATTCTGAGGATGCCGTAACATGTACCGGCCACTTCCACAGCTTGCTGATCGAATTTTAGCAATTTGTCGAGCCACACTCCCAGGCTTTTGATCTTGGGCTTAGGGGTGGGTGCTTGTCCCAGACATGTTGGCCATTGCAGTTTGAAATCAGAGTTGGGTAGATTACCCAAATACATGATTTCAGATTTGTCGCCATTAAGCCTGAGGCAGGAGTTTTGCATCCATGTAGCCACCTTCTCCAAGCAGGTTTCTAAGTCAGAGGGTGCATTATGCGGGTGTTTTAGAGAGACCACAAGCTGGGTGTCATCCGCATAGGTGACAATTTTTATCCTGAATGGAAGAACAATCCGCTAGTGGCCTCATATATACGTTGAATACGGTAGGACTCAGGGATGATCCCTGAGGAACTCCATACCTCAGAGGCCGACACCTGGAGGTAGCTTCTCCTGAAAAAACTCGAAAAGTTCTACCACTGAGGTACGATTGGATCCATGCTATTGCTTCCCCCGAAACTCCTACACTCCCAAGCCGGTTCAGAAGGATATCAAAATTGACCATGTCGAAGGCGGCACTTAGGTCGAGGAGAATGATCCATGATTCATGATCCACGATCTTTTTAGATTCCTCCACTACGGAGATGAGAGCTGGTTCTGTTCCCAAAAGGGGTCGGAAGCCGGTCTGAGAGTGGTGTAAGAGATTATGAGCTTCTAAGAAGGCTGAGAGGCTGGAGTTGACATGTTTTTCCAGAATCTTACAGACCATTGGTAGCAGAGATATCGGTCTGTAATTACTCAGGATATCTGGATTTAGGGTTGGTTTCTTCAGTAGCGCTCTCACCATGGCGTGTTTCCAGGGGGGTGGAACCTGGCCGTTGGTAATGGAGAGATTTAGGACTTCTAATATTGCTGGTAGCACCACCTCTTTGACCTTGTCCAACTGATAGGGGGTTGCCGGATCACACGGTGAACCCGATTTTATCTGGCCAAAGATGTTTAGGAGCGTGGCTTGATCTATAAGTGGGAATTTCTCTAAGGGGTGCCACCTATCCTCTGGGGGTCTAGTGATCACGTCCAGGTCCGTGAGAGGAGTTGGAACGGGAGGGTCACTAGGCCGTGGGGAGGCAGGGAACGTGTTATATATAGATTGAATTTTTTCTTGAAAGTAGTCTGCCAATTCGTTGCACCGATCGGAGGAGATGGTGGTATCGGGAACTGGGAGTTCTATCAGGGTCTTTGCTATGCGGAAGATTTCTCTGGGGGTGTTAGCCGCAGAGGTGATTTTTGCTTCATAATATAGTTCCTGGGCTTTTTTAATTTCCGCTTGATAGGTTTTTATAAGCCTGTCTGTAATCCAATTTACTACTCTCACCATAGTCCTTTCTCCATTTCCTTTCCTGATGTTTACAGGCCTGTTTGAGTAATCTAAGCTGGGGCGAGTACCACGGCGTTGTCCTTTCTCTCACCCTATGGGGAGTCTCTTTGACCGGGATCACTTTGTCCAGTGAGGATTCAATCCAGTGATATAGTTTTCCTGCTGCAACAGTAATGTTGGAGTCTAAAATAGGTTTGGAACTTTTCAATGTACTGGCCCATGATTCTATGGACAATTTAGCCCAGGGACGGTCTTTCCTTATCCTAACTTCCATGTGGTTGCGTTGTATTACACCTTTTAGGATAATGGGGATCAGTGAGTGATCCGACCAAGGCAGGGGGATGGGGGTCCCCACCGATAACTTATTGTTGTTGGTGAACACGGGGTCGAGTGTGTGGCCTTTGATATGTGTAGGGCCCACCACTTTTTGATCCAGTTGGACAGCTGATAAGTCTTGGGACAATTCTATGGCTTCAGTGTTATTTTGGTCATCGAAGTGTAGGTTGAAGTCTCCCAGCAATGTGATGTTGCTGGATGAGCTTACTAATGTTGCTGCCACTTCCGGTAGAGAGTTAATAAATTGCCCTGCCCTTCCCGGAGGGCGATATATAAGTACTCCTGAAAAGGAGCATGTTGCCGAAAATAAAATAGAGAAGAACAGACTTTCACAATCGGATACAGGGTTGGGCTCAACCCGACACGCAAAGGACTCTTTGAATATGACTGCTAACCCTCCCCCTTTCTTCTTCTCGCGATCTCTGCCCTGAATGCTATATCCTGGCGGAAGAGTTTGAATCACCTCTGGGGTAGATTCCTTCTGAAGCCAGGTTTCTGTTAAAAACAGAACGTCCGGTCGCTCTTCTGTGAGAAAGATATTTAATTCGACCAAATGTTTGGGTAGTGACCTGCAATTCAGTGCAATCATTTTGTACGTAAGGTCGGTGTCGGTGTTTTGCTGAATATCAGCCGTAGGGTGGAACCTAAATGCGCAGTGGGCACATGATCGATAGTTCTTGTCTAGTTGCATGGAATGGTGACATTCAACCTTACCCCAGCCTCTTAACCCTGTGAGTTGGACTGATGAATATACCAGCATTTCTGCGGCTGGGGGGGGCAGGGGTCCTGGCCCCTGGTCCCAGTCGGGCGCGGACGGGCTTGCCTTTGGCATGCCTTTGGCGTGCCCGCTGCGCACATCCGCTGCGTGTCCGGGTTTGCATCCAATTAAGTAGCCAGCCCCCGGAAATGAAAGCACGGCCCCCCGGAAGCGAGGGTGAAGCTACTATGCTCTAAAGTGACATGCCCACTCTCTCCGTTCAAACAGGAGCCCCCTGCGACAGACCGTAGAGTGGAAGAGTCAGCACAAGTAGGTTAATCTGTAAAACCAGGCACACAAATATACTACATTTTAAGATGCTAAAAGTATAAAACAACGTTTTTTAAAAGTGTCAGGCCACAAGCAAAGTAATTAGAGAATTAAAAATAAAGTAGACCAGCACCTCCTCGTGCTCCTATCCGCTGCGCGTCCGGGTTTGCATCCACTTAAGTAGCCAGCCCCCGGAAATGAAAGCGCGGTCCCCCGGAAGTGAGGGTGAAGCTACTATGCTCTAAAGTGACACGCCCACTTTCTCCGTTCAAACGGGAGCCCCCGCGACGGACCGGAGAGCGGAAGAGTCAGCACAAGTAGGTTACTCTGTAAAACCAGGCACACAAATATACTACATTTTAAGATGCTAAAAGTATAAAACAACGTTTTTTAAAAGTGTCAGGCCACAAGCAAAGTAACTAGAGAATAAAAAATAAAGTAGACCAACACCTCCTCGTGCTCCTATCCGCTGCGCGTCCGGGTTTGCATCCAATTAAGTATCCAGCCCCCGGAAATGAAAGCGCGGTCTCCCGGAAGCGAGGGTGAAGTTACTAAGTACCATTTTAGTACCAATCATTTTACTAGTAGTAAGATTTTACTTATAGTTTGTAAATACGAAAAAGTAGTAAAGTTACTACAGCAAGTGTAAACTTACTCAAAAGTGTAAGTTTACCTTGCTGAATTAGGCCCTCAATGTCTGACCCATTGCCCTCAAGTTGATGTCTTTTGGTGCCTGACAATCGTTTGGTATTAAATGTTTATTAATTTTAATCATTTTCAGTCTCTCCACATTTTGGGTGAAGAGACTGGTCCTTCTCACTGTGAAATTGGCCCAGCTGCACTAAACACCCACTGTGATGATATCCTTGCCACAGGACATGTAAGATACTTTATTGCCAGCTTACTTAGTTCTGGCCACCGTTCTTTTTTCCCATGCTTACAATTCAACTGCTCTTGATCCATGTGGGCTTCTGTTTGGTCATTGAAGTAGTCTTGTTCCATGTTCTCCGTTTTCATAGTTGTGGGAATTGTCTGTTTCAGAGTTGCCTGCATCCATGTGCTTTATTTAAGTCCTAGCATGCCGGAGAATGCCTTGAAAAGGATCAGCAATGGTGAGACCAGCGGCTAGCCTTTGCGTACCCACCTTGCAAGTGTGAATTGTTACACCTGTCATCTGTGGCTTGAAACGTGGCCCACATGTCTGTCACGAGGAGGATTGACTGAAGAGTGCTCTTCTTCATTGCCTCATCAATTCCAGTACTAGATAGTATAGTGCTGGCACAACAATAGTTGGAAAATATGTCTGGCTTGGAACCTTCCATTTTGGACAGAGGGTCTCCTCTAATTCAAGAAACCCCTCTCCATCCACCAAAGCAAAAAGTAGGTCAAACACTAACATATTGCCTAGCTTTCCATTGTATAAATAGAGTTGTTTCACCATCCAGAGGATGAACCAGAGACCAGTCGCAAGAGTGCACCGACCCGGAGACAAACACACTTCATCATTACAATATTCCAAGTCAGAGGTTGTTGAGCCAACTATGGGTGTCTGAGGAGCTGAGCACCA
Organism: Calotriton arnoldi; assembly: GCA_963921515.1. Classification (NCBI taxonomy): domain Eukaryota; kingdom Metazoa; phylum Chordata; class Amphibia; order Caudata; family Salamandridae; genus Calotriton; species Calotriton arnoldi. The sequence goes on from CAWUFW010006618.1 coordinate 770,727, forward strand.
CCATATAATGGGCTCCTGGTGGCCTTGAGGAAGAATTTCAAGTGGTGTCCAAAGAGCCAGCCCTACCACCATATTGGCCTGACTCACCCCCTCCTTAATTCCAGAGGCCCCCATACCATCTTGCCTCCAGCAGGTCCCCTGCTGCACCTTCTTCTCCTCCTCCTACTACAAGTGCCCATCTAGAAAAAAACCAGCAGTCGAGCGACACTTTTGTCCCTGACACTCCGAGCCCTCATGTGCTGCCCACTCCCTTTCTCCTGACTATGACTGCAATCAAGGTGGTCCTGAGACCCGTCGAGAGATTCAGGTATTGATCTCTCTGGATGTTCAGGAGTTAGTAGGATGGGTGAGGTAGGTAGTAGGAGAGGCAATCTGAGAGTCAGTAACTGAATAGCTTCAGACTTTATATACCCTCGTGAACTCCTTGATAGCACCATAATGTCTCATCTGTCTCCCTAACCCAGTCCATAATCTGTAGTTTTAGTTGCCAGTTCATCCGTCTTACTTGTTTCCCACACCGCCCATGTGTATGGCATTTTCCAAGGAGTATCGAGTCCTCCAAAGGTTATTCCACTAAAAGTTGTTGTGATGAAAAGCAAGCCAGGCACTTTTGTCCCCAAGCCAGGAACATGACTCTCACACCCCTCTGGCTTAGGGTACTAACTTTAGTCTTCAATTAGACCTTGGGCTTTAGTCTTTCATTGAATTGTTAGCCGTTTTAAGGACTATTTGCTATAATGATAGGGCTGGTTATGTTTGACATTGTTTTCTGAATGTATTTTTGTCCTTTAATGCCCTTTGTAATAGGCGTGGTCCTTGATACTTCCTGGTGTGTTTTTATTATTTACCCACCCCGCTTGACAGTTCCTCTATGATGAAAGATACTATTTGTATTATTTTTATTTAATCTCCATGAGAAAATGTATTTTATTATTTTTGCAAAATATATTTTTCTAGTATCAAACAAAACTTTAGAAACTAAACAAATTGATGTGATCTTTATTTTTTATTGTAATTTGTCTTAATGCAACTTCTGGCATGATATGGAAAGTATAGTTAAATAGATGTTGTTTTACATTTACTTATAACGAGTTAAATCATGGACACTACAAAATTAGCCACAGCTAACGTTTACATACAGACATGCTTGGCAATGGGGCATATACATGTTATATTTTAACTGTTTATTTTAGTAAGTGTGTTGTGAATTCCATATAAAATGTTAGGTTGAGCCTAGCGCAGCGCGCATGCGCTGTCTATGGGGAGGCCTCTTGGAATCACTCCAGACTTTCTCAAAACTTGTCTGTGTGGTTTTTCAACTTCCACACATTCTATTGGCCTTTGCGTGTAAAATGAAAGCACGCAATTGGCCAAAGGCGGGTGCATGTCCCACCTTTTCTATAAATGTTCACTCCCACGGCCTCCAGCTGTCGGGAGCGAGCAGCGGCGCGCAGGCTGCCAGCTGCATTCCTCGTTGTGGATAATTAAACACAGCGCGGTCACGCGCAGCTGGAACCGGACTCGAACTTCTTCACTCTAGCGGGCAGAACACCGTCTCAGCGCAGTGAAGTGCTTTATCAGCATATGGCGCTGCATGTAGCACACAAGAACTACTGAATAACTAAACATTCACTAAACTGGAGCGCCCTTTCTAAAGAACTAACGCGCCCCTTCTAATTGTATACATATTTCATTCAAACACATTAACTGTTGATCACTTAAAAAAGCATGATGGGGCCTGCCATCTGCTGAAGAACATGTTCATTTGACGGTGCCGACCTGCACTTGGCACGTAATTAGCACATTAGCTGCCTATCTCTGGGCTTTTGTCTGGCCTCTCCTGGGGCTGTCAGGGTGTGAAACGCCAGGGACTGAAAGGATATGTCAGAAGCGGGGGCATTGAAGTGCAAATTCTGGATGTCGCTGCAGTTTCAAAGTTTCTCTTAATTCAAGATGCGGCTCACAGGCCTGCTCAACTGTAGGATTTCGAACAGGAAGTAGTGCATTTTGTCAGTGATACATGCAGTGGCGGGCAATAGTGCATAGGCCCCAATTCAAGAAAGGTGAATGAGTTTAGTGCACCGCTGCTGGTAAACAAGAAGAGAGCTATGTTCGATACTCTATTGGGCACTGAGGCCACTGCACATTTCTTACCACCTTTCAGGCACAAACACGTATTATCATTTATGTCTCCCATTTTTGATTAAATAAAGCTGTAGCTAGTACTGCAGTGGCCACCTCTCTGTGGCCACCTCTCTGAACCTAAACACATGACAGTGCACCCCTTTTCAAAGCTATTAGTTCCCAAAGTATCATGTACTATAAACTCTGCTTTTAAACTATGCACCAGGGCCCTGCGGACTGGCCTGTCTGGCTTGAAACAAAATGGTGATTAACAGCAGAACATTGAGTTCCCGCTTTTTTGCAGTATCTGGCCTGTGCACCCAATTGCTGATATTTCCACTGCAATTAACATTCCAAGATTTTTTTAAACTGAGGCTTGGCGTGACGACCTAACGTTGGGGGTCAGAGGGACATTTACCAGGGGCATGTTGTTTTTGATAAAAGGCTCCACGTTTCTGCAGTCGTGGCTTGTCTTGACCGACATATTGGCGGGGCACGGGCTTCGTTGAAGAAAGACACGATAAACAGTTTGCATTGATAAAATAGCATTGACTGATATAAGCACCCTGCACTAATAGATGCAATGTTTAGTTCCGTCGGATTCGTGTGTTCTGGTGTCTTCAGATAAGGTGCACTCAACCTCCTCGCTACGAAAAATAAAACCGCAGAAAATATATCTTTGTACTGTTTCTTTGGTCTTACCTCCTTCTCCCCATCTTCTTTGATTATTCAATGGTTTTAAGAATATATTCCAAGATTTCTTAAGCATGAGAACAACTCTTTTTCTTTGGTCTTATCTCTATCTTTACATGTAACAGGCGTATTTATAGAACACACATCCATTGACGTGGAGAACTTTAGTGTGCTTGATAGATAACAGATGTTAATGATATTTGTTTTATCGACCTCGGAGGGATGAAAAGCTGAACGGCCCATCAGATTTCAAACCTGTGACCATAGGGTAAAACAAAGAGTCTGGCAAAGCCAATAGGTCTGGCAAAACACTTATAAGGTCCCAAAGGCGAGACCTATTGGCTATGCCAATGCTTGTTATTATCTGGGGTTTAGTTGATGACTGCCTAGGCAATACATGTTGAGTCTTGTGGGTCTACTTGTGATGGTGCTTGTGTTGGTGGTGAATTGGTGCTGACTGAGGTGGTGATTGTTGTACTGATGCTGATTGAGGTGGTAGAAATGCTTGTGGTAAGACTTGTGTAGCGGAAAAGCATCTGTGGCAGCTTAGCTAGTAGTTGGGGACTTGAAATCCTCAGAAGTGATCTTGGAGGCAGACTGCGGCCCAGACGTTAATAAGTTGTGTCTTTGGTTTTCTGTGTGAGATCAATAATGTCATTCATCTCACCTCCTCCCTCATCATCCTCAACCATCTGCTGCTCCTCCTCTTCCTCCCTTTCCTGGGCATTGCTTGAGACATAGATAGCTGCTTGGAGGAGGGTTGTCCTTTCCTTGGATTGCCCACCATCCTCTGATTGTAAATGGTTTGTGATCCTTGTCAGGCTCAGTGTTCCCAGCACCTGCAAGAAGATGGAAACAGTTTAAATACATCAAATCACGTTTAGTCACTGTGAGGAGGCCGCCTCCATAGAGCCCCTGCCCCTCCTTCCTTTTCACCCCGTGGAGCAAAAGCGATGGAACGACGGTTCAAGAAGGCAGGGAGAGAAAGGGTTAAGCTCCTCCACTGCCTCTTGCGTACAGGGAGGAGTTCCGCCAAGGGAAGACGGGATCCAATGGGAAGACGGAGAGGCGGTGCTAATGCCGTATGAGGAGAACGCGGAAGTGCAGCTGCGTCGTCTGGGACCGGAGGAGCAAGGAGAGCAGACACGGAGCGAGGAGGAGAGCCATGTGGAGAAGAAGTGCACATTGGAAAGAGGACATCACGGAGAGGCGATCCTAGAAGTCAACCCCAACGTCGCCCATGACCCGGAAGAAGGAGCGGAGACCTGGACGGAGGAGTGGTGGACGCCCCCGGAGGACACCTACGAGCCGCCGCAACTCAGGAGGGTTGCGGCTGTCGCGGTATGTGGTGCGGGAGGGGGAGGGAGTAAAGGGTGGGTAGTGGGGAGTACACCACATCACGGGGCACTGTAAATGCGACTGCACACGTGTGTGATTTCTGCACTGATTATACCACCCCCTACACACAAGCCCCTTTCCCTGAGCACATCCTCCCTTTATTTGTATCCTCCCCCCCCCTACCTGTTGCACTGATAGTCTCCTGAAGTAAAGGTGACTGAGAGCAGGTGTTTCCTCCACTACAGCTGGCAGCTTTACGCTATTTCTTTAAAATCTGAACTTTGTGAGTAACCACCTAAACGAGCCAGTCCCTTGTCCTGCACGTTTTCCATTTGATTAGTGGCAACAGAAGGACTTACCGCCATTTATCTCTTTCTTGAGCCTCCTGGGGTGCCCTACCAAGTAGGAGTGGGCGTAATTTGCGGAATTCCGCAACTTCCGGACTCCCAATTAATAAAACAGAAACCTCATATACTTTTGGCAAAATAACAAGTATCTCTGTCTTTACATGCTAAAATGCATATAGTCATTTCACAAAAGTAAAAATGAAAATTTAGCAAGCAGTGAGAGAGGTGATGATTTTGGGATCCTCCCTAACCTAGGGAGAGAACCAAGCAGATGCCTTGAAAACAAAGAGCACATCTTGCTGAACGATTCGGTGGTGGTCCCATCCTCTTAGGACCACCCTAAGCACAGTTATGGGCAAAAATACAATCCCAACCAAAGGCCCTGCAAAGCATTATGGGACGAGATTAGCAGTGGGCAGTGAATATTATAGTAAATATCAAAATAATTCTACAAAGAGCTGCAGTTCAACTAGTCGTTACTAGGTGTCCCTCACGAGTCAAATGCAAAAGCATTGAAATTATTACAAGAAGCTGCAGTTCCACTAGTCGTTACTAGGTGTCCCTCACAAGTCAAATGCAAAAGCATTGAAACCCTTTCATGAAGCTGCAGTTCCACTAGTCGTTACTAGGTGTCCCTCATGAGTCAAATGCAAAAGCATTTGACTTGAGGGACACCTAGCAACGACTAGTTGAACTGCAGCTTGATGTAATAATTTCAATGCTTTTGCATTGACTCGTGAGGGACACCTAGTAACGACTAGTTGAACTGCAGCTCTTTGTAGAATTATTTTGATATTGGATACTATAATATTCACTGCCCACTGCTAATCTCGTCCCATAATGCTTTGCACGGCCTTTGATTGGGATTGTATTTTTGCCCATAACTGTGCTTGGGGTGGTCCTAAGAGGATGGGACCACCACTGAATTGTTCAACATGATATGCTCTTTGTGTTCAAAGCATCTGCTTGGTCCTCCCCCTAGGTTAGGGGGAAATCATCATCTCTCTCATTGCCTGATATTTTTCATTTTCAAAGTTCATTTTTGAAATTGGTTATATGCTTTTTAGCATGTAAAGTTGCTTAATGAAAGCATTTGTGGGTACAGTTTAGTAGCTGACTCCGCTATGTGCCTGAGTTCAACAGCCCAGAAGGAAGACTGCGACCACCATTTCGGAGGGACTTACTATTTGACTTTTGCTATCTTCAAATAACCCAATAAAAAATTGATCCCCGAATTCGGCCTCCTCGCTTTTCCTTCCGCCCAACCCTCTCACACTTGGTGTCAGAAGTGGGATCAGCGAGGATGGAGGCCGCAATGCAGAAAATGGCGGAAGGCCAGGAAAGATTGGGCTGTGTCATGGAGAAATTCCTGGCCGTGGCTGGAGGACAGAGAGAAACTCCACAAATCCCTATCAGAGCAAAGCCAGACCCAGGAGACTGTCATCAACAGGCTAGCCGACACCCTGGGCCAGCATAGGGGTCATACCGCTCTGCCTTCGGTAGTCCTACAAAAGTATGTTAGCGGGGAGGACCCCGATTTTTTCTTTTCGAATTTCGAAAGAATGGCCAGGGCAGCGGGTTGGTCCCAACGACAAGTGGGGCCAATATCTGGGACCTCTGTTAACAGGCGACCTACAGGCCGCCTATCAGGCTGCCAATCCACTGGGCCTTACTCCCTATGACGATGTAAAGAAAACCATGCTGGAAAGATTAGGAATAGACGACTAGACCTACAGAATACGCCTCCGACAGGTGAAAGAAGGACCCCAGGAGACCCCCAGAGCCCTCTCCTATCGGGTTCGGGATCTGGCTGACCGGTGGTTGAAACCCCTGACCTCCACTAAGGAGGACATCATGGAGAAAGTGTACCTAGAACAGTTCTTGTCCTCCTTACACCCACCCGTACAGAAGTGGGTGCAGCAGCATACCGGTCTGTCCTTTGATCGGGCGGTGGAGATAGCAGGCGCGTTCAATCGGCTCAGGAGCTCCAACGGGGTTGGGATGAACATCCATGGAAGCAACCAAGTGGGGGCCCTTCTAAGTCAACCAAACCTCCCATTCCCCGAAGACAGGATACTGTTACCCTGTTGCCTGGTCCTTTGCCCGTCCCCATACGACCCTCACCCCACCCTGGTCCCCAGTGTTTCGCCAGTGGGGGTTTTGGTCACATAGCCAGGGTGTGCCCCAGAAAGAAGAGCCCATGGAGGTTGGACTCACCCGTTTCTACTATTGCAATCCGGCAGGGAAAAGATCACCCTACTATCGCACTGTGAGGGTCAACGGGGAAAATCGATAAAGCCCTGATGGACATGGGTTGCTTGCAGAGTGTGATACAACCCTCAGCTATTCCAGGAGGAGTCACGCAGACCACTGGGACAGTTAACATACAGTGTGTACATGGGGACAACAAGCGGTACCCCACCACCGACGTACAGATTCAACATGGACCCGCCTATGCACCAGTTCCCCTGAGGGTAGGACTGATTCCCCGTCTACCAGAGCCTTTAGTCCTAGGGTCCGACTACCCCTATCTCTCTACGATTGTGCCGGAGACAACCGCCGATAAGGAAGATTATTGCCTGAGTGTGCCTTTTTCTCAAATGCCCTGTTTGGCGTCTCCCCAAGGGAAATCCCGGAAAAGCGGTAAACAAAAGAAGAGAGAAAAAAGGGACTGGATCAGAGTCGCCTTGACCCAGAAAAAGGAGGAAGCGATGTGGCAGTATGACCGGTGCTTCTTTGCCACCCAGAGGGGGGACCCTACCCTGAGAGAAGCATGGAACAAGGCTACAGACGAGGAAGACCCTGAACAAGTAGGTCCCCAGTTCATCCTAAGGAAGGGGTTAGTATACAGAAAAGGAGGGAAGGGCCTCCCACTCCAGTTACTGGTTACCCAACCATATAGAGAGAAAGTGATGTTTCTTGCCCACAGCCACCTCTTAGGGGGACACTTTGGGGAAGAAAAAACTGAAAGCAATACTAGAAAACTTCTTTTGGCCCGGTATATATCAACAAATCCATAGATATTGCAAAGAATGCCCCGTTTGCCAAAAGAATAGCAGACACACACCCTCCAAGGTCCCCTTACGCCCCCTGCCCATCATTAGTGAGCCCTTCTCTCGAGTAGGAATGGACATAATCGGACCCCTGCTTCCCTCCAGGAGTGGTTGCAGGTTTGTGCTGGTATTGGTAGATTATGCCACACACTTTCCGGAGGCAGTCGCCCTAAGGCATCCGAATGCACTACACATAGCAAAGGCCATGGTAAACATCTTTTCCAGAGTAGGGTTTCCCTGGGAGATTATAACGGACCAGGGGACACCCTTTGTCTCCAAGCTTATGAAGCACAAACTTAGAGCCCCTGCCCCTCCTTCCTTTTCACCCGTGGAGCAAAAGCGATGGAACGACGGTTCAAGAAGGCATGGAGAGAAAGGGTTAATCTCTTCCACTGCCTCTTGCGTACAGGGAGGAGTTCCGCCAAGGGAAGACGGGAGCCAATGGGAAGACGGAGAGGCAGTGCTAACGCCGTATGAGGAGAACGCGGAAGTGCAGCTGCGTCGTCTGGGACCGGAGGAGCAAGGAGAGCAGACACGGAGCGAGGAGAAGAGCCACATGGAGAAGAAGTGCGCATTGGAAAGAGGACATCACGGAGAGGCGATCCTAGAAGTCAACCCCAACGTCGCCCACGACCCGGAAGAAGGAGCGGAGACCTGGACGGAGGAGTGGTGGACGCCCCCGGAGGACACCTATGAGCCGCCGCAACACAGGAGGGTTGCGGCTGTCGTGGTACGTGACGCGGGAGGGGGGAGGGAATAAAGGGTGGGTAGTGGGGAGTACACCAAATCACGGGGCACTGTAAATGCGACTGCACGCGTGTGTGATTTCTGCACTGATTATACCACCCCCTACACACAAGCCCCTTTCCCTGAGCACATCCTCCCTTTATTTGTATCCTCCCCCCCCTACCTGTTGCACCGATAGTCTCCTGAAGTAAAGGTGACTGAGAGCAGGCGTTTCCTCCACTACAGCTGGCAGCTTTACGCTATTTCTTTAAAATCACAACTTTGTGAGTAACCACCTAAACGAGCCAGTCCCTTGTCCTGCACGACGGGTGTGCCCCGCTAAAGACGGTGCAGGGTTCTTTTCCATTTGATTAGTGGCAACAGACGGACTTACCGCCATTTCTCTCTTTCTTTCTCGAGCCTCCTGGGGTGCCCTACCAAGTCAAGAACCTCGAACCGCCTAGAAGGAAGACTACGACCACCATTCCGGAGGGATAGAGAACCACTTATTCCTCTCACCAAACTGACTTACTATTTGACTTTTGCTATCTTCAATAAACCCAATCAAAAATTGATCCCCGAATTCGGCCTCCTCGCTTTTCCTTCCGCCCAACCCTCTCACAGTCACACTACTTCTACAGCCTACCTTAGTAAAAAAACTTTAAAATAAATTCATAATATTTTGTTAGTAACACTATAAATGAAGTAAGCATATGAAAGTAGGGACTGATTCTTGCATGAAAATAATATGTGTATATCATGTCAGCTCACCAGCATCAGACACAAATGCTTCCTTTCTGGATGCCCCCTTGACGCCAGCTGCTGAACCAGTGTCCTTGAAGTTGAACTAGCGAGGGTATCACCTGATGCAACAGCTGGAAAGAAGAATAATGTGAAATTAGAATATCAAATTTATGAATCTAAATATATAAGTGGTATAGGACACAGATAATCTAAAGTAGCATTAAACACATGAAAGATAATCGTTAAACCGTTATACAATCGCATTTAAAAAACATCAAATAACATACAGAAGTTGCTGTGAAAGTACAAATAATGAGGTATAGAAATAAAGGTGAGATGTTTCCATACTTGTTATGTTATGTTATATTGATTTGTATAGTGCACTAATCACCCGAGAGGGTGTCCAGGCGCTTGAGCAGGTGTAGGTGTGAGGTCCCCAAGGTACTTATACGAACAACCAGGCCTTCAACTTCTAGCGGAATACAAGAAGTGAGAAGGAGGCTCTGATGTGTTGAGGGAGGTCATTCCATGCCTTGGGTGCGATGTAGGAGAATGAGAGACCTCCAGCGACTTACATGATTGACGGACAGAAGACGGCCTAATTGCTGCCGCCGGTATGTCTCCTGACATCATCTGTGGTGCTGGACGCAAAGTTGCCACCAGGTGCTGTTGCCTGACTGTACCGTTCAGGAGAGAGAAACATACTGAGGCATAAGCAATCCAAAGTCTTGGGGGCATGTTGATGATTATAATGCACAGTTTGAAACACAGATTCCTCTCCTGCAAGTTAACTCAAGGCCTAGCAGAAATATGTCAGTGCTGTCACTACAATACTAAGGCTGAATGTAAATGTATGTCATAATGGATAGGGGTGGATGCAACTTTCGTAATTTGCAGTAGGATAACTACGCTAAATTACAGCAAAATTACGCAAAATTTTGTGTAATTAGTGAGCACTGTAACTCAGCATTTAGTGCTATTTTTATTAACAAAAAAATGCATCCCGCGTCCAAAATGTACCTGAGGATGCAATTTGCACTAAGAAAATAGTGTTAAATGCAAAAGAGCACAAACAGCAGGAGCCGGCAGCTGCCTGCTAAGTTCATTGTCCTTGTGCTCCTGCGGTAGGAATGTTGTGCCAAATTACTCATAATTAAGCGACCAGGCATTATTGCATAATTGTTGGTAGTTTTGCATCTGAAGAGTAATGCAAAATTACTCTGATTACTCCAGCATAATTAAACTTATGCCCAGGGCTAATAATGACCACTTACGATAAGTATGGCCGCGGGTGGACAAAGGGATGAGGGACCGTAGACCCACTCCTATCCTCTCACAAGGAGAGAGGTAGGTCTGACCAAAACCCAAAGCAGCACACGCTATACTTACCAGTCTCTAGCATCCATCGCTCTGGGCAACAGTCGCGGCTTTGTTGCAGCACTAGGAGCAGAAGCATTGATTGTAACAGGTGATGGATGGGACAACAAAACGACATGCATGAGCATAATATTTTTAAGAACATGAATCTGCAAATTATATTTGAGTCCAGTTATTACAATAAATCGCCATTTCGTAGATATGTTAGGGTACAGCAAGCAAGGTTATAGAAATTCCTTATGCTGTACTAGTGAAGATGAGATCATCAGGGCATGCCTATGTGTGTTGTAGGGGTTTGTTTACGAACAGGCCTTGTGTTTTGCTCTGACACATCAGAAAGTACTTCTGCCCCAGCTGAAGCAACCAATCTATTTTGAGTAGTGACTGTATAAGAGGAAGGAAAGGAAAATATAAACATTAGCTTAGTTTAAAGCTGTGTTCTAGAGGCTGTGTTTGAGTGGTATGCATGTGATGTCTTTGAGATAGTGTAGGTTTGTAGGAAGGACATGGTTGGGTGAGCATAGGATAGATTTTAGGGACAGAGAGGACCTTCAGTCCTAACCTGCCACAGCATTAGAGTTGTCCATAGATCAGGCGAAGGAGCATTGAGGCGAGGACAACCTCCTTGAGAGAGTGAGACGTAGATGGGATCCAGGAATAACTCCAGGATTGGTTAAGCCAGCTGAATCCTCTTCTCTTTCGACCGCCTCCTCTCATCCTGCCATTTGTCTCAATGTCTCCCACGGGCCGTGCCTCCTCCCCCAATGCGTGGACAGAGTGTCACCTCTTCCAAGTAGGCTGCCTTCTGTGTTCCACTGAGGGTGATTGGAGGCAGCCTCTGTAGTTTTTGTAGCATTTTACAATATATTTCACTATGAGGGCTGCCTCCTCCTCAGTAGAAGTCATCTTCCTCTTCAGGCTTGTTGGCTGGATGATGGAGGCAGAGTGTGGTTCCTGGTGGCTGCAGGTTTACCAAGTCCAAGAGGATAAAGTCAAAGCCTAGGGTGCAGTCTGTATCCATGTGGGTTGAAATGAATGAGTGTCAGGTGGGAATGATGTGAATCTGGTGTATATTTTTAGTTTTTTTCCCTCTCATTTGGGAGTCTCCACCTATGTGGCAAAAGTCTCCCTCTCCAAGGCCGAGGGTCCGCCCCATCTGCTGACATGTTTGCTAAGTATGCAGAATGTAAAATATGGTCATTTACTTACTAGCAGTGATTTTACAGTTGTAAATTACATTGTAGGAGGTTTCACTTCCTACAATGAGTGAGTAGACACGTGTAAGTCTACAACTAGGTATAAATCTACACTCGGAAATGGTGAGTAGCAAACAAGTGCAGACTCACACTCAGGTGTAGTAGTGAATTTGCACATGAGTAAATATGCCCATGTAAATTTATCTTTCTGTATTAGGACAGGTATATTTATTACTACACCTAGTTCTAACTTTATCCTTTTTGCTATTCACCATTTCTGAGTTTAAAGTTAATCCTAGGCGTACGTTTGTCCACTAGGATCTATTAGTTCAAAGTTACAACTCCCTATGGTAATGTATAGAGAAATGCATTCATGTTTATTCATCTTTAAAAAAGATGTTATTTTTAATACACAGTATTAATATAAAATATTTGTTCATATTGTTTTTAAACCTAGAATTACTAAAATAAAATGTTACAGCTTATTCATTGAAATGTACGCTCCTGAGGCAGTTGTGGTGGGGGCCAGGAACCACAAGCTCCAGCTCTCTTTGCGGCCGCTGCCGCCTACGTGCATCACCTACGCCTGGAGGCGCATAAATCACCGCCAGCACTCCCACAGCGCGGAACGCTCCTGAGGCAGTTGTGGTGGGGCCCAGGAACCACAAGCTCCAGCTCTCTTTGCGGCCGCTGCCGCCTACGTGCACCATCCGCACCTGGAGGCGCATAAATCACCGCCAGCACTCCCGCAGCGCGGGACGCTCCTGAGGCAGTTGTGGTGGGGGCCAGGAACCACAAGCTCCAACTCTCCTTGCGGCCGCTGCCGCCTACGTGCATCACCTGCGCCTGGAGGCGCATAAATCACCGCCAGCACTCCTGCAGCGCGGGACGCTCCTGAGGCAGTTGTGGTGGGGCCCAGGAACCACAAGCTCCAGCTCTCTTTGCGGCCGCTGCCGCCTACGTGCACCATCCGCACCTGGAGGCGCATAAATCTCCGCCAGCACTCCCGCAGCGCGGAACGCTCCTGAGGCAGTTGTGGTGGGGCCCAGGAACCACAAGCTCCAGCTCTCTTTGCGGCCGCTGCCGCCTACGTGCACCATCCGCACCTGGAGGCGCATAAATCTCCGCCAGCACTCCTGCAGCGCGGGATGCGCGCGGGCGTGCCTGGGCCAAGCCCGGGCCAAGGGCGGGCCCATCTGCGCCCGTCAGAGCCCGGAGGAGGCTGGGCTGGGCCATCCCCCTGAAATCTGGATTCATTTATGGACATCGATTTGACAACTCGTGTGGGAAGGTATATAATCTTGGGTGTCTGTGGGCTCCCTCCTTGGTAATCAGCACCTGTAATCCAAAATGGATAAGAGAAAGGGAGTTGTGGGTACTCTGGACGCATTTCTAGTTAGAGCAGAATCACTATTGACGCAGGAAATAGAAATAACTGAGCGGCGTCTCTCCCTAGACCCTTCTATTCTCCAGAGACGATTATCATTGGGTAATCCGGGAGACTTTGAACATACATGTCTGCCCACAACTCCTATAAATGGGCTGCTTACCCCTTCTGTGCCAGATTCAAATTCTCCACCACCTGTTGCACTAGAAGTATTCCGTAGAGCTACCAGGACACGGACTTCTAATAATCCGGGTGCGAGGAAGGTGGCAGAACTACCAACAACACGGAAACGGGGGGCTGGTGCACAAAAGTCCAAGAATGTAAAGGGATCTCAGGCGCTTAACCGTGTTAATAATGTGAAAGTTGATTTATCGAAAAGTAATTCTGGTGGCACTCAAACTGATGCGGTCCCATTACCCTTTGTACCCAGAAATATCAATAATGTGGATGTTATGACTGAAACCTCTGCCACTGCAGATTACTCTGCATTAGGTGTAGTGTTAGCCCGTGTCCATGATATGGTCGAAAAGAATTTGGCCCTTTTATGGGAAAAACTGAATCAAGTGGATATTGCTATAAAGAACTTAAGTAGTGAAAATGCGGGCAAACAACCAAATGGAATAGAAAGAGAAGATTTAAGAGTAATGGTAGATATTACTTTATCTGTGGTTCCAGATGGGAAAACCAAAGAAAATCATATGTTAAATTTTACTCATATTGGTACGGAAGGTAGAATGCAAGATGTACTTAAGGGGCTGAAATGTGTAGGTACACAAAATAATACTGAACGTTTAGCTCCAGGAACTGTACCGAGTACCTCAAATAAGGATACAAGAGTTGATTTAACTAGTAACTGTTTGAAACCTAATGTAGATGTGTTGAGTTTACCTCCTGCTTCATGCCCTTATGTTTTAATCTTGGCTGGTGTTCCTGCCCTTAGGGAGGATCAGAGAGAGACGTGGGTTGACTTACGTAATAAAGTTACAGATTGGTTGAAAAAACATAAAAGGTTCCACCCTTCGGATACAAAGGAGATTTTAATGGGTCGTAGAGTGGGATGGGTCGGACAATCGTCTAAGTGTATTAACGGCGACTGCATTGTGATTAATTTCCGCAGGCCACAGATGGTTCGCTCTTTACTAAATTACTGTGAGTCAACTTGTAGCTTAAATACTAGCATCTGCGCACTCCCTTTGGGATACTTCTATAAACCCCCGACTGGGCCTCTTGTAGACAAACATACTCCGATTTCCATGTTTAATAGGTTTCAGATCTTGTCAGATTTAGATGCCCAAGATTGACAACTACCCATATTACAACATGAAATGGCTCCTGTGGATAGTATACAAGTTTCTGTACCTACTTTTTTTGCCAATGGTCAAGCTGCCAATTTTGTTGCAGATGATGCCAATGTAGGCATTGACTCAGGTACTTTAAATGAGGATGTAGGAAGACTCTATGAGAGGACCAGCCATCAGGATCGAACATGTATTCCAAATGATTGGGAGAAAGCTATAGTATGTGATATTTTAGACGTACCGCTAGCATTTTTGTCTGATGAGAATGAGGTAATAGCTGAGACTACTTTTCCACTGCAGAACAATGGAAGAGATACTCTTAATTGTAACTATAACTCTAATTTGGCTGATGATTGTCAGGAAGTTCAAGGAGCCAGAAATGAAATGGAAGGAGTATTTAACAAGCAAAGCAGGGAGGAATGTCAAACAGGTATAAGATTGATATCCTGGAATATTGCAGGGTTGAAAAGAAACCCAGGGGATGTAGTGTGGCAGGAATACATCGGGCAAAGCGAAATTATTTTACTACAAGAAACATGGGCTTTGGAAACGCCCCACAAAGTAGGATTTAAAACATATAGTGTAGCTGCTACTCCTTCGGTTAGAGGGAGGCCCTCAGGAGGACTCGTTATTTGGGTAAAAGTTACTCTAGGTATTGATATAAGCCAGGTGGATTTTTTAACCCGGGACATAGCGGGAGTAAAGATCATAACACCTGAAAAAAACAAATTGTATATAGTAAATATCTATAGTAGACCTAGCTCAGCGAGTAATGAGTCTGTGGTTATTGAACAGTTAGACCAATTCTTATGTTCAATTAACCCAAGGGCAATGGTAATTGTGGGGGGTGATTTTAATCATAAATTCGAGCCTGTGGCGGGACTTGAAAATATCTTCGAGGAAGAAGATATGGCTAATAATATTCCCATGTTGGAAAGTAGTCCGATAGTACCCTGTACATGTGCTGTTACACAGTTAATAAGACTTGTTTCGGGACATGGACTTCGGGCTTGTAATGGTCGATTGCCCTCTGACAGCCCGAATGCTGCCACGTTTAGTAGGAGCAACTCTAAGAGTTATATAGACTACATATTGGTATCTATTGGCCTGTGGCCAATTTTATATGACTTGGTAATTGATGATAGATCTGAGAATGATCATTTTCCCGTATGTTTGACACTTGCGGCTCATCTTTTCCATCCGGTTCCCGTGAAGAATGGAGATATCAATGGTAGTAACATTGAACCATTAATTAGTAATAACCGCAGAGCATTAAAATGGCCTTCTATAGGGGGGAATGAGGTGGCTATGAAGCAGATTTATGATATTTTTGTGGAGACTACTTCCCCGTATGCTAATTTGTCTGTTTCAGAGATCCCAATTATGAACATACATCATGTACTGGTAGAAGCTCTGATACCTATATTAAGTAGGATTCCCAAAGAACGTAATAAGGGGACAACAGATGAAACTAATCTGGATAATCCCTGGTACAATAAAGAGTGCCGGGAGGCAAAAAAGGAACTTATCCTGGCAACAAAAGCTAAAAATGTAGTGGTTTTAAGGGAGAAAAGGAGTAAGTACAAGAGGCTATTAGTCCAAACTAAAAAAAACTGGGATGATATCTGGACTGAACGAATTAGTGCAGCCAAAGCCAAAGATCACTCGGGCTTTTGGCGCCTGATATCTAAAGGTAACAAAACAGGGAGATGTAGTAAGGACCTTTTTCTAGATGCTAAAACATGGGCAAGCCACTTTTCTAGCCTATATTCGGCATCTATGAGTGATATAGAGTTCAGTCTACAAGACTATGTAACAGGCTCGACCATAGCACCTCTACACTTTAGTTTGGATGAAACATTGGCAGCAATAGATGCAGTAAAACCGGGAAGGCGCCAGGACCAGATAAGATACCAGGAGATCTATGGAAACATGATAAAGAAGTTTGGGGTCCTTATATCAATCTTTTATGTAATTCAGTCGCTGCAGATGCGCCTATACCAGAATCATGGAAAGGGGCTGAAATTACAACTATTTTTAAAAAAGGTAATCGCCAAGACCCTTCGCATTATCGACCGATTAGATTAATAGATGTTTTACAGAAAATATATGCTCGGCAAATTTTAAAAAAATTGAATGATTGGATTGAGGAGAATAACATTTTATCTAAGTATCAGGTTGGCTTTAGAGCCAAAATTAGTACAATTGACCAGGTCTTTAGATTCCTCTGTATGAGTTGGAAATACACAGTATTTAAGAAGGGTCACCTGTATATTGCCTTTGTTGACTTGAAGGCTGCCTTCGACCTCATCCCTAGAAATCTCCTTTGGAAATCCCTAAAAAATCAAGGGGTACCGGGGGAAATACTCTTGCAAATAATAAGACTGCACGAAGATAACTTTGCAAGGGTTAGATGGGGTCCAAGGGGCGAACTTACTGAACCAATTCAGGTAAACAGGGGCGTAAGGCAGGGATGTGTGCTGGCACCCACCCTATTTTCATTATATGTAAATGATATTCCTGAATATTTATTGGGCTGCGAACACGATTCTCCCAAACTAGGCGGGTTGCCAGTACATGCGCTCCTATTTGCGGATGATACTATCTTAATTTCCCAAACCCCAAAGGTTTACAATGCTTAATAAACACTTTTGGGGTATACTGTGAAGCTAAGGGTCTGGAAATAAACTCTAGTAAAACAAAATATATGGCAATTAATCCACATAAGTCTTTAACTGTCAAAAATCAAAAGTTAGAGTATGTGCATAGTTTAATTATCTAGGTATTACTTTGGACACCAAAATGACTTGGAAACCGCAATTGGAGAAAAGTAAGTCTATTTTACTCCAAAGCGCTCTATCAATAGTAAAGAAACACGAGAGCAGTTTGTCTAAAGCGGTATCCCCTGCCCTTGAGGTATATAAGTATAGGGCACAATCGGCATCCCTATATGGGGCAGAACTATGGGGACCTTCAAGCAGTAATACGTTTGTGGTGGGAGAAAACAAGTTTTTTAGAAAGTTGTTATGCCTTCCAGTGCGCACACCGCTAATACCTATTGTAATGGACCTAAATATACGCCATATTGACTACCAGGCAATTTTACGACCACTATTGTTCTGGGTACGACTGTGGTCAACAGTAGAGCTCGTCCACTATAAGGAAGGGCTGGAGGAAATTCTAAGGTTAAAAAATGGTATAGGTTTGCCATGGCTGAAGCATTTTACGCTTGGTTCCATAAATTAGGACTTAAGTATTTTTGGGAGGAACCCGCTGGTCTGTCTATGGCTTCGAAGAAAGTACTTAAGCTAACTTTTTGGGCCTATATTCAAGACAGCTTTTATCATATTTCAACCACAGGTACTTTAACAATACGGTTTCTCTCGATGAAACCAACTTCGAGTTTCGAGCCATTTTTGGACAAGGTGCAGCCACAGTTAGCAAAATCCTTATATTTGAAATTCCGATACGGTGTATTACACACAAATTCGAATACATCAAAATGGGTCCGGAAACAAGGGGACGAAAGATCGGAGTGTTGTGTATTATGTCATACGGGTGCTAAAGAAAACGATGTACATATATTGTTCTTCTGCCCAGCCTATACAAAATATAGAAGAAAATGGATCAACGCCATTTGCCGGTTACTGGGTATAAGATCCTGCTATGAGGCAGAAAGAATATTGAAAACTGACACATCTCAAACTGTGATCTTCAGTGTTAGTAGGTACCTGTTTGGCGTAAGTTTAATAAGAAGAAAGGAAGGTCTGAAATTTTAATTTAATATTCCAAAAACGATACTGGTTTCTGCACTTGCACTTTATTTAGTACATGAAGAATACTATCAGTACTATTATATTAGTCATACTGTACAAAAAAGGAAAAATCAGCTGGAATATTATATCTGG
The DNA here is from genome assembly GCA_963921515.1 of Calotriton arnoldi. Lineage (NCBI taxonomy): Eukaryota > Metazoa > Chordata > Amphibia > Caudata > Salamandridae > Calotriton > Calotriton arnoldi. The sequence continues at coordinate 788,918 of CAWUFW010006618.1, forward strand.
TATATATATTTTGTTTGTATTATTAGTATTTTAATGACCAGGAAGCCTACTTTAAGGAACCCAGATACAATATGTTTGGTTTCTGGTATTCCATAATGAAATTTGTTGTAACTCCTCAATGTTTTTATACTCTTATTAAAATATTTACATTTTAATGATATTTTTTTTTTTTTTTAAGGATTAACAAAGGTCTTAGATTAGAAACACGATTCTAAAAATGTATGTATTGGTCTAGCGGTACCTTTTTGAAAGATTATGATATGAAGTGTTTTTATTGTGATATGTAATTTGTTAATGTGTATCTTTTATGGTTTGCTAAACCGAAATAAAGATTAATTGAACATTAAATAATTAATTATTTCAAATATATTTATTTAAAATATAAATAATATTTCTTCGAGAAGAATTTTTAAAATCCCCTTTACACTTATGTTTTTTATGTTTCTTTTAATATCCATCCATTAAAAGCTATCTATAAAATTGATTTACATTATTTATATTTTAACAAAAGTTAAATGCTTTAATTTAATTTTAATGTTAAAATGCTAATTATTCAATATAAATTATATTCATATATATATTAAAAAACAAAGGTTCAAGATAAGTTATAGTTAAGAAACATTTATTAACAATTTGTATACAAAACTTACTTAAACTACACAAACATTAGAGAATCTAATGTTATAGTTATAATTTAAAGTTATAATTTGCCCCTGATACAAAAGTTAGTATGATTCGCGCTCCTTCTTACACAGTGTTGTGAACTCGCCAAAAAAACAAAAACACTTTAAGGGTATGACTTTGAAAAACTTTAAAAAACACTGATCATTCTGCAGGGGGCCCAGCCAGAATTGTTGCAAACTTTTCCACAGAACTTCACAAAAAGTTGGAAATATAAATCTTCTCTTTTTGCCTCACCTGAGGTTGGAATATTCTTGTAAAGCAGCAGACCCTCAAAAGCCTGATGGCCCTGTTCAGGCCTGCACCGTGCTCCCTGGTTACACACCAACGAATGTAGCCGTGAAAAAGGCGATGGGACGATTTAGTGCAGGCGGTGAAGGCACCCTCTCTTGTCTCAGGGGCGTGTGCAGTCTGCCTGTTCACTTCAAGTAAAGTTCACTTCAGAATGAGTCGTGAGAGTTGCAGTGATGACACTTTAGACAGTGTGAGGTGGTGGAAGTCTTAGACAGGGGCAGTGGGCATGGAACATCTTGGCTTAATGAAGCAAAGAAAACCAGGCAGATGATATCTGGGCCACCATGTGGGGGCAGAGATCCATTGAGTGGGCGTGGGATGATATCTGGGCCACCATGTGGGGACAGAGATCCATTGAGTGGGCGGGGGATGATATCTGGGCCACCATGTGGGGACAGAGATCCATTGAGTGGGCGGGGGATGATATCTGGGCCACCATGTGGGGGCAGAGATCCATTGAGTGGGGGGGTGATGACATCTGAGCCACCATGTGGGGGCAGAGATCCATTGAGTGGGGGGGTGATGACATCTGAGCCACCATGTGGGGGCAGAGATCCATTGAGTGGGCAGGGATGATATCTGGGCCACCATGTGGGGGCAGAGATCCATTGAGTGGGTGGGGGATGATATCTGGGCCACCATGTGGGGGCAGAGATCCAGTGAGTGGGCGGGGGATGATATCTGGCCCACTATGTGGAGGCAGAGATCCATTGAGTAGGCGGGGAATGATATCTGGGCCACCATGTGGAGGCAGAGATCAATTGAGTGGGTGGGGGATGATATCTGGGCCACCATGTGGGGGCAGAGATCCATTGAGTGGGTGGGGGATGATATCTGGGCCACCATGTGGTGGCAGAGATCCATTGAGTGGGTGGGGGATGACATCTGGGCCACCATGTGGGGGCATAGATCCATTGAGTGGGCGGGGGATGATATCTGGGCCACCATGCGGGTGCAGAGATCCATTGAGTGGGTGTTGTACCCGGGGGAGTTGTCTGCCTTTGTATTGGAACAGGGACAATCCTTTATGAATCAGCAGAAAACTGTGGTACCATGATGACTCAGGGTCCAGCCACTGGAATAAGAGACACCTCCCAGGTATCAAGAGATACCGGTCCTGCTCCTTCGATGCTGCTTCCAAGCCCCACGGATGGCCAGGAGCTCGCGTAGGATAGGAAGTTACTCAAGGGCCTAGTGGGCATTCATCTTCATCAAGACGCAAAGATGCACCGTCCGTCCATATGAGAGGAATGCCACCTGAACAGAAAGTTTTAGAAGAAACAGCTAAATGCTTTCACTGCGCAATGCCGCTTAGCCCGCTCCAGACACACACAAGGTTGTGGTACAAGTGCTTGAGCCAAAGGGGAGGCTTTTAACCCTTGCTTAATAGCGCCCATTGCGCTCTGATGAAGTCCTGGCGTAAAGCTCATGTGGTGTCAAAACGTCAATAAAGTAAAAGTTCTGGACTAGGTTTAAAAGTGGTTGTTGGATGTGCCACTACAAACAAGCCAGATGTTCCCTTAGCTGTACCTTACAGCCAATTAAGTTCTCTTTGAGAGTGGTTCTACTTCCCTTTCTGTCACTTTTTCACAACTCGCGTGCACTGTGCCATCTCACTTATTTGGGCTACTGTACAGATGATTTCTGTGATGTCTTTTGTAAGCTTTTCTATGAACATGTAACTATACTTTTGAAATTCTTGACAATGAGTAGTTCACATCTTTACAGCCTTCCTGCCCTTTCTTTTAGGGGTGCCTTCATGAATCCACTTGAAATGTTAAAGGTTTGTACTGAATGGCTCTGATAAACATGGCCACGGCACTTCTTGTGAGGAGATTTGCTGAGCAGGGACAAGGAGCAATGAGGCGAGAGAGGTTCTACATGGAGCCCTGAACGAACCCCACTAAAGGAGTCTTTGTGCTACGGCGATGCTGCTGGCACGGCGGATCCTCCGGCGGATCCTCCGGCGGATCCTCCGGCGGTGTAAACCCGGCTCTTCTCCCAACTCTAAATAGGACAAGGGAGCCATGAGTCTGGGGGTCAGAGCTCCGCCGATGTATGGCCCTGGCCCCTCCCCACCAATCTCTCAGTGAGCCCTGAGCGTGCGCGGCTGTATGCCAAAATATCAGTCAATCAATAAAGTTTATTCAGGGATGTAACCCTGTAAAATAAGCACAATAAACAAACAATTCATGTCATCATCTGTAGAGAAACACTAAAAATAACTCAAATAGCAAGCTTATAAATCCCAGGTAAAAATTGGTAGCACTTAAAAAAAACAGAGTGGCTGGACATACATTTCCTGTCCTAACACTCTTCCAAATGTGTATATTTCTTCCTCATGCACCATACTACAAACAATCACATCACGGCTGTTGATTCTAAGTATTCTTAACGCTAGTGCATGGTGCTTCACTCCACTCATCCCATACACCAGGATTATCCAGCTCCTACGAAGGGGCTCGTGCGCTCTACAAACAAGCATTGAAAATGCAATAGGTCTCGCCTTTGATTAAGTTAAAGCCATTTGCTTTGCTAATAGTATTGTATAGCAAAGCAAATGGCTTTAACTTAATGAAAGGCGAGACCTATTGCATTTTCAATGCTTGTTTTAAACCTACTACCTTAATCCCTTCCAAACCCAACCAGCTACTAAATCTAAAAATGAATAATTAAAACATATATTTCATTAAAAAAATTACAAACTATATTAAAACAAATATAAACACATACATCATTATTACAATTGCCACATTGTCACACTGCTACTACTGCCAAGTGTGAGTAAAATACCCAATGCTACTACAAGGGGCTATGAGTAGTATACCCAGTGCTGCTGCTGCTGGCTGTGTGTAGTGTGCCCAGTGCTACTGCTGCCGGCTGTGAGTAGTATACCCAGTGCTACAGCTGCCGGCTCTGAGAAGTATACCCAGTGCTGCTGCTGCCGGCTGTGAGTAGTATACCCAGTGCTGCTGCTGCCGGCTGTGAGTAGTATACCCACTGCTACTACTGCCAAGTGTGAGTAAAATACCCAGTGCTGCTGCTGCCGGCTGTGTGTAGTGTGCCCAGTGCTACTGCTGCTGGCTGTGAGTAGTATACCCAGTGCTGCTGCTGCTGGCTGTGAGTAGTATACCCAGTGCTACAGCTGCCGGCTCTGAGAAGTATACCCAGTACTACTGCTGCCGGCTGTGTGTAGTGTGCCCAGTGCTACAGCTGCCGGCTGTGAGTAGTATACCCAGTGCTGCCGGCTGTGAGTAGTATACCCAGTGCTGCCGGCTGTGTGTAGTGTGCCCAGTGCTACTGCTGCCGGCTGTGAGTAGTATACCCAGTGCTACAGCTGCCGGCTGTGAGTAGTATACCCAGTACTACTGCTGCCGGCTGTGTGTAGTGTGGCCAGTGCTACAGCTGCCGGCTGTGAGTAGTATACCCAGTGCTACAGCTGCCGGCTGTGAGTAGTATACCCAGTGCTACAGCTGCCGGCTGTGAGTAGTATACCCAGTACTACTGCTGCCGGCTGTGTGTAGTGTGCCCAGTGCTACAGCTGCCGGCTGTGAGTAGTATACCCAGTACTACTGCTGCCGGCTGTGTGTAGTGTGCCCAGTGCTACAGCTGCCGGCTGTGAGTAGTATACCCAGTACTACTGCTGCCGGCTGTATGTAGTGTGCCCAGTGCTACCACTGCCGGCTCTGAGAAGTATACGCAGTGCTACTGCTGCCTGCTGTGAGTAGTATGCCCAGTGCTACCACTAGGGGCTGTAAGTATTATATCCAGTGCTACTGCTGCCTGTTGTATGTAGTTTGCCCAGTGCTACCGCTGCCGGCTGTGAGTAGTATACCCAGTACTTCCACTGCCGGCTGAGAGTAGGAAACCCAGTGCTACCGCTGCCGGCTGTGAGTAGTATACCCAGTACTTCCACTGCCGGATGAGAGTAGGAAACCCAGTGCTACCGCTGCCGGCTGTGAGTAGTATACCCAGTACTTCCACTGCCGGCTGAGAGTAGGAAACCCAGTGCTACCGCTGCCGGCTGTGAGTAGTATACCCAGTAATTCCACTGCCGGCTGAGAGTAGGAAACCCAGTGCTACCGCTGCCGGCTGTGAGTAGTATACCCAGTACTTCCACTGCCGGCTGAGAGTAGGAAACCCAGTGCTACTGCTGCCGGCTGTGAGTAGTATACCCAGTACTTCCACTGCCGGCTGAGAGTAGGAAACCCAGTGCTACTGCTGCCGGCTGTGAGTAGTATACCCAGTACTTCCACTGCCGGCTGAGAGTAGGAAACCCAGTGCTACTGCTGTCGGCTGTCTTCTATCTTGGGTCACACTGAACAGTATAATCCCGCCAAGTCACACTGTTTTCTGTCCTCTTATGCCACACTATGCGCCACTGTGTGATGCACACAAGGCGATGGGGTGTTGTGTTATAATATGGGCTCTCTGCTGAGTAGACTACAGAATTCAAGAGGGCGCTGCACACACTCATTATATCCTGCAAATAAAAGCAGGGCCGCTGGAATTGTGCGATTCTGCCGCCGTGGAGTTTTCCACATAATTGAGGATTTGCCGCATTTTCCACTAAATTGCAGACTTTAACAAAAAAAATATTTATAGTTAAGACGTATCAAAGTTAATAACGCGCTACTTCAGAGGGTACTGATTCCTGCATTTAGGGTTTACACTGATATTAATAAAGTGAAACCAGCCCATATGGTGTTAACAAGGGTAACAAAAATGACAAATTAGTGAAGCATACTGCCTCAAAATGTATGTACCGCAGTACACCACATAATTCGTCTTTTCTTGGCATATAATTTAGTCAACTCTGCCTATAATGTGGTCCTCCCCTGCCGCATAATTCGATAGGCCCTGAATATAAGTAATTCAGGCTGGCTCCATGCTGTGCCATGCTGCGTTGTCTCGTGCTGGTAGTGTTGCACTATGGTTTGTTCCAAGGAAGTTTGTACACTCGCTTCACTGGTGCACAGGTCTCTCTGGAAAGGGAACTCTCTCATCCCGGACCGCAGCCATGTCTCATTGCAAAGGAACCAGTCACACTAGCAGCACAAGTCTCTCTGGACCTGTAGGAGTCTCCAGATTGTCTGCCAGTCACCCTGCTCCTCGGAGTGAGTTAATGGATGAATGCATGAATAAATGAAGTGCCTTCAATAATTACACTGACCCCCAAAGTGTAACTGCCAATGCTGCAAAACTGAGGAGGTTGGCCTAGTGGCTAGAGTTGCAGAACTTGAAACCTCGTGGCCTAGGCTCCAATCCTAGCTGCGCTCCTGGATTAACACGGTGTGATTCTGGGCAAATTACTTAATCTCCTTGTGCCTAACAATGAGAAACATTTTTGTGTAGTCCTCACTTGATGTACACGAGCGTGTACTTCGTCTTCTCCTGCCTACGCTATATAATAATTACTAATACATGGTGAACATTCGGTCGGGTTCGGGGGTTCGTTCTTCGAAGTGGACTCTTCTGTAAAGGTGCACGCTTTAAAATGGTGCTTAATACATGCGCGAACACATCCCAGCGCATGAGAGGTGACAAGAATTGTCCAAGATCATAGAACACAGTTAAGAGGCAAAGCCGTGATTATAGAAGAGATCTTCACCCACCACAAGCGCCTATTTAATAATCACAGGCGCTGTGCTCGGGTAACTCCAATATGGGCAAAAGCGGAAGCTGAGATCAAAGTTATCTCCTAGTTTACAGTGTGCAAGTGAGCGTTTATAGATAAAGTATTTACCCCCAGGGTCAGGCAGTGTGGCAGTTGAGGGAGCCAGGATTTTAAAGAATGGTTTCTGATCTTCGCAGCTGGTAATTAAGCTCACGATAGCCAATGTTATGTTATGTTATGTTATGTTATAAAGAATTTATACAGCGCACGTACACCAAAAGGTTTCATGGCGCTACTCTAGAATATGCCGGGACCGATGGGGATAGTTATTCATAAGCCTGCCCGAACAACCATGTCTTAAGCATTTTTCTGAATCTCAGAAGATCAGTACATGACCGGACCTCCAGTGGAAAAGAATTCCACAGTCTAGGGGCCAAGGAAGCAAACCTACAGCCACCCTGACGTTTTAACTTGAAGGCGGGGATGGTCAGTAGCTGAAGGTGGGCTGAGCGCAAGTTACGAGAGGGAGTATGCCTTGATAAAAGACAGTTAATAAATTTAGGACTCCGACTGTGAAGAGACTTAAAGATTAAACATCCCGTCTTAAAGGCCGTACGTTGGGAAATAGGGAGCCAGTGTAATTTTTTTAAAAGGGGTCTGGCTGATTGCCATCTTGGTTGCTGATGGATCAGTCTTGCTGCTTGGTTCTGGACCATCTGAAGCCGCTTGATTAAAAAAAGTGGCATGCCTAGATAGATAGAGTTGGCATAATCTAAGTGTGATAAAACCATGGCTATTACAACCTGTACCAACGCTGCATGAGTGAGCAAGCGACTGATCTTTCTGATTTTGCGTAATTGAAAGAAACAGGTTGAGACCACAGCACCAACTTGGGATCTCAACGACAGGTCGTTGTTTATGATAACACCTAGACTCTTGACGGAGGTAGAAGGTTCGGGCGGACATCCAAGTTCCGCCGGCCAATAGTGTGGGCCCCAAAAGATCTTACTACTCCCGGTCAGGACCAACTAGTCTTATCTGGATTGAGTTTTAAATGATTCTGGTCCATCCAATGGCGAATGTGGAGCATAGTGGCCTGGAATTCCAAGATTGAATTGGGGGAGTTATCTATAGTAAAAGTTAACTGTAGATCATCGGCATAATTGAAGGTAGTTACCTTCCGTGCCTTCAGAGACTGAATCAGGGGTGAGAGGTATAGATTAAACAGGTGGGGGATAATGATGACCCCTGTGGGACCCCACAAGTAGTTGATAGCTTGGGAGCGGTAAATGAATCCAGGCGAACCGATTGAGTACGGTCTTCTAAAAGGAGCCAATCCAGCTAAAGGCTGGGCCCTGAATGCCAGCCAGCCTGACACGATCCATCAGAATTTCATGATCGACCGTGTCAAATGCGGCCGAAAGATCTAAAAGCACCAGGGCCTGAGGAGTACCTCTATCCGCTTTATCTCGCAGGTCGTCCAGTACAGCTAGAATCACTGTCTCTGTAGAGTGAGCGGGACGGAATCCCGCTTGATGGGGGTCTAGATATTCAGAATGTTCCATAAAATTAGACAAACACTTTGCTACATGAGCTTCCAGGACTTTGGCGAAGTAGGGGAGCAGAGAGATGGGACGATAATTTGATAACATCTGGGGGTCTGCTCCCGGTTTCTTTAAAAGGGGAACCACAATTGCATCCTTAAATGCTTTAGGAACACGGCCCTGCGAGAGAGACTCATTCAAGAAAGTCATGATAATACACGACAGTCCAGGAAGAATGTCTTTTAAAATATGAGGTGGACAACAGTCCCTGGGTGAGCCAGATTTGACTCTAGACAGCAGGTCCAGGAAGGACTGGGTGTTGATGGCCGAAAAGTGATCCAAGATAAATGGATTCTTTTTTATAACAGGGGTAGTCTCAGTGGGGCTAAATTTAGGGATACTAGCTTTAATGTTAGAAATTTTCTCCACAAAGTAGGTATTCAGAGAGTCACAGAGCTCTTGAGTAGGTGTAGGTTTAGGTAGGACTCTCGCTGCATTGGATAATTCATTGACAATGGAAAATATTTCCTTCGATCTATTATCAGAATTTAAAATTCTAGCAGAGAAGTGAGCCGCCTTGGCTGCCATAATCGCTTTTTATATTCATTCCGAGCTTCTAAGTAATGATGTTTCTCATCAGGAGAGTAGCTTAATCTCCATTTCCTTTCTTTCTGGCGAAGGGCCAATTTTTGATCTCTTAGCACCTTAGAGAACCATTTCTGTGCGTCAAGGCGACGAGCGCATTTTAGTTTCCTGAGCGGAGCATGCATGTCACTGGCCTCTAATAGCCATGCTGAAATGTTTGCTTCCAAGATATCGACATTAGTGTCAAAGGCGGGGGATGCGCTAGCCAATGTATCCAGAAATTCCTGTTTGTTGAGGGCACTCCATTTCCTGATCATGCCACCCTCGACCTTGGGGGTCTTGCTACTCGAGGGAATCATTACCGTAAATTTAATTAGGTGATGGTCAGACCATATACATGGTACAATCATGGGCACGGACGTTATAATGTTTGTGGTCCAAGCTTGATCCAGTGTGTGTCCTTTGATGTGAGTGGCTGAGACAAGGTGCTGGGTAAAGTTGAGGTTGGTTAATAGATCAGTCAGTTCAGCAGAATGAGGCCCACCGTGTACGTCATTAGACCAATAATTTAGGTCACCTAATAATAGTATTTTAGCATAATTAGTTGCCAAATTGGCTATTTGTTCACTTAGCAAAAGAGGAAACAGGGGCATGTACTTCGGGGCCTGTAAACCAGGACACAAATAAGCGGAGTCAAACTAGACTCTAGTTTAATGACCATGTTGTCCACTGCGGGGAGACTTAAGGAGGTAATGGCAGTGAATTTGTGGTCTCGGTGGATAATCGCGGCTACTCCACCACCCATTTTTCCTAATGGTCGATCCACATGGAGGATATAGTAGTCGTGAGGTAGTGCGGCCAATACATCAGGAGTAGAATCAGGATTCAGCCATGTTTCTGTGACAAAAAAATGTCTGGTTTTTCAGATATTAAAAGCAAGAAAACATCCAACTGATGCTTGACTAGGGAACGGGTGTTTAGATAATATAAGCAGAGTTCTGTATGTTTAACTTGAGCAGTCCTCAATGCCCGAGGTGTAAACGAAATAAGTTCTGAGATTTCTGGAAAGGATCTGCGTGCCTGAAGGATTTCAAGAAGACTTAGACGCATACAGATAGCAGGGTTAAGTGGGAGCGACAATTGATGAAAATTCCTAAGTTCCTCTGAGGTATACGTAACAGTTTGAGGATAAATTAGGGCCCCATGGCCCGTCAGGGCGCGGACGGGCGCAGACGGGCTTGCCTTTGGCGCTCCTTCGGCGCGCCGCCGGCGCGCCCGCTGCGCGCGTCCGCTGCGCTCCCGCGCTACAGTGGACATAAGTACCGGTTCCCCGCCTCTGACTCCTCCCCCGCCCGGCGTGATTGGCTAGAGCCGAGGGGTGTGCTCAGGAGACCGCAAGGGAGCCAGCACTGCTAGCGCTAGACGAACGTAGGTATTTAGAGTTTAAAAGCTCTTAAAATACATCAGATTCAGGCAGTTTTTAAAAAAATATATCACACAATAAAATAACAGTCCGCAGGGTAGCGGCACAATTTCTAAAGCCAATGCCTCGTTTAGTGACCCTGGCATGAATTTCCCAAAGCTAGTCTGGCTGTACAATATTCACCTAGGCACTCTCTCGCTAGTCGCTACTACCAGTGTTTCAGCAGGAGCCCAGAGTGTATGAGTCCCTGTCTAACTACACCACTCCGCACCTTCCTGGAATGTTTTTACAAGACGTCTCTGGCAATCCCTGACAGAGCGGCATAGATGAGGCGGTTTCTCGGCGCTTAGAGCCTGGCTCAGCCCACCGGCTTGTGTGCACTCTCTTCCCTTTCAACACGCTTCTCTCCTTTCTATTATGTTTTATGTTCACCCAAAGGGCAAATTTTTTCTTCTCTTTACCAGCAACACAGAAGTAAACTTCAGAGCTGTGCGCGACATCTGAGACCTGCAGGACGGGGGCTGGGGAAGGGCGTGGTTAGTGCTGAGGGGGCGGGGCTACTTACCCAGAGGCGTGTTCAGTGCTTGGGAGGCGGGGCAGGTCGGGAGGGAGAGCCGTTCCTAAGAGTGCATGATTCCGAAGCTAACGCACTGTATGTACCCTGACGACACATCATATCACACGGTCCAATAACATGTATTAAGGACCGCAGCGCTGTGAGTTCTGCAGGCCGTTACCTGTGTCTGATGTACAGCAGTGCGGGCCTCACCTCGCCTCCAAGGAGTAAACTTGACCGTTTCTTCTCGCAGCCTGAAGGATTTTATAAATCTAGGACAATGCACTTGACAAGTGGGAGGCCGGGTGGGAAATTACGCATGGTTTTGGCACACTTGTCTTTTAGTGGGCGCTGTACTGGGGATCAGACAGCGGGGGTGTTTATTGGCAGTGATATGGGGGCTCGCTGGGCTGTTCGACCTTGTCCTGTAAGTGGAATGCCCTGTTAGTAGAAATGATCGAATAGGCTATTTTGTTTAGTGTTATTCCATTTAACAGAGATTTGCAGAGCGCTGTGTTAAGTGCTTTATTCTATAAAGAGAAACCTCCCCAACCATAAATCAAACAATTATTTATCATCAGATGTCCCTTTTATTGACTCTGAGTTTCATATTTTTTGAATTGCCTTCTTTTAAGTTTTTTTTAAAAAATTCCCATTTTTTAAAATCTTCATTAAAGAACTTTGCACCAATTGTGCCATTATTCAATTTTTACAAAACACATGTAAAAACAAATATCCATATTTACATGACATAACAAAAAATGATACAAACATTTACAAAACAAACATTTGAAGGAAACCTGTGACGGAATCAACACAATCACAAAAAAAGGGAAAACAGTGTAATAAAAACAAGCAACTCTTCTATGGATGATGAAGAAAATCAATCCTACAGTCTCCTTATTCGTTTTTGCTGAGACCTTTAACAACTGGGTCTTCTAAGCTGATATATTTTCAAAGTCCTGAGTAGGTCAGAGTATTCATTCAAACTTCTATATTTGTGCTTATACCAATTGAGCTCAAACTATATGGAGAAGTGGTTTTCCTTCCCCAGGAGTAAACTCTTGACCTATATATACAAATAGCCGACGCGTTTCGACCTTCACATGTGGACCAAGGTTAATTTTACACGAAGGTCTTCATCAGGGCAGGGTAAAGTTCAAAAGAAACACTGTAGGGTTCCGGCTGTCTCATATGACATGTGCCTTTAAATGTCACGGGTCACTGAACAGTGTGTTACACTTTCACTGGTAGACGGGATGTTGTTTTCAGGTCACGTGTTTTCAGTCATCTTTGTTGCTGTGAAAATTTCTTTCAGGGAGGCGAGTTCACTCAGGTCCTCTGCATCACTATTCTTCACTCGAACTTCCTTCCGTCCGTATTTCCGGCTTTCCACTTTGAGTGAAAACCCTACAGTGTTTCTTTTGACATTATCAAGGATGTCCAAAATGTGTTGGGTAATATTCTTCTCCATATTTGTTATCCCGACGACACACTGATCTCCCACTACCGTGCATACACCACCACTCTTAGCTAAAATGAAATCAACCGCATATCTAGTTTGTTCAGAATATATTCGCATACTCTCCAACTGAGTAGTGATGTCGCGTAAAGCAGTCACGGTTGTATTAGATAAAATTTGGAGCTTGCACCCAAAATATTCTCTGGCTTTCTCACCTCTTGCCATAGAAGTACCACCCAAAGTGAAAATAGAGGAAAGGATGTATCCAAAGGTGATGCCATTACTATAATTATTGACCTCTATATCAGTCACTCCCTCACAGAATTCTTTGGTCAGAGTTCTTTTAATCCATCTTACTTTAGGCTTCGCACATTTACACGGTACACCCAAAGGCAGTACCATCCCAAGTGCCACATCGTCCATACCATTATGAACATTAGAATAAGTCCCATTAGACAAAAAGAAAAACCCTGGGTGTTCATAAATCGGTCTATCATAATCCACTGCAGAATATCGGGAATTCCTCCCAAAGGTACTGGGGTCTTTTGAATTCACCAATGGGAACGTGGTCTTATGCAACACAAGTCCTGAAAAATTTATGTACAATGAAGTATCAGTACTGTTGATAATCGGACAACAAGCAGGATAATAACCAGCTTCTCGGGGAACTGTCAATTCTTTGTAATTCCAACCCACCAAAGTTATATTCTGTTTATCAATATAACAATTATCACAGTACGTATTATTATTGCAACCGGGATAACCCTCCCCCAATGGTTTTCTATGATAAAGGCATGGCCCTGAGTAACCAAACCCAAACACTCCTTTCACATCTACAAAATCAGATGGCCGAGTATATGTGTAATTCACAAGTGATAAATGGTACGCTGTCCATAGGCTAGTGGCGGATTGAGTGGGGTAACAAGCCGTCCCTTCTCCAAAGAACCTCTTATGTGTCACTAAGAATACATTGCGCGGGCTCCTCTTCTGTTTCTTGTTGGGGAGATGTTAGAATAGAAAAATATGCTTTTGTATTGTTTATGTAAAGTTAGCATTCGTGGCACCATTTTATATATGGTCGCCATTTTAAATCGTAATCGAAACTGAAGACTGAGGTGTTGGGATTATGGGATATATCCGTTCGGGGGCATAAGGAGGTGGGGGTCGAGAATCCAATAACTTCTCAACGAAAACATCACCTTCCTCGCTAGCAACCTAACATTTATCACTCTGCAATCGAAACTTCCTATCTGCACACTCTATGCCTTTCTCGATCTTTTCTCTTTTATAGGCCATTGCTTTCTGCGTTATCGTTTGCGTCTGTCCCCTCCAGGCTTGCTTCTCTGCTCTCATACGTCGTTGCTTCGCTTCCTTCTGCCATGCCCTCAGAGAATCAAACATCGACTGCCTGCTCTTTTTGGCGAACAATTTGTCCTGCAAGTAATTCAACTTTTGTTCATCAAATGTGCCAGTAAGCGGCCACTGTAAATCAGTATTGTCCCTTGTATATTTATTCCACAACGTGCTAAACATAATAGGGCCAATGCCATGCTTGACATATACATCAAAATTTGGGGTACCCTCTGGAGGCGCAGGCTGCCTCTCTTCCAATCAAGCTTCAGTGGAACAACACCGACATCCAAAACACCCTAACTTGCTTAGACAAGGCATCTTAATATAAGACACATGCACTGTCCCCAATGGACAAATATAATACCAACCAACAAAACGGTCCAAAACCAAATCGAAGCAGTCCGAAAACCGCACCCTACAGTCCGCAGACTGTACCAAGACAAGACAGTCCAAAGACTGTACCAAAACAAGAAGGCAGGCTCTAGCCCCAGACCTTTTCAAGAATAGGCCGAATTTCCAGTTGGCCTGGCAGATTGTTCGCAAACAGTCCCAGACCTTTTCAAAGTGGGCCAAATTTCCAGTTGGCCTGGTAGACTGTTCACAAACACTCTGTGTCTTTTAAGGGTCCGCAAACCCACCAAGATCAAGACAAGACAGTCCGGAGACTGTACCAGACACAGCCCGTAGGCTCATGCCGTTCAACCATGGCGCCACATTTTCCAAGAATTCAAATCACTCACCTGGTGCACTCAGGTCGAGCAATATTATTCTCCACTGCCGAATCTTCGGACCAAACAGTCAAATCCAAGGTTCCGCCTTCTCAGGACCCCAGCCGGTGACCACTAGACGAGAGTCGCCCGATCAGACGGGCGGGGCAGCCAAGAGAACTGGGCTCTTATCGTGTGGGGATCCCCGATTCGCCCGACCGACCGGATGCAACCACGACCCTACAACCCGATTACGGGCGAGTTGGGTCACCTTGGGGGTCCCTGTTCGGGCGCCAACTGAAGGAAGTGGCCCGAAAAGGGCCACCCGGGTTATCTACAACCTCCTAATCGCCTTCCACCAAATGAAGAGTCGGTCAGACAGTAGAGAATACAAACAGTTGTTTATTAGCAATACTCTGCAGAGGAGTCCAATCTGACCTACACCCTAAGATGTCTGCCGAGGGACTAGCCCCCAACAGTCTGCAACGCATAATCATTCCTCCCAAGGACCTCCCAACCACGCCCACAATGGAAAGTTACCGGCTTAGGCCGAACATGAACAAAGGATGCACAGAAGGATGGGTTACCACCTGCTAGATGGGTACACGCTATCACTATCTCAAGGTTGCCATGCTGGGTTTCGGCGTCTCCTAACGTGGGAGCAGAGCTACACACAAGGATAGGTATGCGAGGGCAGAATGGCCCATTCATTAGTAAGTCAGAAGGCAACCTTGAACAGAAAAGAAAATAATAACTGAATACAGTGTTCTGCTGAGGCAAGCAATACGAATAATGAGGCCTAGTTCAGACACAGCCTAATAGGGATTACGAAATTCAAAATGGAGTCACACTCGCTAACTGAAGCTCGCACATTGCAGGGATAACTCAGTGGGTTGCATAACGTGGATACGAATGGTGTCTAATTTAGCCGCACACTGCTAACCTAATATAACGTAGAACAAGTGTATAGCGAGAATGGGATTTTCAAACCTAACATTCTCTAGGTTATGTTTCTCCGGAGCTGAGTTCTGCTACACTAATGAATACACTGTTCTTATTAGCGCATACCTTTCTGTTAGAGGTAGGCCTTCTCCCACATGTCTAGCGGTGGGCACAGGCAGAATGACCTTGAAAAGCAGATAATGTGTTCCCGGCCTCAGTATTGAAACTTACTCCTTTGTAATTTACTGTCCAGCTGCATCTGCTTGGAAAAGTCCATGGCGGGCGTGCTTTCATTGGTTTCGAAGTGTACATAATGTATCGTTATGCTTGCTGATGTCAGTCCCTCTGCAGCACTCCTAAGTGACTGGGCAGACGGGGCTCCACTCCGAGTGTATTTGAATATACAAATATTGGTTTGTATTCTCTACTGTCTGACCGACTCTTCATTTAGTATGGAAGGCTGAGAGGTGGTCGTGAGTGACCCGGGTGACCCTATTTAGGCCATTTCCTTCAGTTGGCGCCCGTACAGAGACTCCTTCGGGTGAGTGATACACCCCCTTCCGCGGATGGGGGGGAGGTCGAGGCAATCGTCGGGTCGGACAGACGGATCAGGGATCCCTGCACGAAGAGTTCCTGATACTCGCAGCTGCCCCTACTGTCCTGCCGGACGATGCCTCGCCCAGTGGTCATCCCGACTGGAGTCCTGAATGGCGAAACCCTTGGATCTGACTGTTTGGTCTGAAGAGTCGGCAGTGGAGAATTAATTCGTTTGACCTGCATATATCAGGTGAGTTTGTTTTGGTTCTTTGTGGATATGGTACCATTTTGGTTTGTATTTGGTACAGTCTAAGGACAGTCTTTGGGATAAAAACAATTGCAATTGTTTTGCTAGGCATAAAATAGTGAACTTTTTTTTCTTTTCAGAATGACTAGTGTAAGTAAGTTGTTTTCTTTGTGTTGTCGCTGTTGTTCTACTGATGCTCGATTGGAAGAAAGTCAGCAGGCACCTCCAGAAGGCACTCCGAATTTTGATATGTATGTGAAGCATGGTCTTGGCCCTATTATGTTTAGTACATTATGGCACAAATATACGAGGGACAATGCCGAGTTGCAGTGGCCGCTGACAGGTACTTTCAATGAACAAAAGATTGAGTATTTACAAGAACAGTTGTTTAAGATACGAAGTAGGCAGTCTATGTTTGATTCTCTTAGGACATGGCAGAAAGCAGCTAGACAGAAGCGATTGAAGGCAGAGAAGGAAGCTCAGAAAGGGAGAATGCAGACACTGACTCAGAAAACGGTTGCCTATGATAGGGAGAAAAAGGAAAAAGGTGTTGAATGTGACGATAGAAGGTTCCGATTACAAATTGATAAATCATATGTGGTTCAGGAAGAAGATGATATTTTTGTGGAAGAATTGCTAGACACCCGACCCGCGCCTCCATATGCCCCACAAAGAATATACCCCACTGTTCCGGTGCCCTTGCAGCCGCCCATTACAGTTGCGTCTACTGTTTCTGCCCCTGTATCTACTGTTGTTGTTTCAATGGCTGTGACTTCGGCTCCTCCTCTTCCTTCTGTTTCTTTGCAGTCTGTGGCGACTGTGACTGTTAGTACCCCTGCCACACCTATTGTCTCAGCGTCTCTTTCGCCAGCTCTTTCTCCTGCGATACAACCATCAGCGACGTTAGTGCCTGTTACTTCTGTTGCTTCTCCTACAATGGTTTTCCATCCTCCGACATTAGTAACTAGCGGGACACCGGTACGTGGATTTGAGGATAGGGACTGGATGAAATTTAAGGAACGCATGGGACTGTTAGTGCGATCTGATGTGGGAGATGATGAGAAACAGGTAATAGCTAACCAGGCTGCACAGTGGGCCCGTAATCCTATTTATAGTGTAGAGGATGTCTGGGCGACTATGAGAGATTTTGAGCCCTTTATGCAGTGCATGCCCTTAAACACATGTGTGCAACATTAATTGGTCTTTGGCAACAGTACTTCGAAGCGCAAGTGCCCCAAATTTTATATGATATTAGAGATCGGGTGTATATTAGTGAATTAGGGCCAGGACAGATTTTTTCGAATACTTCCATGATAATAGCTTACAGGGGAAGGCTGCATGAGAAAAGTCGAAGGTCAGTGTCTCAATTTCCGTTTGCAGGAGGTTCATCCCATATATCATCCAGAAATACCGGAATTAACGGATGGTCGTGGCAATGTTACTAGGGCGAGGGAGGCGTCCCGTTTTCAGGAACAATGGGTTTATACTCCTTGGAAAAGAAGCAAAGTTTTGTCTCTTAAGACTCATTTGCCTGACCCTAGGAAAAATCCTACTGCATATTATAAGGAGTTGACTGAAGCTGCCTCTTCTACTGTAATGACTCTTGCTGATATTGAAATGTTTTTTGGCCTGCTGGTTCCGGTTGATATTTGGAGGCAGGTACACACACAAGATCATGTTGAGGAGTTGGGAGGTACATGGGATCAAATTAAAACATGGGATCAGGAAAGGAAGCCAGGAGATAAACCCAGAGCTGAGATACTTGCTCTGCCTGGTCGCATTTTACATATATGCATTCCCTTATTCCGCCGAGAAAGGTAGATTGGGATAAATTGTCGGCTTGTAGACAAAAGAAAGATGAGAGTGTGTCTGATTTCTTCACTCGGTTTGAAGAACCGTTTTTGGATTACAGTGGGCAGGATTTGTCTTTTGAGGGAGGTGTTGGGTTGTTCGTTAATAGATTAGTTTCCAAACTGCTTCCTGAAATAGCGACTCGATTGCAGGCGTCTGAAAGCACCTGGTCCACCTCGTCCCCTTCTGTTATTTTGAATATGGCACAGTATTACAAACATAGGGATAATGAGGAAAAGGAGAGGACAGAGAAAAAGCATAAGGATTTGAAGACAAAGGTGTTGTTGCAGCAGGTTTTGAGAGGGAACGGCAGAGGACGTGGTGGTCCTGCCCGATAGCTTCCATTCACTAGTAGGCAGCCGAATATGATGCCTTTGGGGCCAAATCAGTGTGCGTACTGTAATGAGGAGGGGCATTGGTGTAGCGAGTGTCCTGTGCTCTTGCAGAAGGTGGCGGTCCCTAGAGGACGAGGTTCTCGTGGACAGGGTCGTGGAGCTGGTTGGGCAGATAGGGCTCAGAATGCTGCAGCCTCACAGGGTCGTTCTGATAATAATTACTTTGATGACCCTCGTGAGGGACAGTATTATCATGATGATTATGATATGGATGAAGCGACAGGAATGTCCTACAGCTAGGATAGCCAGGGACAGAGTGGGGGACCAGTTCGGATACCTGTAGACCAGCGTGGCCCTTATGTAACAGCGGAACTGCATGGTTCGACTAAGGAATTTTTGGTGGACACAGGTGCGACAAAAAGCGCTGTTTCTTGAAATATGGTCCCTGAGGCGGGTCTGTCTGGCCATAATAATGTTTCTGTAGGTTTTTCTGGTGTACCGGTTGTAAGCCCCATTTCAAAACCTCTTGCATTGACTATTGGTCCTTTTACTGTCGATTCACCATTTTTCCTGACATCTAATTGTGGTGAGAATTTGATGCTTCTGGATTTGTTGAAGAAATTGCATGCTAAGATTTATTGTTCTCCGGAAGGTGTCTATATGACAATGGGTCCAGATGTAGTATGTGCTAAACAGTGTTTGTCCAAAGATGCGCCTCTTCCTATGGAATTTGCTGACGTACCACCCACTTTGTGGGTGACAGGTCATACAGACGTGGGACTGCTGCAGATACCGCCAGTTTCGATACAAGTTAAGGATGGTGCTAATATGCCCCGTATCCCTCAGTATAAAATACCACAGGCAGGGGAGCGAGCCTTATTGCAAATTATTCAGGATTTGAGTAAGGAGGGAGTGGTAGAGGAAACGTCTGCCAACATTTGTAATAGCAGCATTCTTCCCATTCTTAAACGGACACCTTCGGGTTCCTCGATGATCATGAAGATGTTTATCGTTTTGTGACTGACTTGCGTGAAGTTAATAAAATAGTGGTTCCCCAGTTTTCAGTGGTCCCTGACATTACTACTCTTTTGACAATGATTCCTTCCACTGCTAAATTCTTCTCCGTCATTGATTTGAAAAATGCATTTTTCAGTATTCCTATTCATCCAGATAGTAGGAATTTGTTTGGGTTTACACTAGCTGGCAGGAGCTCTTGGTTCTGTCGAGCTCCTCAGGGCTATACTATAGGCAGGCTTTAAAGTCTCAATTGGATTCTCTTTCGCTTCCTGCAGGTAATGTATTGGTGCAGTATGTTGATGACCTCCTTATCGCTTCTGATACCGAGCAGGGTTGTAGAGATAATACTGTTAAATTGTTGTTGCATTTGGCCCACCATGGACATAAAGTTTCTCTTTCTAAATTTCAGTATTGTCGACAGGAGGTTACCTATTTAGGTTACCTACTGTCGATGGAGGGTAGGAGATTGACACCTGAGCGCATCAGTACCATTGTTAAAATGCCCATCCCACAGACTCAGAAAGATGTGGGTGCTTTTATAGGTATCACTTCCTATTGCAGGCAGTGGATACCTAACTACTCCTTACTAATCAAACCCTTGCTTGACCTAACCACTAAAGATGTGCATGAGCCCTTGCCTTGGACGCCTGAATGTCAGCAGTCTTTCGAGCAATTGAAAACTGCGTTTTGTTCAGCTCCAGTACTCGGCACCCCTGACTATAACAAGTTGTTTGTGCTGTTCGTCCAAGAGATGGCTGGTTGCGCGCTTTCTGTTTTAACACAAAAATTTGGAGATAAGCAACGGCTGTGTGCTTATTTCTCTGTTGTTCTTGATCCTGTCGCAAGAGCCCTCCCGAGCTGTCTAAGAGTGGTCGCGGCTGTGGCCGTCTCGATAAGACAATCGGCTGGAATCGTACTTGATACTGATCACACAGTCATGGTGCCCCATGCTGTGGATACCCTTTTGAATAAGACAAAGACACAGTACCTCACCAGTGCACATCTGACTGGTTATGAACTAACATTGTTTGCTAAGCACATCACGATTAAAAGATGTGCCACTCTGAATCCTGCCACGTTACTGCCCCTCCCTTCTGAGAGTGATGAAGTCGACAAACATGATTGCATCTTCCGGACGGAAGAAGAGACAAAAGGACGGGTAGACTTGACTGATGTTCCCTTATCTGACCCACAAGGGGAACTATATGTCGATGGCTCTTGTTTTAAATTACCAGATGGCACAACAACTGCTGCGTATGCTATTACCACGCTGCATACAGTAGTTGAGACATCCCGAGTCCCTTATCAGTCAGCCCAAGCTGCTGAGCTTGTTTCCTTGATACGAGCTTGCAAATTGAGTAAGGGACTGGTTGTCAATATTTATATTGACAGTCAGTATACCTTCGGAGTCACCACAACTTCGGGCGACTCTGGGCAGAGAGAGGGTTTCTTACTTCGCATGGCACAAAAATCCAGCATGGGCATCTTATATAGAGGCTTTTGTCTGCTTTGACACTCCCTAAGAAATTTGCCATAGTAAAGTGTAGTGCCCACCGGAAGGTTACCGATGATGTGGGAAGGGGCAATGCATTTGCAGATCAGATAGCTAAGGAAACAGCCCGGACTAAAATGAAAAGAATGTTTGTAGCAGGCCCCGCCAGGTGGGTGCCTGAAGTTACCATGTTTGAAGACACACTTGAGAATGTGAAAGAGATACAAAGTGAAGCCACCATAGAAGAGTTAGCAGTGTGGCAGGAAAGCACAGCACAATTAAACGATGAGGGATGTTGGATTGATAAGTCAGGGAAACAGAGATGGATGTTGCCAGATGCATAAGTTCTTCCTGTAGTCACAATGGCCCATGGCCCAGCCCATATTAGTGCTAAGGGTATTTGCAAGTTATTAGACCCTGTATGGCAGAATGATAACATTTCGAAAATGGCTGCACATTTAGTGAAGTATTGCATGGTATGCATGATGCACAATCCTTGTAAAGGTACCCCTACACCACCCGGTAATTTTGCACCACCCACTTTCCCTTTTGAGGTTCTCCAGATGGATTATATCGAACTGGAGGGGTGAAATAATTTGAAGTATGTTTTTGTGGTTGTTTGTGCATTCAGTAAATGGGTGGAGGCTTATCCTACCAAAGATAATACAGCCATTACAACTGCAAAGGTACTCCTGAAGGAGTTCTTTCCTCGTTTCGGCTTGCCCCGTTTGAACTGGAGTGATAACGGAAGTCATTTCAATGCTAAGATGATTCAACTGATTTGTGACGGGTTGTGTGTTAAGCAGAAGTTTCATGCTGCCAATCATCCACAGTCAGCAGGTTTGGTTGAGAAGTACAATGGTACTCTTAAACTGAAATTGGCAAAAATTCAGGAGACCACATGGTTACAGTGGCCAGATGCTTTACCATTAGCTCTTTTGTCGACTAGAACGACAGCTCATTCTAGAACAGGATTGTCACCGTACGAGGTCGTGTTTGGACGCCTGGCAAATGTCTGGGGCATCCCGCGCCCTCAGCGGTCCTCTGATATTGAGTATCCATTGTTGATAGACTGCCTCTGCCAGTTAACTGAAAATTTGCGTTCTATTCACCAACAGGTCCGGGAATCCCTACCAGCTACACCAGAGGGGCCCGGACACGATATTCAGCCTGGAGATGACATTCTCATATGAAATTTCCAGCGGAAGAAGAGTTTGGAGCCGCAGTGTAAGGGACCGGAACAGGTCCTCTTATCAACACGCACTGCAGTCAAGGTTGCTGGCCGAAAGAACTGAATCCATGTGACTCACTGTCGCAGGGTCCCTCTGCCTCTGCCCTATGACCAATGGACGAAAGATGGAGTAGGGGACCCTGAGTGTGAGATGGCGCTTCGGTTTGTTCCCTTCAGTGATGCAAGGCTAACTTTGACAAAAACGGATGAGGAAAATGATAATGTGTTGATTGCAGCTGTTCCTCCGGAAATCCGAGTTGTTCAGGAGCCCCTTTTTGCTGACCCTTCTGTGCCTGGAGTCATGAGGTACAATTTGCGCCCGTGGCTGAAAAACAGTGCACCAAAGGAGAAGTCATATTAGTTAGGGATGGACTGTGTAAGTTAGGGTGTACTTTGCTACAGTACCAACGGAGTTAGTTTAGGGTGATGTGAGATTTGTGCACTGTTTGAACACTGGACAGGATAGCTTAAACGTATTCCCTTTGGGGGTACAGTATCCTGATCAACGTGGGAACCTGAGCTTAGGACAGAGCAAGCTCCACCTCCGGTGCTCAAGAGCACCAACATTTTTGATGGACAATAGGAGCCTGTACCAGTGAGGCTCTGACGGACACTGGGAACTTGCATATTCCTCTTGCCGGCATTTTGCCCCTTTGCTTCATCATTTGCTATGCATCCCTTTGGCAGAATGGTTGCTGATGAAGAGCAGCCAGTGATTCCCCCTGTTCCTACACGTATATTTTGGTCTATCAAGAAAAAGATACTGTGCATTATTTTTGTGATTTTGCTGCTGTTGATTCTGGGTGGGGTGTCCTGGGTCTTGGAACGTGACCAGGATGTACCGTCATGTACTAAGAATGAGGTTGCTTCACAGGTCTGCACGAAAAGGACAGCCCCGAGTAATGTATTTCTAGACACACATAAAAAGTTTTTGGGAGAAGGTACTGCCAGTTACCCTACTGAGTCTGTTACTAGTTTGTGGACAGCATATCCATTGTCAATTGTCAATTACACTTACACTCGACCTCCTGATTTTGTAGAAGTGCAAGGAGTGTTTGGGTTTGGTTATCCAGGTCCTTGTCTATATCACAGAAAGCCACGAGGCACGGGTTATCCAGGGTGTAACAACAACACTTACTGTGACAATTTTTATATGGAAAAACAGAATGTAACATTGGTGGGTTGGCATTACAAGTAGCTGACAGTTCCCCGGGAGGCTGGTTATTACCCTGCATGTTGTCCAACTGTCAATTTTACTGACCTTATGTTATTTGTCAATTGTTCAGGTATAATATTGTCAAAGGGTACATATTCTATGGTAGATCCAAAGGACCCCAGAACAGTTGGGAGGAATTCTAGGTATGCTGCTGTAGATTACAATAGGCCTATTTATGCACACCCAGGTTTTTTCTTTCTATCTAATGGGACTTATTCTAATATGCATAATGGTACACATGATGTGGCCCTTGGGATGGTGTTACCTTTAGGTGTGCCTTGTAAAAATGCAAAGCTCAAGGTAAGATGGGTTAAAAGAACGCTGACATAGGAATTCTGCGAAGGAGTGACAGACCTCAAAGTCAATAATTATAGTAATGGTATCACTTTTGGGTATATTCTCTCCTCCATTCTTACCTTCGGTGGTACTACCATGGCCAGGGGTGAAAAAGCTAGAGAATACTTTGGATGTAAACTACAGATACTGTCCAACTCTACTGTAGCAGCCCTGCGTGACATCACCACCCAATTGGAAAGTATGCGGATATACTCCGAGCAGACTAGATATGCTGTTGATTTCATCTTAGCTAAGAGCGGTGGTGTGTGCGCAGTAGTAGGAGACCAGTGTGTAGTCGGGATCACTAATATGCGAAAGAACATTACCCAACATATTTTAGACATTCTAGAAAATGTTAAAGGAATGGAGAGTGGGAACTGGAGTTGGTCACTTTTTGGCAGTTGGGGTTTAAGTTGATTTATTTCATTGTGATTTTGGTTTCTTGCTGTGTCCTGGTGCAGTGTCTCCCCTTTATTTGCTCTTATTGCACCACCCTTCTCGCTCGATTCATGATACTAATGCAACAATTATGATACAGAAAGAGGTGGATGACCTCATGCATAAAGATGAGGGTATTTTCGAGACCTCTTCCCTCCTTACTGTTTCCCTTCCTGAAGCTGAAGACATGGAGTGCTCTTAAAATGGTTCATTTATGATTTTTGATGCTATATGTATTCTGCAATTATATGAAAATGTTTAGCTCATGCTAAAAGGAGGGTCTGTTAGAATAGAAAAATATGCTTTAGCATTGGTTATGTAAAGTTAGCATTCGCTGCACCATTTTATGTATGGCCGCCATTTTAAATCGTAATCAAAACTAATCCTTTGCTGTTTCCGAGAAACAGCCTTCTTGAAGGAAGTGGCCCGAAAAGGGCCACCCGGGTTATCTACAACCTCCTAATAGCCTTCCACCAAATGAAGAGTCGGTCAGACAGTAGAGAATACAAACAGTTGTTTATTAGCAATACTCTGCAGAGGAGTCCAATCTGACCTGCACCCTAAGATGTCTGCCGAGGGACTAGCCCCCAACAGTCTGCAACGCATAATCATTCCTCCCAAGGACCTCCCAACCACGCCCACAATGGAAAGTTACCTGCTTATGCCGAACATGAACAAAGGATGCACAGAAGGATGGGCTACCACCTGCTAGATGGGTACACGCTATCACTATCTCAAGGTTGCCGTGCTGGGTTTCGGCATCTCCTAACGTGGGAGCAGAGCTACACACAAGGATAAGTATGCGAGGGCAGAATGGCCTATTCATTAGTAAGTCAGAAGGCAACCTTGAACAGAAAAGAAAATAATAACTGAATACAGTGTTCTGCTGAGGCAAGCAATACGAATAATGAGGCCTTGTACAGACACAGCCTAATAGGGATTACGAAATTCAAAATCGAGACACACTCGCTAACTGAAGCTCGCACATTGTAGGGATAACTCAGTGGGTTGCATAACGTGGATACGAATGGTGTCTAATTTAGCCGCACACTGCTAACCTAATATAACGTAGAACAAGTGTATAGCGAGAATGGGATTTTCAAACCTAACAGACCCTCCTTTTAGCAGTGGAGGCTAAATGCTTTATTGAGCTATCAGGTAAGGGTCTTTACAATGCTAAGCAGGGAAAAAATAAAATGCATAGTCACTCTAATATCAAAGGAAAATAAAGCAACACATGTATAGCAAGATATTTTTAGTACTCAAAAATACCCTCATCTATCTGCATCATATCCTGTATTTCTTGCATCATCATATTAGAGACTTTATCATCACTGCCTGGCAATTTAGGGGTAGGGGTGAGTTTACTCACACAATAGGTGCAGCATGCTGGAAGGCAATTGACACATAGGCAGCACGTGAAGATGACACCTGCAATAGCTACTAGGAAAAGAAGTATCTTCCAACCCCAGGATGATATCAGACCCCAAAACCACCCTGTCAAGGTCCATGAACCATTGTCCTGATGAGTATCGGATGCAAGCCTATGTAGCTTCTGGATAGCTGAGTATACATTAGGGGCGTGGTCTGGGATGTAGACGCAGCAACTGCTGCCTATGATGCAACAAGCTCCACCCCTATCTACAAGGATGACGTCTAAAACCATCCGATTTTGAAGAGCAACGAGTCTGGTAGCCTGGAGCTCAGCCGTGATGTTAGTGAGTATGCCTGCTGTAGTGTTGATAACCCCTTTAACAACCCTGGTGAGACGACGAATGCTAACACTGTTATACATAGGTCCCCAGAAAGGCACAATACCCTTCATGGCATCCGTGAATTGCTGTAGAGTAGTATCAGTTTGATCGATATCTCCTGTGTCAATAACTCTCCTTACCCGGAACAAGTATACACTTCTCCGCTGCAGCTTATGGTCTTTGTGATAGTTGGACAGTGCAATGTAAACGGGAGGTAAAAGAAAAGAGACATAACACCGGCCAGACCATCCCCTAGGGAGCCATGTATGAGCCTGTTCCCCACAAACAAAGTATACATTTGGGGGAGTGAGCAAAGGTGGGCTACTAGTAGTGTTTAATCGATAGGTGTAGTTGCAACTGCTCTGTCCCACTGGAATATTCCCAGAACCTTCGACACAGAAACTAGCTGCTGTATGAACCACAGGTACGGGCATGGCTTTATCTTCAGTGATATTTCGTGCATGGAAACATTTAAAGTATTCGGTAACATTGAATCCCTGAAAATCCAACATTTCATTTTGCAGCCATGTGGCATTCTTGTTACCCTCGTAAACATTCATGCAAGCATCTGGATGTAAGGTACCCTCCTTTCCTCCCGTCCCAGGTGTATAACCCTGGTGTACCACTATATATTCCAACACTGCTTCATAATCAGACTTCGTCATATTCATAGCATCAGTATGATATTGTATATACACCATGAAAAGCAACAGGAACCATGCCTCACAACTACTTAGGTACGACAGGGGTAAAGACACCAGTAAATCATTCTTATGCATAACTGAGGGGAGTAATCCACACACCCAGCAATTCGTGGCATTAGTCGTTTTGTGTACTTGGTGAAGCATTTGCAGGAAGGCGTTTTCAACATATGTCTGTCTATGTCTCTCTTTATGTGGGGTCAACGTAACGAACAGATGCTCAGGTGGAGGCAGGGTAGTCCCTATCAAAGTGTGTACGGGATGCTGTTCTTCTAAATACCATACTACCCCAAACAGTATTATCATTACTATAAGAAGGAACACTACCACTACTATCTTACTCCTAATAGGCCAGCTAGACCACACAGGACTACCCTACCCTGGTGGTGGTGCCGCTAGGGGCTGTTCCTCCTCCATGGCAGCACGGCCAAATGGGTACATGTGAAGAGCCTTATGAACTGGAGCCACAAGAATACAACTGACCAGAGGGGCACAATTTACCCAGCGTCCTTCTAGAGCCTCGCTGGCAGGCTCCTATCGTTCATCAACGATGGTGCTCTGAAGCACTCCCTCGAGGGGGCTGCACGATCGCAGCCCTTGCTGGAAACAAATCCTTCTTCTTTTCAGGATAGGGCACCCTCCCTCCAGGGCAAGTACCCTCAATGATCCTGTCCAGTGTCTAGGGCAGTGCACCAGTGTAGTTCACCCTAACCCGACGCAGGCACTGTAGACATAGTACCTACACCCTAATCTCAAGTCCTTCCCTAACTCTTGGACTGTCCCTCTGGTGCACTGTCCTTCTTTCGGGGGCGCAAGTTGCACCTGTCAACTCCAGGCACTGTTTCATCAACAAAAAGGGGGTGAAACTCAGGCTCAGAAAGGCATGGAGACTCAGGTGCCTGTGGATCAGATGGGGAAGAAGCTGGGGCTACCCTTATCTCCGGAGGGACCAACTCAAGCAGGGCGGCATCACTCTCTGCTTCCGTCTGCACCCACCTTAACCGGGCGTCAGAGAAGGGAATAAAGCGGGGCACCCTTTCCCCTTCTTGGTCAGCAATGCCGTCGAGCACCCACTTGTCGTAGGGAAGTGGGAGAGGAACCTTCTTGCAGTGGGTACCACGCACCCAGTTCTTCCGGCTGTCGAGTTTCACCGCCGTTCTAGTGGCAAGGAGGACCAACAGTGGGCCTTTCCAAAGAGGCTCCAGGCAGCTCTTCCTCTGGAAGTTCTTGACGAGGACGTAGTCTCTGGGCTGTAGCTGATGCCCGGGCCCCTCTGGTACCGGCCGCAGTGTCTCCTGAATCCTGTCCCTGGCTGTCCTAGCTGTGGGACATCCCCGTCACTTCGTCCATGTCATAGTCGTCATGATAGTACTGCCTTCCCCGGGGTTCGTCGAAATAGTTCTTGTTCCGATGAGCATACGATGTATTCTCAGACTGTCCCTCTCCTCGGCCCCCTCCTCCTCTACCACGTCCTCTAAAACCCCTACCTCTCGGGGCCTCAACTTTCTGCAGCAACTTCGGACACTCATTTCGCCAATGCCCCTCCTTTTTACAGTACGCACTTTGGTTGTACCCCACGGGCACACCCGGTGTACTGTTCCGGTCAGACCGGGACCCCCGCTGGGCCGGACCCGAACCCCTTCCTCTTCCATTCCCCCTCGCCACTTGCTGCATCAACACCCTCGTCTTCAACTCCTTTGACTTTTTTTCCACCTTCTCTTTGTCCTTATTCTCTCTATGCTCGTAGTACTGTGCCATACTCAAGATTACTGATGGGGATGAGGTGGTCCAAGTACTTTCCGAAGCCTGCAACCTAGTCGCAATCTCGGGAAGCAAATTAGTGACAAACCTGTTGACGAACAAACCAACACCACCCTCCAGCGACAGATCTTGGCCACTAAAATCCAGAAACACCCCTTCAAACCTAGTAAAGAAATCAGACACACTTTCATCCTTCTGACGACACGCAGTCAACTTGTCCCAATCCACTCGTCTCGGCGGGATAAGGGAATGCATGTAAGTGATAATACGCCCCGGCAAGGCTAATAGCTCCGCCTTCGGCTACTCACCGGGCTTGCGCTCCTTATCCCATGCCCTGATCTCATCCCATGTTCCACCCAATTCCACCACATGATCCTGCGTATGCACCTGTCTCCATATATCTACCGGTACCAACAGACCGAAAAACAACTCTATATCAGCTAATGTCATCACTGTGGAGGAGGTCGCCTCTGTCAATTCTTTATAGTACGCAGTTGGATTTTTCCGAGGGTCCGGCAACTGTCCTTTTAGGGATATTTTACCTCTCTCCTCTTCCAAGGAGTGTAGATCCACTGTTCCTGGAAACGGGCCACCACTCGTGGGCGAGTAACAACATCATTCCCATCTCGCAACTCCGGTATTTCGGGGTGGTAAATGGGATGAACTTCCCTCATGGGAAACTGTGACGCTATCGTTGGGACCTTCTGAAGCAATCTACCCCGATAACCCACCAATGTCGTCACATTACTGAAAACCTCATTGGGGGCCATATCTGTAACATATACCCTATCCCGAATGTCATAAATTATCTGCGGTGCAATACCCTTGAAACACTGTTCCCACAATCCTATCAGCATAGCCGACATATGCTTAAGAGCATGTTGCTGTTTAACGGCTCATAATCTTTCATCACGCTCCACACATCTTCCACACTATAAATCGGATTCCGGGCCCACTGTGCAGCCTGGTCAGCCACCATTCTCTTTTCCTCATCACCCACAGCAGAGCGCACCAACACTTTATCCATGCGTTCACGTGCCGCTGCCCAATTCACTTCATGCACTCCACGCACAGGCGTCTCGGCATTTTGCAATGCCTGAGGTAACCCACTCAAAGGGGAAAGAGCAGATGAAGAAACAGGTACCATCGCGAACAAAGACTGTGTTGCAGGAGTAAGAGAAGGCGTGACCACTGGTACGGAGTCAGGAGACAGAATAGGGGCACTGACGGCTCCCGCCCCTGTAACTTGCGAAAGTGGGGAAGAAGCAGGCGGGGCCAGGGCCGAAGCAGTAGAGCTAGAAACAGAAAGAGTAGGAATAGCAGAACCAGAGGCTGAAGACTGAGGTGTTGGGATTATGGGATATATCCGTTCGGGGGCATAAGGAGGTGGGGGTCGAGAATCCAATAACTTCTCAACGAAAACATCACCTTCCTCGCTAGCAACCTAACATTTATCACTCTGCAATCGAAACTTCCTATCTGCACACTCTATGCCTTTCTCGATCTTTTCTCTTTTATAGGCCATTACTTTCTGCGTTATCGTTTGCGTCTGTCCCCTCCAGGCTTGCTTCTCTGCTCTCATACGTCGTTGCTTCGCTTCCTTCTGCCATGCCCTCAGAGAATCAAACATCGACTGCCTGCTCTTTTTGGCGAACAATTTGTCCTGCAAGTAATTCAACTTTTGTTCATCAAATGTGCCAGTAAGCGGCCACTGTAAATCAGTATTGTCCCTTGTATATTTATTCCACAACGTGCTAAACATAATAGGGCCAATGCCATGCTTGACATATACATCAAAATTTGGGGTACCCTCTGGAGGCGCAGGCTGCCTCTCTTCCAATCAAGCTTCAGTGGAACAACACCGACATCCAAAACACCCTAACTTGCTTAGACAAGGCATCTTAATATAAGACACATGCACTGTCCCCAATGGACAAATATAATACCAACCAACAAAACGGTCCAAAACCAAATCGAAGCAGTCCGAAAACCGCACCCTACAGTCCGCAGACTGTACCAAGACAAGACAGTCCAAAGACTGTACCAAAACAAGAAGGCAGGCTCTAGCCCCAGACCTTTTCAAGAATAGGCCGAATTTCCAGTTGGCCTGGCAGATTGTTCGCAAACAGTCCCAGACCTTTTCAAAGTGGGCCAAATTTCCAGTTGGCCTGGTAGACTGTTCACAAACACTCTGTGTCTTTTAAGGGTCCGCAAACCCACCAAGATCAAGACAAGACAGTCCGGAGACTGTACCAGACACAGCCCGTAGGCTCATGCCGTTCAACCATGGCGCCACATTTTCCAAGAATTCAAATCACTCACCTGGTGCACTCAGGTCGAGCAATATTATTCTCCACTGCCGAATCTTCGGACCAAACAGTCAAATCCAAGGTTCCGCCTTCTCAGGACCCCAGCCGGTGACCACTAGACGAGGAGTCGCCCGATCAGACGGGCGGGGCAGCCAAGAGAACTGGGCTCTTATCGTGTGGGGATCCCCGATTCGCCCGACCGACCGGATGCAACCACGACCCTACAACCCGATTACGGGCGAGTTGGGTCACCTTGGGGGGTCCCTGTTCGGGCGCCAACTGAAGGAAGTGGCCCGAAAAGGGCCACCCGGGTTATCTACAACCTCCTAATCGCCTTCCACCAAATGAAGAGTCGGTCAGACAGTAGAGAATACAAACAGTTGTTTATTAGCAATACTCTGCAGAGGAGTCCAATCTGACCTACACCCTAAGATGTCTGCCGAGGGACTAGCCCCCCAACAGTCTGCAACGCATAATCATTCCTCCCAAGGACCTCCCAACCACGCCCACAATGGAAAGTTACCGGCTTAGGCCGAACATGAACAAAGGATGCACAGAAGGATGGGTTACCACCTGCTAGATGGGTACATGCTATCACTATCTCAAGGTTGCCATGCTGGGTTTCGGCGTCTCCTAACGTGGGAGCAGAGCTACACACAAGGATAGGTATGCGAGGGCAGAATGGCCCATTCATTAGTAAGTCAGAAGGCAACCTTGAACAGAAAAGAAAATAATAACTGAATACAGTGTTCTGCTGAGGCAAGCAATACGAATAATGAGGCCTAGTTCAGACACAGCCTAATAGGGATTACGAAATTCAAAATGGAGTCACACTCGCTAACTGAAGCTCGCACATTGCAGGGATAACTCAGTGGGTTGCATAACGTGGATACGAATGGTGTCTAATTTAGCCGCACACTGCTAACCTAATATAACGTAGAACAAGTGTATAGCGAGAATGGGATTTTCAAACCTAACATTCTCTAGGTTATGTTTCTCCGGAGCTGAGTTCTGCTACACTAATGAATACACTGTTCTTATTAGCGCATACCTTTCTGTTAGAGGTAGGCCTTCTCCCACATGTCTAGCGGTGGGCACAAGCAGAATGACCTTGAAAAGCAGATAATGTGTTCCCGGCCTCAGTATTGAAACTTACTCCTTTGTAATTTACTGTCCAGCTGCATCTGCTTGGAAAATTCCATGGTGGGCGTGCTTTCATTGGTTTCGAAGTGTACATAATGTATCCTTATGCTTGCTGATGTCAGTCCCTCTGCAGCACTCCTAAGTGACTGGGCAGACCGGGCTCCACTCCGAGTGTATTTGAATATACAAGTATTGGTTTGTATTCTCTACTGTCTGACCGACTCTTCATTTAGTATGGACGGCTGAGAGGTGGTCGTGAGTGACCCGGGTGACCCTATTTGGGCCATTTCCTTCAGAGATAACCTTACCCTTACTACGTAAAGATACACTTTGATCACTTTCTAAAACCCATGATACACCACATAGTATTATTAGCAGCAAAATAACAAGAGCAACACATGTTAACTTTTGTTTACGGGTCCACACCATATTGTGCTGAGCAACAGGAATCACTGGCTGCTCTCCCTCAGCAACCATTCTACCGAAGGGATGCATAACAA
This sequence comes from Calotriton arnoldi, assembly GCA_963921515.1. NCBI lineage: Eukaryota > Metazoa > Chordata > Amphibia > Caudata > Salamandridae > Calotriton > Calotriton arnoldi. The sequence goes on from CAWUFW010006618.1 coordinate 820,950, forward strand.
ATGCTGAAATGGGGGCAAAATGCAAGAAAAATATACAAGTTCCCAGTGTCCGTCAGAGCCTCACTGGTACAGGCTCCTATTGTCCATCAATACGTTGGCGCTCTTGAGCACCGGCAGTGGAGCTTGCTCTGTCCTAAGCTCGTATACCACGTCGTTCAAGATGGTATACCTTCACAGTATACTTCAGTCTTCCCTATCTAATGTTCAAACATCTAAGCTAAAGTAAGCAAATGTTCTACGCTAGTTTCAGCTAATTCCGTTGGTACCACAACTCAGTACAACCTATCTTACACGGTCCATCCCTAATCTCTTTTCTCCTTAGATGCAATTTCCCTCGGCAGAGGGCTCAAAATGTACCTGGTAGCCCCAGGCACTGTAGGATCAATAAACAACGGCTCTTTGATAGCTCGTATTTCCGGAGGAACAGCTGCATTCAACACATCTTCGTTTTCCTTATCCGTCTGTGTCTACGTTAGTTGGGCATCACTGAAAGGGACAAACCGAGGCACCTGTTCAGTCTCGGAGTCCCCGATGCCGTCCTTCACCCACTGATCGTAGGGGAGGGGCAAAGGAACCCTCTGACAGTGGGTGGCGTGCACCCAGTTCTTTTGCCCAGCGACCTTCACAGCCGTACGGGTCACCAGCTGGACTTGTTCTGGCCCCTTCCAGCTCGGCTCCAAACTTTTCTTCCGCTGAAAATTCTTCAATAGCACATAGTCGCCGGGCTGGATATCATGGCCAGGTACCTCTGGTATGGACGGCAGAGATTCACGCACCTGGCCACTGTAACCCTGTCGTCTCCTGAATTTTTGCCAATTTCAGTTTGAGAGTTCCATTGTACTTCTCAACCAAACCCGCTGACTGTGGATGATTGGCAGCATGGAATTTTCGCTTAACATGAAGGCCCTCACAAATCAATTGAGTCACTTTTGCATTAAAATGACTTCCGTTGTCACTCCGGATCACTCGGGGCAAGCCGAAACGAGGAAAGAACTCCTTCAGGAGCACCTTTGCAGTCGTAATGGCTGTATTGTCTTTAGTGGGGTAAGCCTCAACCCATTTACTAAATGCACAAACAACCACCAAAACATACTTAACATTATTGCATCTCTCTAATTGGATATAATCCATTTGAAGGACCTCAAAAGGAAAAGTAGGTGGTGCAAAGTTACCAGGGGGTGTAGGGGTACCTTTCCCAGGATTATGCATCATGCATACCATGCAGTACTTCACTAAGTGTGCAGCTGTCTTAGAGATATTATCATTCTGCCATACAGGGTCTAACAATTTACAAATGCCTTTAGCACTAATATGAGCTGAACCATGGGCCATAGTAACCACAGAAAGAACATATGCATCTGGTAACATCCATCTCTGTTTCCCTGATTTATCAATCTAACATCCTTTGTCATTCAACTGTGCTGTACTTCTACTTTCCTGCCACACTGCTAATTCTTCTATCGTGACTTCACTTTGTATCTCCTTTACACTTTCGAGAGTGTCTTCAAACATGATAACTTCAGGAACCCACTTAGCTGGACCTGCTACAAACATTCTTTTCATCTTTGTCCGGGCCGTCTCCTTAGCTGTCTGATCAGCAAAAGTATTTCCCCTGCCTACATCATCGATGACCTTCCTATGGGCACTACACTTTACTATTGCTAATTTCTTAGGGAGTGTCAAAGCAGACAAAAGCCTCAATATGAGGTGTCCATGTTGGATTTTTATGCCATGGGAAGTAAGGAACCCTCTCTCAGCCCAGATTCACCCAGAATTATGCGCGACTCCGAAGGCTTACTGGCTGTCAGTATAAATATTGACAACCAGTCCCTCGCTCAATTCGCAAGCTCGAATAAGGACAGCAAGCTCAGCAGCTTGAGCCGACTGATAAGGGACCCGCGATGTCTCTACTACTGTACGCAGTGTGGTAATAGCATAAGCTGCAGTTGTAGTGCCGTTTGGTAATTTAAAACAAGAGCCATCAACATATAGTTCCCCTTGTGGGTCAGATAAGAGAACGTCAGTCAGGTCTACCCGTCCTTTCGTCCGGAAGATACAATCATGTTTGTCAGCTGCATCTTTCTCAGAAGGGAGGGGTAGTAACGTGGCTGGATTCAGAGTGGCACATCTTTTATTCGCAATGTGTTTACCGAACAATGTCAATTCATAGCCAGTAAGACGTGCACTGGTGAGGTGCTGTGTCTTTGTCTTATTCAAGAGCGTGTCCACAGCATGGGGTACCATAACTTTGAGGTCAGTATCAAGTACGAGTCCAGCCGATTGTCTGATTGAAGTGGCCACAGCCGCGACCGCTCTTAGACAACTCGGGAGGGCTCTCGCAACAGGATCGAGCACAGCAGAGAAATAAGCACACAGCCGTTGCTTATCCCCAAATTTTTGTGTTAGGACAGAAAGCGCGCAACCAGCCATCTCATGGACGTACAACACAAACGGTTTGCCATAGTTAGGTATGCTGAGTACTGGAGCCGAACAAAGCGCAGTTTTCAATTGCTCAAAAGACTGCTGACATTCAAGCATCCAAGGCAAAGGCTCATGCACTTCTTTCGTTGTTAATGCAAGCAGAGGCTTAATTAGCAGTATAGTAGTTAGGTATCCACTGGCAACAGTAGGAAGTGATACCTATAAAAGCACGCACATCCTTTTGCGTTTGTGGAATGAGCATTTTAACAATGGTACTGAGGCGCTCCAGGGTCAATCGCCTATCCTCCTTTGACAGTAGGTGACCTAAGTAGGTGACCTCCTGTTGACAATGCTGAAATTTAGAGAGAGAAACTTTATGTCCATGCTGAGCTAAATGTAACAGCAGTCTAACTGTACTGTCTTTACAACCTTGTTCTGTGTCAGAAGCGATAAGTAAATCGTCAACATACTGCACCAATACATTACCTGAGGGAAGCGACAAAGAATCCAACTGACCTTTCAATGCTTGGCTATAAATACTCAGACTCTCTGTATAGCCCTGAGGAGCTCGACAGAACCTAAAGCTCCTACCAGCTAGGGTGAACCCAAACAGATATCTGCTATCTGGATGAATAGGAATACTAAAGAATGCATTTTTCAGATCAATAACAGAAAAGGATTTAGCAGTAGAAGGAATCATTGTCAGAAGCGTGGTAATATCAGGAACTACTGGAAACTGAGGAACCACAATTTTGTTAACTTCGCGCAAATCAATCACAAAACGGTAAACATCCCCATGATCATCAGAGACACCTGAAGGTGTCCGTTTGAGAATCGGAAGAATGGGACTATTACAAATATTGACAGACGTCTCTTCAACTACTCCTTTGTGTATCAAATCCTGAATAATCTGTAGAAGGGCCCGTTCTCCCGCCTGGGGTATTTAATACTGAGGAATACGAGGCAAAATAGCATTATCTTTAACCTGGATCGAAACCGGTGGTATATGCAACAGTCCTACATCTGTATCACCTGTCGCCCACAAAGTGGATGGTACATCAGCAAATTCAGCGGGAAGAGGGAGAGACAGACACTGTTTAGTACCTCCACTTGGACCCATCGTCATGTAAACACCTGCCGGGGAACAATAAATAGTAGCATAGAATTTTTTCAACAAATCCAAACCCATCAAATTTTCACCACAATTGGACGTCAACAAAAACAGGTAATCCACAGCAAAAGGACCAACCGTCAATGCAAGGGGGCGTGAAATGGGGCTTACAACCGGTACACCTGAAAAACCTACCGAAACATTATTATGGCCAGACAGAGCCGCCCCAGGGACCAAAGATCGAGGATCAGAACTTTTCGTTGCACCTGTGTCCACCAAAGATTCCTTAGTCGAACCATGCAAATCTGCGGTGACATAAGGACCGCGCTGATCTACAGGTATCGGAACTGGTCCCTCACTCTGTCCTTGGCTATCCTAACTATAAGATATCCCTGTCACCTCATCCGTATTATAATCATCATGATAATACTGTCCATCACGAGGGTCATCAAAGTAATTATTATCAGAACAACCCTGTGAGACCGCAGGACTCTGAGTTCTATCGGTCCCACGACCTCGTCCACGAGGACCTAGCCCTCTAGGAACTGCAAACTTCTTCAAAAGCACAGGACACTCGCTACGCCAATGGCCCTCCTCCTTCCAATATGCACACTGATTCAGCCCCAAAGATGTCGTGGTCGGCTGTCTGCTGGTACAAGGAAGCTGTCTAGAAAGACCACAGCTTCCTCTACCATTTCCCCTAAACACTTGTTGTAACAACACTTTCGTCTTCAAATCTTTATGCTTTTTATCTGTCTTTTCTTTCTCTTCTTGATCACGGTGCTCATAGTATTGAGCCATATTCAAAATAACAGAGGGGGAAGAGGTAGCCCAAGTGCTCTCAGATGCCTGCAAACGAGTCGCAATTTCAGTAAGCAAATTAGAAACAAATCTGTCAACAAACAACCAAACTCCTCCCTCGATGGACATATCCTGTCCACTATAATCCAAAAACGTATCTTCAAATCGAGTAAAGAAATCAGATACACTTTCATCCTTCTTCTGTCGAAAAGCCGTCAACTTATCCCAACTTACCTTCTTAGGCAGAATAAGAGAGTGCATATATGTAATAATGCGACCTGGCAAAGCAAGTATCTCGGCTCGGGGCTTATCACCTGGCTTTCTTTCCTGATCCCATCCCTTAATCACATCCCATATACCACCCAACTCCGCAACATGGTCTTGAGTATGAACCTGTCTCCAAATATCAACCGGAACAAGAAGACCAAAGAACATTTCAATATTGGCAAGGGTAGTTAAAGTAGAAGAGGCAGCTTCAGTCAATTCGTTATAATAAGAAGTAGAATTTTTCCTAGGATCAGGCAAATGAGTCTTAAGGGATAAAACCTCACTTCTTTTCCACGGAGTATAAACCCACTATTCTTGAAAACGGGCCGCTACACCCGGTCTGGTGACCGTACCGCGCTGATCCGTAAACTCTGGTATTTCTGGGTGATATATAGGATGAACCTCCCGCATCGGAAACTGAGATACCGACTTGGGACTATTCTCATACAACCTTCCCCTGTAAGCAATTAAAGTCGTAAGATTTCCAAAAACCTGACCTGGCTCCAAATCACTAACATACACACGATCTCTAATATCAAATAAAATTTGAGGTACATCCGTCCCAAAGTGTTGCTGCCAAAGACCAATCAATGTAGTGGACATATGCTTAAGGGCATGTTGCTGTATAAAAGGCTCAAAATCTCGCATAGTTTCCCAGACATCCTCCACACTATAAATAACACGACGAGCCCAATGCGCAGCCTGATTAGCTATTACTTGTTTCTCATCATCTCCCATCCCAGATCGCACCAACGGGCCCATGCGCTCCTCTATTTCGTCCAGTCTCTATCCTCAAATCCACGAACTGGCGTTTCACTACTCACAGACGTCGGGGGATGAAAAACCATGGAAGGAGAAGTGACAGAAGTAACAGGTACAATCGTCGCTGGCGCTTGTACCGAAGGCGAGAGAGCAGGAGGTATAGGAGTCGAGACAGTAGGTGTGCTAACAGTCACAGTTGCCACAGATGGCGAAGACAAAGAAAGAACAGGGGGTGCCGTAGCCAAAGCCATCAAAATGAAAGCAGTAGACACAGGAACAGTTAGAGCAGTTGTAACAGGCTGCTGTGATAACGAAGGAACAACGGGATATATCCTCTGCGGGGCATATGGGGGCGGGGGTTGAGTGTCAAACAATTCCTCCACAAAAGTATCATTTTCCTCTTGGGCCAAATAAGATTTATCAATCTGTAAACGAAACCTCCTATCTTCACATTCAACTCATGTCTCCTGCTTTTCTTTATCATATGCTACAGCTTTCTGAGTCAATGTCTGCATTCTCCCTTTTCATGCATCTTTTTCCATCTTCAATCGTCTCTGTCTAGCTGCTTTCTGCCGTGTTCTGAGGGAATCAAACACTGACTGCCTACTTCGTCTTTTAAACAACTGTTCCTGTAAAAACCCAGGGGCATATTATCAAGGGCCATATCGCCATTTTTGCGGCACTTTTTGCCGAAAAAGCGGCGATATTTTTATCGCCCTATTAGCAAGCGTGCGCTAACATGCGTTAGCGCAAGCTTTCAGGCGTTAGCTGTCGCTTTTTCTATCGCCTTGCATGTCAGCGATATTTATCGCTAATGACATGCAAGGTAGGTGTTCCTAACGAAAATAACACGTTATAAATCGCTAACAGCACTTCGCTGTATTACCAATGTTGTCCCGCGATAACAAAATTCGCGCTAAGCCACGATGGACGCAGGTTTTTAACACCTGATTAAAACCTGACTAAACATGGTGATACAAGGGAGACTAGCCCTGATCTCCCTCACACACACCAAAGAGGTAGAGCTCATGCTGCATCATTAGCCCCTTAACATGTACAAAGGTGCCGTTGTGCAGTACAACGTAAGATCACAGCATACAGCATGTCACATTACATTAATGGTAGCATTACATACATATTAAAGTGTTTTTCATGCTGCAGAGTGCGAGGCGGCTGCCAGGTTAATTGTGCCAGTGATCGTGTCATACAGGGTGTTTTAAGGGGGTTTGAAGGGGGTTTTAAGGCATATTCTCACGTTAGCTGAAATGTTATCGTCGCTAACGCCCCGATGCCACAGTATCGCATGAATCACTACCGCATGTTAGCTGCAGTTACCGCGTACTTTCACTGCCAGTATCGCTTGCTCCCAAACTCTTAATAATACCACGGTAACAATGCGAAATTCCTCGGGGAAAGTATGCGATTAAAAAAAAGCACAATATCTGCCGCAGGCGATGATTATCGCCCGTTCTTGATAATATGCCCCCCAATCTTTTGTTCATCAAAAGTGCCCGTCAACGGCCATTGTAACTTGGCATTGTCCCTCGTATATTTGTGCCATAATGTACTAAACATAATAGGGCCAAGACCATGCTTCGCATACATATCAAAATTAGGAGTGCCTTCTGGAGGCGCCGGCTGAGCTTCTTCCAATCGAGCATCAGTAGAGCAACAATGACAACAGGAAAGCAAGAACTTACTAATCCCAGGCATTTTCAAAAATAAATCAAATTCGTTATTTTTTTGCCTGGCAAAGCAATTGCAAGTGCTTTTATCAAAAACAGTCCTCAGACTGCACCAAACTCAAACCACAATGGTACCATATCCACAAAGAACCAAAACAAACTCACCTGATATGAGCAGCACAAATGAACCAATTCTCCACTGCCGACTCTTCAGACCAAACAGTCAGATCCAAGGGTTTCGCCGTTCAGGACTCCAGTCGGGATGACCACTGGGCGAGGCACCGTCCGGCAGAACGAAAGGGGCAGCTGCGAGCAATTGATACTCCTCGTGCAGGGATCCCTGTCCACCACAATTCTGCCCCATACAATGCCCACCCTGTATATTGTAAATTTGTAGGGCAGGGGAGACAGACCTCGTAGTTGATCTAAACGTTTGTAATATCTCTGACATACTTTGCTGCAGCTTAAGTGAGCTCCTTTTGCTTTGCATGGACCATGACATGTTAGTTGTAATTTTCATCCCCAAAATCCAAAGTCTGTGAGCCTTTTGAGTCTAGAATCTCCTATCTTTAGACCACCCCGATATGATGATTGTGGGATGAGAGACATGTATTTTGGCCCAGATTTAGTATGATTTTGAGTCGGGGTTGCATTATTTTTGTGCCGCAGCCCCATGCAAAATCGCTTTTGGCATTTACGAAGCCACGCAAACCTACTTTGCATGGCTTGTGATTGTCTATTAACTACTTAGTAATGCAAGGCAACGCATAGCACTGCCTTGCGTCACTTTGAGGCTGGTCGGCGTTCATGGGTGGAGTCTGGGCGTTCCCATGCACCCACTCATGTATTTGGAAGAAAACCCAGATTTACAAAGACTTGCTAACCTGGGATTGCACCACAGTGCTGCGTCTACCTGACAGAAGTGTAACAACGAGAAATATCTTTATTTATCCTCATTACTTCCTCTTTCCATGCACGCTGCATTCTGCAACACACACTGAAAGAGAACTAAGCCTCAGAGGATTGTGTTTGTACAGGAAGGTGTGCCTCACTGCACAAAAGAAATCCCGCATTATACTGCCAGGGGCCCTGCATTGGCGCTATGCAGTACACAGTGCGCCAGCGCAAGGAGAGAGCAGAAATGCTCTGAAGCTTTGTAAATATGGATCCTTTCTGCTCCCTCCCTTTCACGTAACACAGCGCAGCTACTTCCCTTGCTGCGCTGCGTTGCGTGAAATAATAGTAAATGTGGCCCTTTGTTGTAGAGGGTTTACTTTTCATCCGTGAGCACTGCAAGACGCCACAAACCTATCCATGAGTATTTGCAAACCCCCTGCACTTTTAGAGATAAGTAGCGTGTCGTCGGCAAAGAGCAGCGCAGGTATTCTACAGCCAGCTACTACTGGGGAGTAATTTACACATCTATCTAGATGGTTTATAACATTATTTACATACAGGGAAAATACGATTGTTGCCATGACAGAACCTTGTCACACCCCTTTTTCAATTCGTTTACGATCAGTCAGTTTCCATGGCTTTCCCATCTTACTTGTGCATGGTTCTCATTGTGGAACTGCATGAGATTCACAAGTTGTTGCGAGCTGCCCCCATCCATCCTAATATGGACCATAGCTTTGTGCACGGTATCAGGTCGAACGCACGATGTAGATCTCCAAATGCGTCCTAGAGATGACCCTTGTCCAATGCCTACGTTGTCCAATAGATGTCGGAGCTAAAGACCTGGTCAATGGTGCTGATACTGTTCTTGAAACCAGCTTGTAAAGAATATTTTGTTCCTCTATCCATTCTTGCAACTTTTCAAGCATCTGACGGCAAAATATATTTTCCAGAGCATCACACTACCAAAATATTGTAGGCGAAATATCAAGAAGAAAAATATAGAGAGGGTAAGTATAGATTTACTGTTCTTGACTCCACATCTGCACACCTTGAAGATATATATATAACTAAAGTGATATATATACTTAACGCCACATATCTGGACCTTGTCCACACACATATACACGCGTCCATACATTAATATATATATATATACATATATATGTATATATGTATGGACGCGGTCCAGATATGTGGCGTTAAGTAAAGCAAACCTACCTATATATTCTTACGTTCTTGATAATTTGTTCCTCAAAGTGCTGCCTATGATAATATAGTTCCACGATATTTTGCTTTCACCAGTTCCTGAAAGAAAGCAGGTCTGGCTGGGGAGAGATTGATTTAGTACCAGGGAGGGCTTTAATTTCAGGATTTCCGGCTGGCGAGTGTCTTTCTGCCTTGATCTCGTCACTCCTCCAGAGATCGTTGAAAAGTCTTCCATATAGGGTGAAGTACCCACGTTTATGGGCCACATGTATCAAGCAATTTTGCATTCGAACACAGGCCGATTCGCAGAATCGGCCCATTTGCGAACGCAAAACAGGCTTTTCCCATGTATCAAACCCTATTTTGTGATTAATCACAAAATGGGTTTGTGAGTCGGTATTTGGAAGGGGCGTGTTCAGGGCGTCCCTTCCAAATACCGAATCGTAACGGTATGTATGAATGTTTTGTGAGCGTGAATGCGTTCGCAAAACATTTGCATTTTACCGCCAACTGAGTTGGTGGTAACCCATTCGCAAATGGGATGGGGTCCCCAGGGGACCTCTTCCCCTTTGGGAATGTATGCAAAAACTTTTTTTAAGAGCAAGTAGTGGTCCCACGGACCACTGCCTGCTCCTAAAAAATTAAAGGAAAACTTTTCATTTTCTCTTTGGTAAAGCAGCCTGTTTCCTTTACGGAAAACGGGCTGCTTCACAAATAAAAAGATTGCTTTATGTAAAAACAATGACAGTCATGGTAGTCTGCTGACCTCAGCAGGCCACCATCCCTGTGAGTTTGTGCAATTCATATGGGTCATAAATTGCGACCTATCTCATTAATATTCATGCGGTAGGTCATTTGCAATCCACTTCGAATTGCAGAAAGTGTTCAACACACTTTCATTCATTCTGTTTTGCGATTTCCTAATTGCAAATGGCAGGGATTTGCAATTAGGGAATCACAAAACCGTTTCTTCATACATCTGGCCCTCAGTCTTGTAAAAGAGAAAAAAGATTGCCCATTTAGGGCCTCATTTACGGGTTTTTGATGCAGGGTGGCACAGCCAGTCACCTTGGGTGGCACAGCCAGTCACCTTGGGTGGCACAGCAAGTCACCTTAGGTGGCACAGCCAGTCACCTTGCTGTGCTGCCCTACGCCAAAGTGAAAGGGCAGGAATGCACTGTATTTATGTAATACGGTGCATTCCTGTCCATTCCCCCAGTGCTGGCGCCATTTCGACAGCCTAGCGCCAACGCAGGCACCCTTGCACTATGGTGCGAAGGTGCCTGTGTTGTCGGCAGGATTGTTTTTGTGCAGGAAGGGGCACCTTCCTGCACAAAAACAATCCTGAGAGGCGTTTTCCTCTGTCTATGTGTGTCTATGTGTGTCTATATGTGTCCATGTGTGTCCATGTGTGTCCATGTGTGTCCATGTGTGTCTATGTGTGTCTATGTGTGTCTATGTGCGCTGCAGAATGCAGAATGCAGAATGCAGCGCACATGGAAAGTGGAATAAACGTGGAGAAATAAAGACATTTCTCCTCATTACGCCTCACCCCGCGAAGCGTAAAGTTTTGGTTCTTCCCCGTGATTACATGGTTTTGTAAATCTGGGGCTGCGTCAAGATCCATGGCTGTTCCATGGGAACACCCGCCACAACGCCCATGGAACGCCTACAGAGCGCAGAGTAAGGCAACGCAGCGATTTCCGCTGCCTTCCCTTACTCCATATCTATGAGGCCAAAGTGGCTTTGCGCGGCCTCATAGATATGATTTTACAGTTTGTGTCGCCCGAGTGTCACAAATAATGCCCCTCGGTTCTGGCCTGGACAGGTGAAATGTGGTCGATGTGTTTCACCTGTGCTCGTGGTGGTGCATCTGTCCCTTCCCACAGGGCACGTTTCCAGCTCCACAGACTTGACCCGGTCCTGTCCCGGCCGGTCCGTCACGTCCACCGCACCGCAGTGTGCTTAGGACATCAGCTGGCGGCACGTGGCCCCTTCTGCAGCACTTGGCACCAGTGACCATTACACAAAGTTCACCCACAAGGCCATCGTGCAGCCAGGAGAGGAGCATCTCTGTTTACAGGCCTCTGGAGCGGACACATGCAGTGAGAGTCGGGCATTAATTCAAAGCGGATGCGGATCAAAGGGAGGAAAGACCCTGGGAACCGCTGACGTCCTTTTAAGCCGGAATTACCCCACAGCGTCGACGTCTTGAAGTGTCTTCTTTCTTGGCTGCAGAACAAGTGAAGGTCCATAAAAGTTAAATCGGTAATAATGACGGTGGACGACGCTTCCCCAGGTGGGTGGGGGGGCGGGGGAGGCGTTGCTCTGGGGTCTGTTCCTGGATTGAAGAGAGGGGGCTCTGCTTCGGAAACCCCTCGGTGCTCGTAAATTACATTCAAATTGAGCTTAAGTTCGAAATTCCACAAATCCTGATTCATGACTCAGGGTTTTAGGAAATCTTGGGGCAGATTTACAAGCCCCTTGCGGCACATTTGCGCCGCCGTTGCGTCACTTCTTTGACGCACCGGCATCGTAAACAATGCACCACGTTGCGACATATTTACAACGTGACGCATCTAGGGAGATGCGTCACGTTGTAAAGCTCTTGCGCTACATTATACCTGCGTCAGGCATAATGCATGCAGGGTGGGCGTCCGTCGCGAAGAAAGCCTCAGTAAATGTAGACGCAGTGAAATCTACAAGATTTCACTGTCACTTTTACGACGCCGCTGCGTCAAAACCTTACGCCTGCTTGAAGCAGGCGTAAGGAGTGATGCAGCACAATAAGTATAGGCAGCCCCTGAGCATTGCTGGTGTTGCGTCGTGCTTGCGACACGACTCCAGCAATGCGCTGCCTTTACGACAGAAGATGCGACACGCATCTGTCTATCCTTGGTCCACGGTGCGCCGCATTGTAAATGCGACGCATCCGTGGTGGCGCAAGGGTATTTTTGCATGTCACATCTTTACTGGCGCATCCCTGCTAATATGCAGTGATGCGCCAGTCCTTGTAAATCTGCCCCCTTGTACCAAAACTCCTCTTCACAACTGCAGAAACTCCAAGGGGCAGATTTACAAGAAGTGACGCATCGCTGCGTTAAAGCAGCGATGCGTCAGTTTTCTTGCGCCTGCAGGAGTAACTCTTGTGCCACCATGGATGCGCCGTATTTACAATACGGCGCACCATGACGCAGGGTTTTTTGGCGCATTGCTGGAGTTGGCATGAAAACCGATGCAACTCCATCAATGCATCAAAATTAGAGGCGATGCGTCAGTTTTAACTGACGCATCGACTACTGAATGGGGACCAATATGTTGAAGCGGAAAAAGGCGACAAAGTCACTTTGCACTCAAACCTACTGGTCCTGGATGTGACACATACAAGTGGGCCTAGTGCCCACTTGTATGTGTGACATCAGCACGTAATGTCACACATTGTGACATTACGTGCATATACTTACCTTCTGTGGCCCATTTACCTCGTGACTTGATTGCATATTGCAATCAAGTCACTGCAGCTGGTGTGGTCCGTTGGGTACAGCCAATGCGCCATCTCTACGCCTGGGTTTGGCAGGCGTAGGGATTGTGACGCATTGGCAGCGCAGCTAAAGGCTGCGCCATAAAAAGAAAAAGTTGTAAATACCATTGCGGCATTTTCAAGGTAGGCGTTTCCGATGGAACGCCTACCTTGCATGAATTAAAATCTAAGGCGGCGCAGGTGATTTTCACGCAGGTGAAAACCGACGCAGCCTGTAGAAAAGTGACGCATCTGCATCCATGTAAGTATGGAGCACATGCAGCGCCGACATTGCGTCAAAAAAAGTGACGCAAAAGCGGCGCAAGGAGGCGCAAGGGGCTTGTAAATCTGCCCGATTACTTCTGAGTTTCGTGGATGGTCGCAAGCGATCTGAGGGGCTCCCCACATCCAGTTCGCGCCTCTAGCTTTAGTGGTAAGAAATGCTCCATCAGGTGCGCAAACTTTGTGAGAAAACTGCCCCAACCCCTCCTGTTTATACTATGGCTGTAGGGGAGTAACATTCTATACCTAGAAAAATGTTTCCATTGGGAGGCAAAAATGGGGGAAAAAATAGATTAGACATTGCCCTTAAACCTGAACATACAGATTGGATGCGTGCTGGCCATCAGAAAGCGTAGAAGGACTAATGCTTTGGTTTTTGTAAATCTCCAGAAGTGCGTAAATTTACAAAATTCATAAGCGTTAGTCTATAATGTGTAACTCTACATTACCCTCTCTGACTCTGGTCTGGAAATCACCATCTGTGCATCTTTACACGTGAAGAGCAACCTTCACACTGCTATAGCACCTCATCAGAAGACGTGAGGAGTGTGTACACAGGTGGCTGAGGACACGCCGTCATGATGGTGTAGCTGAAGACACGCCGTCATGATGGTGTAGCTAAAAACACACCGTCATGATGGTGTAGCTGCAGACACGCCGTCATGATGGTGTAGCTGCAGTCACTGCATCATGACGGTGTAGCTGAAGACACGCCGTCATGATGGAGTAGCTGAAGACACGCCATCATGATGGTGTAGCTGAAGACACGCCGTCATGATGGAGTAGCTGAAGACACGCCGTCATGATGGTGTAGCTGAGGACATGGCGTCCTGATGGTGTAGCTGCAGACACGCCGTCATGATGGTGTAGCTGCAGACACTCCGTCATGATGGTGTAGCTGAAGACACGCCGTCATGATGGCGTAGCTGCAGACACTCCGTCATGATGGTGTAGCTGCAGACACTCCGTCATGATGGTGTAGCTGAAGACACGCCGTCATGATGGTGTAGCTGCAGATACGCCGTCATGATGGTGTAGCGGAAGACACGCCATCATGATGGTGTAGCTGCAGGCACTGCATCATGATGGTGTAGCTGAAGACACGCCGTCATGATGGAGTAGCTGCAGACACGGCGTCATGATGATGTAGCTCCAGACACGCCGTCATGATGGTGTAGCGGAAGACACGCCGTCATGATGGTGTAGATGCAGACACGCCGTCATGATGGTGTAGCGGAAGACACGCCGTCATGATGGTGTAGCGGAAGACACGCCATCATGATGGTGTAGCGGATGACACGCCGTCATGATGGTGGAGCTGCAGACACGCCGTCATGATGGTGTAGCTGCAGACACTCCGTCATGATGGTGTAGCTGAAGACACGCGGTCATGATGGAGTAGCTGAAGACACGCCGTCATGATGGTGTAGCTGAAGACACGCCGTCATTATGGTGTAGCTGCAGACACGCCGTCATGATGGTGTAGCTGCAGGCACTGCATCATGATGGTGTAGCTGAAGACACGCCGTCATGATGGAGTAGCTGCAGACACGGCGTCATGATGATGTAGCTCCAGACACGCCGTCATGATGATGTAGCTCCAGACACGCCGTCATGATGGTGTAGCGGAAGACACGCCATCATGATGGTGTAGCTGCAGACTTCCGTCATGATGGTGTAGTGGAAGACACGTCGTCATGATGGTGTAGCGGAAGACACACCGTCATGATGGTGTAGCTGCAGACACGCCATCATGATGGTGTAGCTGCAGACACGCCGTCATGATGGTGTAGCTGCAGACACTCCGTCATGATGGTGTAGCTGCCGACACGTCATTATGATGGTGTAGCTGCAGACACGCCGTCATGATGGAGTAGCTGCAGACACGCCGTCATGATGGTGTAGCGGAAAACACGCCGTCATGATGGTGTAGCTGCAGACACTCCATCATGATGGTGTAGCTGAGGACACTCCGTCATGATGGTGTAGCTGCAGACACTCCGTCATGATGGTGTAGCTGAGGACACTCCGTCATGATGGAGTAGCTGCAGACACGCCGTCATGATGGAGTATCTGCAGACACGGCGTCATGATGATGTAGCTCCAGACACGCCGTCATGATGATGTAGCTCCACACACTCCGTCATGATGGTGTAGCTGCCGACACGTCATTATGATGGTGTAGCTGCAGACACGCCGTCATGATGGAGTAGCTGCAGACACGCCGTCATGATGGTGTAGCGGAAAACACGCCGTCATGATGGTGTAGCTGCAGACACTCCGTCATGATGGTGTAGCTGAGGACACTCCGTCATGATGGTGTAGCTGCAGACACTCCATCATGATGGTGTAGCTGCAGACACTCCGTCATGATGGTGTAGCTGCGGACACTCCGTCATGATGGTGTAGCTGAGGACACTCCGTCATGATGGTGTAGTTCCAGCGAAGGTTTATTGACAGATGGAAGATGTCATTGAATAGGTATCAGCTGCAGCCAGGCCTGGTACCCAGAGCATGCACAGCTCAAGAGAATTCCAAAAGTCAAAGGTCAAAAACCTGCCCACAACACCCACCAGCCACCAATAGGAAGTCTGCAAATGTTTGTTAACAAAATAAGCACTAATCTTCGAATCGCTGAATTTGGTGGCAAGAGGATCCCGTGGTACTCCAATGAGTATAAATCCATCAAAGCTGAGACAGGACTCAGACATATCTGTTTCCATGCCTGGGGCTCCAAGGGAGCTCATGTGATGAAACAAAGACGATACATTGGTGCAGGATCTGAAGTCAGGGGAGAGCTACAAGATCACCCGCAGGGACCGCACCAACATACCGGGAGGAGGAATTGCCATCGTCCACAGAAATACCCTCAGAATCTCGACCAACACCGAAGACACCCTCAGCACCGCCGAACACCTGCACTTCCAGATCCACGTCGATCCCAACACCACCCTCAGAGGAACCCTCGTGTACAGACCCCCCGGACCCTGGCCACAGTTCAGCGACTCCATCACAGACGTCGTCAGCTCGCACGCCTTGGCCTCCACAGACTACATCCTCCTCGGAGACCTGAACTTCCAGCTCGAGAACGCCGACGACAGCAACTCCACCACACTGCTGGACAACCTCGGTCTCAAACAGCTCGTCACGACACCCACCCACGCCGCCGGACACACGCTCGACCCCATTTTCTCCGCCAGCAGCCACGTCACCTTCAGCCACACCACCGAACTCCATTGGACCGACCACCGCTGCATCCACTTCTCCTTCAAGAAAACTACTGCACACAACCACCAGCAAAGAATCCCCCACCGCAGCTGGAACAAGGTCACCGAAGACCAGCTAATCACCACCCTTGCCCGAGACCCACCGACCGACCACACCAACGCCAACACAGCCGCCCGCAACCTCAGGCAATGGATTGACGACTGCGCCAACACTCTCGCCCCGACCAAGAAACCCTCAAACAGATGCACCGACAGAAGGGCCATCTGGTTCACCACCAACCTCCGGGCATCCAAGCAGACCTGCCGAAGACTCGAGAAGAAATGGCGCCACGAGCAAACACCGGACAACCATGCAGCCCTTAAGAACGCCAGCCGCAGGCACCACCAACTCATTCGAACCACCAAAAGGTCCTCCTTCCAGGAACGCATCGACAACAACCCACACAACAGCAAAGAGCTCTTCAACATCGTGAAGGAACTCGCCAACCCCAGCTCCAGCTCCAATGACATCCCGCCGTCACAAGACCTCTGCGACTCTCTAGCCACCTTCTTCCACCGCAAGATCATAGACATCCACGACAGCTTCAACACCCAGACCCCCGACAGCCGCTGACACCTTAGACTCACCGCCCCCCAGTCACACCGGCCTCCTGATCTCCTGGAACCACGTCAACGACAAAGACACCATCACAACCATGAACACCATCCACTCCGGCTCACCGTCAGAACCCTGCCCCCATCACATCTTCAACAAAGCGAGCTCCATCATTGCACCCCAACTCCGAAAGATCTTCAACAACTCATTCGAGACCGCCACCTTCCCGGAAAGCTGGAAACACGCAGAGATCAACGCCCTACTCAATAAACCCAAGGCAGACCCAAAGGACCTCAAGAACTTCCGGCCCATCTCCCTGCTCCCGTTCCCGGCAAAAGTCATCGAGAAGATCATCAACAGACAACTGACCCGCTTCCTTGAAGAGAACAACACCCTGGACTCATCGCAGTCCGGATTCCGCAGCAACCACAGCACCGAAACCACCTTCATCGCCGCCACCGACGACATCAGGACCCTGCTGGACAATGGCGAAACCGTGGCCCTCATCCTCCTAGACCTCTCGGCCGCCTTTGACACTGTCTGCCACCACACCCTGCGCACACACCTCCACAACGCAGGGATCCACGACAAAGCCCTGGACTGGATCACCTCCTTCCTCACCGACAGAACCCAGAGAGTCCACCTCCCTCCATTCCGATCCGAAGCCACCAAGATCACCTGCGGCGTACCCCAAGGATCTTCCCTCAGCCCGACCCTCTTCAACGTCTACATGACACCGCTCGCCAACATCGTCCGATCACACAACCTCAACATCATCTCATATGCCGACGACACCCAGCTGATCCTCTCCCTCACCAAAGACCCCGCGAACGCCAAAACCAACTTCCACGAAGGAATGAAGGCCGTCGCAGAATGAAGAACAGTCGCCTGAAACTGAACTCGGACAAGACGGAGGTCGTCATCCTCAGCTCCACCCCCTCCGCCTGGGACGACTCCTGGTGGCCGACCTCGCTGGGAGCTGCGCCGACACCCACCGACCACGCACGCAACCTGGGGTTCATCCTGGACTCATCTCTGTCAATGACCCAGCAAGTCAATGCCATCTCCTCCTCCTGCTTCAACACCCTCCGCATGCTTCGCAAGATCTACAGATGGATCCCCACCAGAACCAGAAGGATGGTAACCCAGGCCCTCAGCACCAGCAGGCTGGACTATGGCAACGCCCTCTACGCAGGAACCACGGCCAAACTCCAGAAGAGACTTCAACGCTTACAGAACGCCTCCGCACACCTCATCCTCGACATCCCCCACCACAGCCTCATCACTGCCCACCTGAGGGACTTGCACTGGCTCCCCGTCAACAAAAGGATCACCTTCAAGCTCCTCACCCACGCTCACAAAGCACTCCACGACACCGGACCAGCACACCTCAACAAACGACTCACTTTCTACACTCCCACCCGCCACCTTCGCTCCGCTGACCTCGCCCTCGCCACCGTTCCACGCATCCACCGAACGTCCACCGGCGGCAGATCCTTCTCCCACCTCACCGCCAAGACATGGAACACCCTCCCCATCCACCTGCGACAGACCCAGGACCTGCTGACCTTCAGGAGACTGCTCAAGACCTGGCTGTTCGAACAGTAGTAGATCCCCCCCTCAGTGCCTTGAGACCCTCACGGGTGAGTAGTGCGCTCTACAAATGATTGATTGATTGATTGAGTGTGCAAACACCTTCAAAAAGAGAAAGGAATGGAAACACTCAGCGCTGAGCAAGCAATTCAGACATTTCTCATCTAGCATGCCAGGCGTGAGCCCAAGACTGTACACGTCAGAGATGGGCACAGCTTGAAGACATGGCTAGCAGTGAGCAGAAAGATGGCTGCAGCAGTGACGTCACACTAATGCACACAGGATATGGATGGATGTATCCCATACACCATCACTCCAGCAGCTCGGCTAAGATCTGCAGACTCTTCTCTTTGAGGGGCGTCTAGTCACCCACTAAGGTCCACCGTCACCCTCGTCCCCTGTCTGAAGGGCGCCCTCCCTCACTCCCAGCCATGTGCATGATCTTGATTCAACCCTCTCCCTGGCTCTTGCACCCTGATGCCTCAATGCAGAGCACTGCATTTGTCTCAGCTATGTAAGTGCTACCCAGATACCTACCTATGCATGCCGCTGAGGACCTGCCATCAGAAACCCTGAGGTGGCAGAACTGTGAGTGTGGTGGGATCACGCATATGTCATTTGAAGTGGGTTTACTGTTCCCTCAAAATCTCAATAACCCGCTTTTCCATTTCTTCATTTGAATTAAAAACAATTTACATCACGACTGACACATCAGCATGATCGTCTACATGTTTCTGTCATGAAACCAGCCTTTGGGATCCAGCACCTTCTTCAGGACACTTTCATTAGTTTACCACTTACACAGAAATTATGTGTCAGACTCACCGCCCACAGGAGTGCTCCACGAACAGCTAACGACAGTGGGCTGCTGCATCCTACCACCTCTTTACTTTCTACAGTTGTAAAAAAAGAAATGTATAAAAATACCAGTTGGTGCTCACCAAGAGGCCCATTATCTGTCTACTATCTTTTTCTATCTACTTGGCGGGAGGCGAAGGCTTGTGTGATCAGTGCCTTGCACCAGTGATGAAGATATTACACATTATACTACAAGTCCTCCATTGGGTATTGGAAGGGCTGGGAAACCTATTGCATCTTTGGTGGTGAGATTTGGACCTTGAACTAGCCCAGCACACTGGTGAAGTATGGACATTGGGCAATTCCAATAAAGGTACTGGCATGATTCTTCAAACTTTTCCAATCAATCTCCCACAGCCCTTCTGACCGCTGGATCGGAACCATCTTTACACTGGAGCGATTGGAAGGAGGACTATAGACCCACTATAAATGACCAGGACTCTATTATCCTGGAGCAGAGGAAAGGATTTTATTGCATTCTTTGAGTCCACAGGGGTTGAAAATGTAAAGTCAAATGACTAAAACTACCGGGGTGGGTGATGCTAATATTTATGTCGAAGTAATTGCCGACTTGGGCACTTACTTTGTGTCCAAGGTTTGTATTGGTATCACCCGGTACAACTTTTTTCAGGGAATGAAAGTAAAGATGAATTTATATTACGAATATGTTACAGCTTTAAAAAAATAGTGGCAGTCTGCAAGTTTGGCAATCTCCATGATGACCTTATGAGGGATCAAGTGGGAATTTATACAAGAAATCCCAGGACACAGGAACAGTTGTGGGTGAATTGGGAATCGGCACCAGAAGATATTTTGAACACTGTCCTAAAAGCAGAAATTTCTAGTGAATGCTCTTCAGGTTGAAAGTAAATGAGACCAGTGAAGAGATTGTCAGCATAATTAAAAGTTCAGGTGGGAAGCCAAAGTTTGAAGATGAACCTGAGAGTTATTGTTGTGACAGCGTGGAACACTTAGCCTTTTCAAAGGATGAGGATATATGGGTGCAGGATGGGACGTTGCTTGTGTGTCTGGCCGCTGTGTTCTAGACGACCTGTAGTCTCGTCGGGAGTTGTGCACACACTCCTTCATAAAGTGTGTTACCGGAGTCCAGCTTGTTGGTGAGAAGGGCTTGGGTGATGGTTTGATGGGAGTTGAGTGGAAGCCATCTGAACATTTTCCTGAGGTGTTTGAGGGTGTGGAAGCAGGAGGAGGTAATCGAGTTGACCTGGCTGGACACTGAGATTTGGTTGTCCAGCACGACCGCTAGGTTTCTGGCTTGCTCGACTTGTGCTTATTCTTGGGCCCAGGCCAAGGACCAGAGGGCGGTTTCTTTCCCAAAGAGCACCACCTCCTTCTTTTCTAAGTTGAGCTTCAGGCAGTTGTCTTTATCCAATGGGTAGCGTTTGATATACAGTCAATGAATTTAGTTTAGGTACTGGAGGTGTCCACGAAGAGGGAGCGGATGAGTCGCGTGCCGTCTGACTGTCATCAAATTGCTGAAAACAGAATGCCTCTCTGGCTTGTCTATTATTCCAACATTCTGCCTGCTGGAGGACGTGAAGATTTCTGTGGTCACTGCGGACAGTTATTTGGAATTGAGCTCCAGGCAAAAAGTGTCCTCATTCAATAAATGCTGACATTATCGCCAGACGTTCTTTCTCCAAAACAGAATAGTCCTTTCGCCTGGGGAAAATTTTTCAGAAAATGTCAATTGGATGCTCTTCTCCTGTTGACTGGGCTGACCCAAGACTGCTCCCATGGCTACATCTGAGGCGTCAGTTTTGAGAATGAAGGGCTTAGAGGCATCAGCATGTTGTAGCATGAGAGCTCGAATGAACTCTTTCTTAAGTCTTTCAAAGGCAAGGCTGGTAGTGTGCATCCACTGAAAGATCTCGTTCAGAGACAATCCTAGAAACATTCTTAATAAACTTCTAGTAGTAATTTGCTAAGCCTAAAAAAGCTTTGAGTTTCTTTACCTAAAGAAGGAGTGAGCCAACCCAGGATGGCTTGAACCTTTCGAATGTCCGTGGCTATCCCATCAGAAGACAGAACATAGCCCCGAGAATTTACAGAATCGTTGCTGAGCCTCCACTTTCAGGTCTGGCCAGCAATTCATTTCCCCTCAGCCGCTGTAGGACTTGTTTGTCATGAAAATGTTGATCTGCAGGTTCTTAAGTAAAAACAAAGATGTCATTGAGGTAGACAAACATTGTTTGGAAGATTAAATCTGAAAAGACGGCATTCATTAAACACTGGAAAATAGCTGGGGCATTCCAGAGGCTGAAGAGCATCACTCAGTATTCAAAGTGCTCAAATGGTGTCCTGAATGCTTTTCCCATTCATCACCTGATCAGATCAGGTGACAGGCTCTTCTCAGGTTCGATTTGGTGAATGCTGTATCTCCTTGGACAGCCTCCAAAATATCAGAAATGAGAGGTGAGAGGTTGCAGTCCTTAATAGTCACAAGATTAAGGCCCCTACAATCGATACAAGGCCGAAGTTCAGATGTGCCTTTTTTAGGCACAAAAAATAAAAATGCTCCTGCAGGTGATTTGGATGGAGTAATCAAGCCATTCTTTAAATTTGCAATTGGATACTCTCCTAAGGCTTGTCGTTCCACGGAAGATACAGAAAAATACGCCCATATAGAACTGTACCATTGGGAAGAATTTCAATAGCACAATCGGAAGGTCGACTCCTTCGTTGTTGGCTCTTGAGACACATCTAGGTATTCACGATAGACTTCTGAATCTCAAATAGTTGTGCTATCGAGTGGGCGGTGTTACTGGAGGGAATTTCTAAACTTTTGCTAGAAGAAGGTTGATTGACAGTACAATGAGAGATGCAAAATTCCAAGCCCAGGAACAAGGTTTTTGCAAACCGATTTGTGTAAGGGTTATGTCAGGCAATCCAGGTTCTACCCAGAATAATAGAATAACAAGGTGATGAAATTAAATTAAAGGCGAGGTCCTCATAATGTGTTGCAATCCAAAGAGACAAGACCTGAGTTTCCTCAGTGACTAGGCCAGAGCTACTAAAGTTCCATGACTGTTTCTACTGCTTCTGGAACAACCTTCCTTTGAAGTGCAATCTGAGGAGATGTTACCCACTGAATATCCATGTAGACAAAGAAAGCACTGCAGTCTTCAGGAACAGGTACAAAAAGATGCTGAGACTGAATAAATAGCTCTGCTTGCAGAAGAACAAATCTAGAAGACTGCAAAGGAGAAGGCAGGGGTGTCCGATTTACACTCACCTCTATACCCTGCACCAGGGGCGAGCATACTAGTTTTCCAATTCCTTAGACTGACGAACAGGACGTACAGGTCAAGAGCTCGGAAGATGGCCTCTCTGACCACAGTATAAACACAGTCCTTGTTTACGTTGCCTTGTCTTCTCTTCCTCAGTCAAAGGTGTCACGGAGCTGACACCTGGTGGAGAATCTTGCGCTACAGGGTGGACCGGAGGCTCGGGTTTTCATCGTTCTTGACTCTCAGAGGTATGGGCAACCCCTTCCAGGAGCCATGTTGCCGCTGACACAGGAAGCACCTAAGCAGAAAGAGCATTGCAAAAATGGCCCCAGGAAGGAGGAAAAAGCCCAAGGGCAAAAAACCTCCAAGATGACTTCTGGACGTTGAAGAGACTTCAAGGCAGGAAAGAGTCGGAGGAGGAGGAATCTAAAGAAACAGAAGATGACTGGAGAAAACTACAAACAAACAGGAAAGAGACAATCAAATCCCAGGGGAGACTACGAAAGGACTGGAGGGCTGGACTAAACCACAGGACACCTGGAAGCATTGTGACACAAGGAGTGAACAGAAAACCCTCTTTAAATATGTCCAGGAAAGGAAATACATCCCAGTAAATTAGACCACCATGTTGGATTCGGAAGGTCCAACAGAGAGCAATAGAGGAACTACCATTTTGGACAGGGCAGTATAACCTATCCCAGAGATCCTCACCAGAGGATTCTGGGAGGAAGAAGGAGTTGCAGCATGGAGACACTGAGACTGTCTTCCAAAATGCCCCCAAGAAAAAGACAGCCACCCAATGGTATGCCGGCGGGCTGGTCGACTTAAGGCAAGGAGAGTGAGGGACTGCAGTAGCCTGCCAGTGCCTCTGCAGTCTTTCTCACTCTTGCTGGAGCACATGTCCCACCCACCGTCTGATGCTAGTTTTGGGCAGAACACCAGAAAGGACCATTAGTGAAACCTACTTGCATGGGCTCATCTTCCGGATCAGGAATTTTATGTGGTATCTTGAACAAGGACTTAGAAAGAGGTTTTGACAAGGAATGTTTACTACATTTGATTCGGCGGTGGTTATCATTCTGAATAGTCAGTTGAATACGGTCCTGTAGGGATGTTGGCTTAGTTACTCTTGCAAGTGCCTCCTTCAGATCTTAGGGCCTTTCAAAGTAAGGTGAGGAGAACTGAATCAGGCCAGTCAATCCCCCTAGCTTGGGCCTTGAATTTGGAGATGTATGCAAATCCATGAAACTTGGCTAAGTTTCAAAATCTCCTTTTCGGCAGAGAACTTAAGGTCTTGGCGATCAAACAAGCAGTGGACTGGCCTCCAAAACTAAAGGCGTAGCCCATTTCAAGGCATTGCTTGTAGTATTGCTGCCAATGAAGCCCACCTTGGATCTATCACTGGCAGAAATGTGGGGCTTAAAAGTAAAATGGACCTAGCGAGTGCCCGTAAAGGGTTTTAGTTCCCTGGGGTTACTATTGAATTCCCGTTATCGTTGAGGATGCAATGAGCCTTGTTGTAGTCTAGCAAGAGAGAGACTGACATACAGAGGCTTTTTCTGTAGTCAAACTTTGGACCGAATAGTCAGGTTGCTTACTGCTGTCAGTAATGCTTGGCCCTGATCCATTTCTTGATCCCGTTTGCATCACAACCTGCTAAGAACTGGCCTTCTTGGCGACGCTTTGAAAGCCTTCTTTGTTCCTAGGAACGGCCTACTATCTCTCTCTGCACCACTGGAGAATGCAGCTCGGCACAGCTTGCCACAGCTTGTCCTGCACCACTGTAGTATGCAATTACACAAACTGCTCGGCACAGCTTGTCCTGTTTAAACATTTCCAGTCATTGGAGAAGAACACACCGCAGTAATAATGGATTCATTATCCAGATTTTTATATGCAAACAGCATCCATAGAGCCTGCAGGGATGATGCCTGTGTTAGAATGAGGCGCGTTTTGGAAGCTTTGCTTTCACAACATCAATCCCTTTACCAGGTGTATTACTTTCAGGAGTATTTGGAGGGAAAAGTCCTCTGCATGTTAACGGCTGTCGCCTTCTCTTTATCTTAAATAGTAATACGTGTGTTTTATTCCTTAGAAAAACGACGATCTTATGCTTTTTCCTATGAAGGCCTCAAAGCTTTGCTAGAGTAAGTTTCCTTTCCCTAACGTCGGCCACAGAAGAATGTACTTTGTCCTTCATTATTTCTAAAATAACTGATTTATTTGTTTAGCTGTGCTTACTATATCACTAGGATTTCCTTCCTACAGTTAGAGTATTACTTTCTATGAATAATTGTGTCAACTAATGTTGCAAGCTGATGTGGAAACGAGCGCAAGGGCATGAAGATAGAATTTCTTTTCCTGCTTCCGAAGAGCGATGATGACATTCATTTTTAACAAAGAACTTTAACAAGAGAAATACGGATGAACTGAATGAGACGATGATCACCTCAAAAATCTGACCAATAGAATCATGTGGAACTGTGGAATTGCAACTTTAGGGGGGTTGGAACTTTAACATTTGGGGTATAATTATTACTGTGAGAAAAGAACTTGGCAGAAGCTGTTTCTATGAGAAGAGAGCCTTTGCTACTGTACTCTCCATGCTACTCTGGCTGGCTATTTTCGTTCTGATTTCTGAGCGTGATTATTTCTGACTGTCTTGCACTTCATCGGCTGGTGATGTTGCTCAAGCTATACCTTTTCGTCCGAAGGGTTAGCCACTTCTGACTTTTGCCCATAACTAGGGTAAAACCAGTCCTGGGTTGCTTGTGTGTGTTCCCGTTCAGGGAGGACCTGGCTTGGCAGTTCGGGCTGGACTGTTCCGACTGGAGCAGGGTCGAGGATGATTTGCATATAGCTGGGTCCAAACTGAGGTGACATTGTGTACAAAATAACGATGGATTGGGAAGCGGCCCTAGTAATTACCAGTGGCTAAAATTAATTCAAGCATTCCATCCATCACTTTTGAATATACTTTAGTTTGTCGGCCAAAGTGTGATTGTATGCCCACACGTGGGCCTCGTGCACACTGTGTTACTGGAACCAAGCTGTACTTGGCTGATGAGTCCATAACTAGGGCAAAATCGGCCCTGGGTTGCTTGTGTTTCAGTTCATGGAGGACCTTCCTTAACAGTTCGAGCTGGATTGTTCCGATTGGAACAGGGTCAAGACTGATTTGCATTTAGCTGGGTCCAAACTGAGGTGACATGGAATTTAAAATAACAATGAATTGCGATGTGGCCTCAAGTAATTACCAGTGGCTAACATTCATTTAAACCATCACTTTTTTGTATACTTTATTTTTGTATACTTTAGTGTAAGGGAGAGGAAGGTGTTGGAAGAAGCAATGTCCCGGGGGGGAGGGGGGGAGGTGGGGACCCTATCATGAGGACATCGTGAGCGAGGTGTGAAGAATCCATTCATACCAGTGTAGGGTGTCAGAGAACTTTACATCACACACACAATATACAGAGACAATGATCCATACAAGTGTAAATCAGTCTATTGGAAATATTACATAAGACAATGAGGAGTAGGTATAGGAGTCACATGTCGTCCACACTAGTTGGCAGTATAAATAAATAAATAAAGCAAAAACTGGAGGATTTAAAGCGCACCACACTGGTTGAGGTTGGCTTTACTAATAAGAATGTTTTTCTTCCCAAATTAAGCCTTTTTAGCAACATTAGGATAATGAAAGACTGGGGGGAAAAAATACCATTTTAACCTATACCATGCAGTTTGCATGCAGCTCTTTCATCAATCAATCGAACAGGATTTATAAAGCGCGGCAAATCACCCGTGAAAGTATTCCGGTGCGGAGGGTCTCGCTGCTTTGAGTGTTCAGTTGAACAGCCAGGTCTTGAGTCCTTAACGGAATTCTAGAAGGGAGGATGAGGTCCATTGGGGAAAGGGTAGGTCGTTCCAGGATTTTACCGCGAGGTAGGAAAAGGAGTGTCCTCCACTGTTGCTTCGGTGGGCATGGGGGTGTGTGTGAGAGAGGGAGGCGGAGCGCAGAAAGTTGGAGGTTGGTGGAGGTTCAGGCAGTGGTTGATGTAAGGATTTGAAGCTTGATAGAAGAATGATTGACCTCCCGTTCTGCTTCTGTGGATGCGGGGGTTGTGTGCTCGAGAGTGATGCTGAGCGAAGTTGTCTGGTGAGTTGGTGGAAGTGAAGTCAGTGATTGAGGTATGCGGGTCCCTTGTTGTGTAGTAACTTAAATGCATGTTTGAAAAGTTTGAACTGGCAGCGCTTCTGGATGGATAGCGAGTGGAGAACTCTGAGGAGTGGTGTAGTGTGGGTTCAGCGCAGAAGGTCGAAGACGAGTCTGGCAGCGGTGTTTTAGATGGTTTGAAGTCAGTGAACAAGATGGATTGTGATGCCGGCGTAGAGTACGTTAACGGAATCCATTCTGCTTGTGATTAGGGCTTGCATGCTGGTATGTCTAGTGTCCAGTGGGACCCACTTGAAGATTTTAAGTAGCATGTGGAGGATGTGGAAGCATGCAGAGGTGATGTTGTTGACCTGGGACTTCATGGTGAGGTTGGAGCCCAGGATGAGTCCTAGGTTCCTAGAGCGGTCGGTTGGGCTGGGTGTGGGTCCGAGTTTGGCGGGCATCCTAAGGTGAGCTCTTATTCCTGAAGAGCAGCACTTCAGTTTTGTCAGTGTTGAGCTTGAGGCAGTTCTCTTTCATCCAACGGGCTACACTGGTCATGCGTTGTTTGAAGTTTGGCTTCATGGTGGTGGTGTCGCCTGAGTGGGAAAAAATGAGCTGCTGGCCATCAACGTAGGAAATAATGTTGATTCCATGGGATCTGATGATGTTAGCCAACGGAGTCATGTACATGTTGAAAAGTGTGGGGCTCAGTAATGATCCCTGTCGGACTCCGCAGATTAGGTCCTTGGGTTCTTATGTGAATGGTGGGAGCCTGACTCGTGTTCTCCCGGAGAGGAATGAAGCTATCCATTTGAGTGCGGGTCCTTGTATTCCAGCTGTATGTACTCTGGAGATGAGTATATGGTAGGAGATGGTGTCGAAAGCAGTGGAGTATTCAAGGAGGCCGAGGGTGGCAGTCTGTCCACAGTGGAGGCTGGTGTGATTGTCATCTGTCACAGTGATGAGGGCTGTTTTGGTGCTGTGGTTGTTTTAGAATCCTGATTGTGAGTAGTCCAGGAGTTTGGGGTTTTCTAGGTGGTCAGAGAGTTGTCTGTTGATGGTCTTCTCAATGACCTTGGCTGGGAAAGGTAGAGAAGAGATGGGTCGGTAGTTGCTGAGTACTTCAGTGTTGACTGAGGATTTTTTGAGGAGGGCGGTGACTTTGGTGGGTGTTCAGCTCTCTGGGAAGGTGGCCATCTTAAGGGAGGTGTTGATGATGGAGGTGAGTGCAGCGCTGATTGTTGCTCTTCCCAGGTTGTAGATATGGTGGGGCCAGGGTCCTGTGGGAGCCCCTGAGTGGACTGTCTTCATTATTGCTGCAGTGTCCTCCATGGATAGAGGGTTCCATGCTGTCAGTTGGCAGTCCTTGGCTGATGAGGTTAGCAGGCTGGGAAGGTCGATGAGGGATGGCTGTGGTTCGAAGATGCTGTAGACCATGGTGATTTTTTTTTTAAAAGAGTCAGAGAGGTTGTTGTAGAGTTCCTGTGTAGGGGTGATGGTGATGGTTGCGGCTGTTGGGTTGAAGAATTCATTAACAATGGAAATATGTTCCTTGCAGTTGTTGGAGCTAGATTCGATTATCTTGGTCAGGGTCTTTTTCTTGGTCTCTTTCACTAAGTGCAGCATTGTAGGTGTTTCTTGTGATGGTTCCACGGGTGGTCCTCCATTTCCTTTCAAGTTGTTTACAAACTCTCTTGGACTCTCTGAGGTCGCAATTGGATCAGAGTCAGAGATATGTAGAGGATTAAGAGAATCCCTAAGAGTCCCATGTCTGCTATCCGCAGTCGATGTAAAGCTGTACAGGCTCCATTGAGCCAGAAACGCGGTGCCTGATGGGATGATGATGATGAGAAATTTGTCAAGCGCAACAAATACCCTGGGGTGTCTAGGCGCTGCCTTTGATAATACTGGTAAGAGTAGAACGAGAGGTGGAATTATGCTGTGAACAGCCACGTTTTTAGGCTCTTTCTGAATCTAAGAAGGTTGTATTCTTTCTTCAGCACGGTAGGCAAGGAGTTCCATAGGCTGGTGGTTGTGGTCGAGAAACTCTTACCTCCCCATCTAACCTTGTTAACTCTAGGAACAATTAGATTTCCCAGTTCGGCAGATCTAATGGCTCTGGTTAGAATGTAGGGCTTTAGAAATTTCTTCAGTTGTATGGGCCCCATATTGTTAAGAGATTTGAACGCAATACATAATAGTTTAAATTGAATCCTCTTGGCCACAGGTAGCCAGTGAAGACGGACCAGGGCTGGGGAGACTGAATCAAACTTAGAAATGCCCAACAGTATTCTTACTGCTGCATTCTGAGCCGTTTGAAGTTTATTAATGCTGCGCCTCGGAGCACTAGAGAAGAGGGCGTTACAATAGTCCAGCCTTGAGGAAATCAACACTGACACCACCGTCTTCCTTAAATCCAAGGGTATGACAGGAAGGATCTTCCTCAATATTTTCATGGTAAAAAAGCAAGCAGAAGTGAGCGAATTGATTTGTGCCTCGAAGGACAGGACAACATGGTATCAAACATGACACCTAGGTTTTTTGCCTTGTGCACTGGGTTAGGTAAGGGGCCAAGTTGAGCCGGCCACCAATTGTCTGTCCAAAAAGATGCATTGTTCCCCAACAGCAAGACTTCGGTCTTGGAGGAGTTCAATTTCAGACAATTGTCTGTCATCCATTTTGCTATGTGGCTCAAACAGTCACAGAACCTAGATGCTGTCTGGCTGGCAGAGCTACTCACCGAGACGACGATCTGAGTGTCATCCCCGTATGACATGATGGCAAAGCCATAGCTTCTTACTAAGCTGACAAGAGGAGTAACGTAGAGATTGAATAATGTTGGACTCAAAGAAGAGCCCTGGGGAACCCCACACAGCAACGTGAAAGGGGGTGATACAATGCTCCCCAAGGCAACTTCCTGAGACCGCTCAGACAGAAAAGAACCTAGTAGGGACAGCGCCTTGCCCTTGATACCGATGGAACTTAGCCAGTCCCGCAACAGCCCATGATCAACAGTATCAAAGGCTGCTGACAGGTCCTGGAGGATCAGAGCTGCGTTCCCCCCACTGTCCAAAATCTGTCTGAGCTCCTCCGTAGCGGTGATAAGAGCCAGTTCTGTGCCGTGTTGAGCCCGAAATCCAAACTGAGAGGAATCCAGGTTGGCATGATCATTGATAAAGGCTGATAGTTCAGCATTTATCGCCCTTTCGATTACTTTTGCAGGAAAAGGGGGTCTTGAGATCGGTCTATAGTTGAGGGGCTCCTTAGCGTCCAAGTTAGGCTTCTTCAACAAAGGAAGTATTGCTGCTTTCTTCCACTCGAGAGGAAGTGACCTGTGGTGAACACTGAATTAAAATCATCGTTAGTGGAATGGCTATAATTTGTGGGGAAATGTGAAGAATCTTTGAAGGGCATGGGTCAGAAGGGGGAACCAGATTTCGTGGCAGCAATAAGTTTGGTGGTTTGTTCCACTGTTAAAGTGGGATTGGGAGCTTTGTCGGGAGCTTTTACTCCTTAGTCAAAGTACCAGTACCAGTTATGACATGACCAGCCTGCGTGTGCCCAAGAAAAGACAACCACCAAGGAAAGAGAAGGAAGAACCCGGAAAAACCTGATTAGCCCAACACATATGGATTTACTAGCCATAGTGGCATCACCATGAGAGGAGACCTCTGCGATCCAGGTAGGGGTGCATAAGTGGATTGCTGGCAGTAGCCAATCAATCAATCAGTATTTGTATAGCGCTACACATCACTCGTGAGGGTATCCAGGCGCTGGGTTGCAGGGCTCAGTTGAATACCCAGGTCTTGAGTCTCTGTGTTGAGTCAAACTTTGATGAACGGACTGATCACTTGGCAGCAGAAGACACATGGTAGTCACATGGTAATCACATGGTAATCACATGGTAATCAGGCCACACTGATGCAGTGCACAAAGAAGCCACAGTGCTCTTTGCTATGGAAATTAATATTAGGTTCAAAGGGGTCGATGGAAAAAGGAGGACTGCAATCCTCACTACTAACTCACAAGATACCCTCCTTTCTGACTCGTAAGTGCCCAGTACCCCCAGAGGTGAGTACCAGCAAGCAAGGGGGAGTCATTAAAAAGGGTTTGTATGTAATCACTCCAGCTTTGACCCAAGTCCACACAAACATCGAAGTGTGAGAGTTAGACTAGAAGGGAGAATATATTGACCTAACGCGGGAAATGCCAAGGGTTCGAAATGACATCTTGACAATGCTGATCAAGTACGGGTGGTAATGATGATGACAGGCTTGTCTTGACTTCTTGTTGAATTGCTTTATTTATTTATGTATCTACACATCCCTTACAGAGTACTCCACCACAGATGTTCCTAGGGGACAAAATGATGTACGTGTTTGGAGGGCAAAGAGACATACACACACCCCTCCATACACACAATTACACACACACACACACACCACAATTGTGTAAATTAATAACCCAGAAAACATCTTTTGATATGTCCCCTTCTCACTCTGCCTGCAGAGCATGTAGATCTCTTTGGTGCTGACTGCATCGCTGCAGCATCTGTTTATACTGCGGGTGGGAGCTGCTGTGGTTAGTTGCCTGAAACCAGTGAGGGGGCCCTGGGTGGTACACTGAGGGTTTGCCCACCCATGCATACCTTGCAGGGGGCCTCCTAAGATTTTGTTTCGCTACTGGCCTGCCACAAAGTGTTGGTGGCGCCCAGATTTCTACCTGTTTTCCTAACCAGAGGGTGAAAACCCTTGTATTTCCTGCCACCTTTTCAAACTGTGATGTTCCGTGGGTCTTATGAACTGTTCTAGTGAGGGCTCGCCATG
Source organism: Calotriton arnoldi (assembly GCA_963921515.1). Lineage (NCBI taxonomy): Eukaryota > Metazoa > Chordata > Amphibia > Caudata > Salamandridae > Calotriton > Calotriton arnoldi. The sequence goes on from CAWUFW010006618.1 coordinate 852,414, forward strand.
AGCTTCGCGCCGGAAGAAGCAAATTAATAAAGACAATAATAACGCATCTTCAAAGTTGAAGGTCCAAAGGCCATGTGCTCTAGCATGTCCATTCCTAGCGAATGTGGACGTTTATACATCGGCATCCACCAATCACAAGACTATGAGCCTGAAGCTCCGCCCTCTCACTCCCACAGAGGTCAGGGCCTGCATTGAATAGAGTAAGCTGTGTACGTCATCCCCCACACTCACTCACTATTGGTTGATTCACTCTTCCCACTCCCTGTTACCTTGACTCACTCACTTATTACAGCTGTGTACGTCATCCCCCACACTCACTCACTATTGGTTGGTTCACTCTTCCTTTCCTACTCCCTGATACCTTGAATCACTCACTTATTACAGCTGTGTACATCATCTACCACACTCACTCACTATTGGTTGATTCACTCTTCCTACTCCCTGATACCTTGTCTCACTCACTTATTACAGCTGTGTACATCATCTACCACACTCACTCACTATTGGTTGATTCACTCTTCCTACTTTCTGATACTTTGATTCACTCACTTATTATAGCTGCGTACGTCATCTCCCACACTCATACACTACTGGTTGATTCACTCTACTTGTTCTCTGATACTTTGACTCACTCACTTGTTACAGCTGTGTACGTCATCTTCCACACTCACTCACTATTGGTTGATTCACTTTCCCTACTCTCTGACACCTTGGCTCACTCACTCACCTTGACTGGTAGGTCGCTCCACCACCACACAGCTCCGTCTGTGTGCCCTGCTGCTGCCCCTGATTTTGCTCGTTTTTCCTTTCTGTGCCCCCTTGCTGCCCCTGATTGTGCTCGTTTTTTCCTTTCTGTGCCCCTCTTGCTGCCCCTGATTGTGCTCGTTTTTTTTTCCTTTCTGTGCCCCCCTTGCTGCCCCTGATTGTGCTCGTTTTTCCTTTCTGTGCCCCCCTTGCTGCCCCTGATTGTGCTCGTTTTTCCTTTCTGTGCCCCCTTGCTGCCCCTGATTGTGCTCGTTTTTCCTTTCTGTGCCCCCTTGCTGCCCCTGATTGTGCTAGTTTTTCCTTTCTGTGCCCCCTTGCTGCCCCTGATTGTGCTCGTTTTTTCCTTCTGTGCCCCCCTTGCTGCCCCTGATTGTGCTCGTTTTTCCTTTCTGTGCCCCCTTGCTGCCGCTGATTGTGCTCGTTTTTTCCTTTCTGTGCCCCCTTGCTGCCCCTGATTGTGCTCGTTTTTTCCTTTCTGTGCCCCCCTTGCTGCCCCTGATTGTGCTCGTTTTTCCTTTCTGTGCCCCCTTGCTGCCCCTGATTGTGCTCGTTTTTCCTTTCTGTGCCCCCTTGCTGCCCCTGATTGTGCTAGTTTTTCCTTTCTGTGCCCCCTTGCTGCCCCTGATTGTGCTCGTTTTTTCCTTCTGTGCCCCCCTTGCTGCCCCTGATTGTGCTCGTTTTTCCTTTCTGTGCCCCCTTGCTGCCCCTGATTGTGCTCGTTTTTTCCTTTCTGTGCCCCCTTGCTGCCCCTGATTGTGCTCGTTTTTTCCTTTCTGTGCCCCCTTGCTGCCCCTGATTGTGCTCGTTTTTTCCTTTCTGTGCCCCCTTGCTGCCCCTGATTGTGCTCGTTTTTCCTTTCTGTGCCCCCTTGCTGCCCCTGATTGTGCTCGTTTTTTTCCTTTCTGTGCCCCCTTGCTGCCCCTGATTGTGCTCGTTTTTCCTTTCTGTGCCCCCTTGCTGCCCCTGATTGTGCTCGTTTTTCCTTTCTGTGCCCCCTTGCTGCCCCTCATTGTGCTAGTTTTTTCCTTTCTGTGCCCCCTTGCTGCCCCTGATTGTGCTCGTTTTTTTTCCCTTTCTGTGCCCCCTTGATGCCCTGATTGTGCTCGTTTTCCCTTCTGTGCCTGTTTCCCGCCGCTGCGCCCCTGCGGCCCCGCCCCTCACTGCCCATTCGCTGCCCCATTCCCTGCTCCTCCCTCCCACCTCCCCATTTATGGCGGCCGCTGTGCGGCCGCGCCTAAGGCAAGCCCGTCTGCGCCCGTCCGCGCCGTGACCGCGCCCAGCGCCAGACCCCCTGGTCCGGGCATCCCCCGCGCCCGCCACATCAACAGACGCCGATACGACGCCAGCACCCTCCACGCACTCAACCCCGGAAAAGATCACGCCTGCTACCAGGCCACCCCGAAGCGGACCCAAGGGCCCTTCACCTGCCGAAACTGCAGCTTCGCCAGCACCCGCCCCGCCAAACCACCGCCCAGGAAAGAACCCAACTACCTCAGATGCATCCTCCTCAACACCCGCTCCGCCCGCAAACACGCCATCGAACTCTGGGACCTTCTCGACTCAACCTCCCCAGATGTCGCATTCCTGATGGAGACCTGGCTGAATCCCGCTTCAGCCCCCGACATCGCCATTGCCATCCCGGACGGATACAAGATCACCCGCAGGGACCGCACCAACGGAGTCGGAGGAGGCATCGCCATCGTCCACAGGAACACCCTCAGAGTCTCAACCAACACCGACGACACCCTCAGCACCGCCGAACACATGCACTTCCAGATCCACACCGATCCCAACACCACCCTCAGAGGAACCCTCATCTACAGACCCCCCGGACCCTGACCACAGTTCAGCGATTCCATCGCTGACTTCATCAGCACACACGCCATCGCCTCCACGGACTACATCCTCCTCGGGGACCTGAACTTCCACCTCGAGAACAACAAGGACACCAACTCCACCACCCTGATCGACAACCTCGCCACCCTCGGACTCAGACAGCTCGTGACTACACCCACCCACGCCGCCGGCCACACGCTCGACTCCATCTTTTCCGCAAGCCCACACGTCTCCTTCAACCACACCTCCGAACCCCACTGGACTGACCACCACTGCATCCACTTCACCTACAGGAAGCCCACCACGCACCACCGCACCGAACAAATGCCCTCGCCGCTGCTGGAGCAGAGTCACGGAAGACCAGCTAACCACAACCTCGCCCTGAGCCCACCCGCCGAACCCTCCGACCCCGACACCTCCGCCCGCAACCTCAGACAGTGGATCGACGACTGCGCCAACGCCCTCGCCCCGCTCAAGAATCCGCCCAACAGCCACACCAGCAAGAAAGCCACCTGGTTCACCGAAGACCTCCAGGCCTCCAAACGAACATGCCGAAAACTGGAGAAGATCTGGCTCCACGAACGGACAGCGGACAGCTACGCCGCCCACAAGAGCACCACCCGCAGTCACCATCACCTCATCAGATCCGCCAAAAGGGCCTCACTCAAAGACCGCCTAGACAACAACGCACACAACAGCAAAGAGCTCTTCAACATCGTGAAGGAACTCTCCAACCCCAGCTCCAACACCAACGACATCCAGCCGTCGCGAGACCTGTGCGACTAACTGGCCACCTTCTTCCACCGCAAAATCGCCGACATCCACGACAGCTTCAACACCACGACCGCCCCGGCAACCACCGAGACCACTGCCCCCACAACCACCAACCGCCTGCTCTCCTGGACCAACATCAACGACGAGGACACCAGCGAGATCATGAACACCATCCACTCCGGTTCACCGCTAGACCCGTGCCCTCACCACATCTTCAACAAAGCCAGTACAGCCATCGCGCCCCATCTCCGGAAAATAATCAACATCTCCTTCGAGACAGCAACCTTCCCGGAAAGCTGGAAGCACGCCGAGATCACCGCCTTACTCAAGAAACCCAAGGCAGACCCCAAGGACCTCAAGAACTTCCGACCCATCTCTCTGCTCCCGTTCCCCGCGAAGGTCACCGAGAAAATCGTCAACAAACAACTGACCCGCTACCTCGAGGAGAACAACATCCTGGACCCTTCCCAGTCCGGCTTCCGCAGCAACCACAGCACCGAAACCGCCCTCATCGCCGCCACCGATGACATCAGGACCCTGCTAGACAACGGAGAAACAGCAGCCCTCATCCTCCTGGACCTATCAGCCGCCTTCGACACGGTCTGCCACCACACACTACGAACACGCCTTCACGACGCCGGGATCCAAGAGAAGGCCCTGGACTGGACCACATCCTTCCTTTCCGGCAGAACACAAAGCGTCCGCCTCGCCCCCTTCCGATCCAAGGCCACCAAGATCATCTGCGGCGTACCCCAAGGCTCCTCCCTCAGCCCAACGCTGTTCAACATCTACATGGCACCCCTCGCCCACGTCGCCCGACAGCACAACCTCAACATCATCTCCTATGCCGACGACACCCAGCTGATCCTCTCCCTCACCAAAGACCCTCACACCGCCAAAGCCCACCTCCACGAAGGAATGAAGGCCGTCGCCGAATGGATGAGGACCAGCCGCCTGAAGCTGAACTCGGACAAGACGGAGGTCCTCATCCTTGGTTCCAACCCTTCAGCCTGGGACGACTCCTGGTGGCCAACATCACTGGGAACAGCCCCGCCACCCACCGACCACGTACGCAACCTAGGGGTCATCCTCGACCCCACCCTCTCCATGACTAAGCAGGTCAACGCCGTTTCCTCATCCTGCTTCAACATCCTCCGAATGCTCCGCAGGATCTTCAAGTGGATCCCCACCGAAACAAGAAAAACAGTCACCCAGGCCCTCGTCACCAGCAGGCTGGACTACGGAAACGCCCTCTACGCAGGAACGACGGCTAAGCTCCTGAGACGGCTGCAACGCATCCAGAACGCCTCTGCACGTCTTATCCTCGACATCCCCCGACGCAGCCACATCACACCCCACCTGAGAGACCTGCACTGGCTCCCTGTCAACAAGAGGATAACCTTCAAGCTCCTCACCCACGCACACAAAGCACTCCACAACTCCGGACCAGCCTACCTCAACAGACGACTCAGCTTCTACACCCCCACCCGCCAGCTCCGCTCGACCAGCCTCGCCCTCGCCACAGTCCCCCGCATCCGGAAAACGACCGCCGGCGGCAGATCCTTCTCCCACCTCGCCGCCAAGACCTGGAACACCCTCCCCACCAACCTCCGACAGACCCAAGACCTACTGGCCTTCAGAAGACTCCTCAAGACCTGGCTCTTCGATCAGTAGCAGCACCACCCCCCTCTTCCCCAGCGCCTTGAGACCCTCGCGGGTATGTAGTGCGCTTTATAAATGACATGATTGATTGATTGATTGATTAACTTACACTGAAATGAAATGCTTCTAGGCACTTAGGAATTGATTCAGTAACTCACTCGTTCACACTCAGTACTTACTCAACCTCTATTTATTTACTTGCTAACTGATCATTCACTCACTGATGTTGAAAATTCCTGCACGTCTGCTTTGCTAATACTTTTCTATTCATTTCTATTAAGCGATTGAACTGGGAACTAATCAGGTGCTTGATTTCTGAACCCTCCTCCAGCCTCCCTTGTAGCTCCTTCTTATCCTTCTATGTCTCCCTCACACACCCTTTCCCACCACCTTTACGCCCTGTCTTCCACTCTTCCCTAAGTCACATCCCTTCTTCCCTCCACCCTACTTGCGATCTCCGTCATGCTTCAGTCGCATGTGCTCTTGCAACATTAATGGCTTGAATACAAAGCTAAATGACCCGGATTTGTACAACTACTTGAGGTCCGTCTATATAGTTTTCCTTCAGGAGACCTGGCTGGTGGATCCTGTCGACATCCAAGGCTATGCGAGCTTTTTCACCCCAGATGTGAAATGGGCAAATCACAGGCACCTTTCAGGTGGGCTACCTAACTACATCCCGATAGCCAGCTTAGACTCGGCGCCAGCCCTGGACTACAAATCCACAGGAACGAATGCAACGAAATGCAACATCCTAATCAAAGGTGCTGCCGTTGACGTAATTCTTATCAATATTTACATATACCCCAAAAGGAAGCCCAAAGTCTGTAAAAAGATAGTGCAAGAACTAACGAGGCTAGCGGAAGAGGAAGACTCGATGCCCTTTGTCATATTTGGGGACTTCAACTTACATCTACTGGGCACATCCACTGGCGACCTGGCAATAGCCCAAACCGCGCTATGGGAAACAGCTGGCCCAGGCAGAAACATACCCGGGCTCCAAACAAAAACTGGGAGTCGCCTGTTGGAAGATCTTGAACATCTAAGATCAGGGCCCTGAATGGCATGTTCCCAGAAGATAATCCTCCGGCCGCCACATTCCACTCCAACAGAACCAGCACATGTCTGGACTACACCTTTGTATCTCTTTCAATATTTCAGTACGTTCACTCATTTCAAATTTCAGACAGATCTGGCAGCGATCATTTCCCGCAAGAGGTTTTATTTTCTTCAAACCTCTCTATCCCAAAACATATCAGCGAGACAACAGATAAAACCTGCATTACAAACTACAGAGGCATTGAGACTACACCAGTTATTCTTGCGCAACTGCATGCAATCGTAGGGGACATACTCCAAAGCATCATAGGTGAAGAAACTGCTGCAGTCAACATGAGGGAAATCCTCATAGAAACACTGCGGGAAATATATGTAAAAGCTACAAACCCAACCCTGCCAATAAAGTGTACAAGGAGGACACCTGTGGAATACATTATCCTAGATGCAGAGAGCGCAAAACTGGAATAAACAAAGCTCTTTGAATTCTGAGGAAAAGACACGGCGATGATGGAGCAAGGACTCAGACACAAGACTTGCTCGGAAGCAATCCTCTCGTTTTAACTTACTAGCGAATTACTAACGACGTGTCTTGTGATTAACAATATGCATTTTCATTACACGCGGGAAAAGAATGAAGCTTGCCTATGTGTTACTAACTGCAAATAACACGGACGTAGGACTAGAACGCATTTAACACGGGATCTTTACTGCGCATGCGTCTACTGCATCTACGTAGTATGACGTGCTGACGCTTGGAGGGAAATTCTGGCGCTTGCGCAAAGAGCTATAAAATGGCCGCTTGAAAGCTCACATGCATGGCACCTGCTTTGCTGAAATTAGAAAATGGGTTTATAATTAACGCAAATACAGAGAAATAACAAATGTTATGGGTTAGAGTAGAGGTTGGTGGTATGCAGTGAAAGCATTTATTTTTGAGAATAACATTTCTCCTTTTGACTTTATTATTAGTGCGTATTTGGGCCTGTTAAAGTTGTCTGAGCCAAGCAGACTGACGTATTCCAACGCATGCGCCCTGGTACGGAAGCTTGGAGGATGACTAAGTATTTGTCACGCGTCCAAGGTCGGCGGAGATGTGCCCTGGGAACATGAGGGTGAAGAGTTCATATGAAGGAACTTATTCAAGAAAACATTTACAATTCTATTAATAAAGTTTAAAGATGTATGGGAAAGGAAGGGCGGAATAAAAGATTGAGGGGAGGAGTTTGGAAACAATGGTTAAAAGAGAATAAATGAAGTATAAGTGTGGTGTGATGATCATCCCCCCCTCGCCTGTCCAATCAGAAGTTAGTATTCTGTGCACATGAAACATTAATGGGTGGTACAAGCCTATGGAAAGGTATAATTCAGGTAGTTTAGTTAGATGAATAGGCAAGCTTTGGGGAAAGTCTTTGAAGAAGCTTTTGGAGCGCGTTGAAGAAACCTGAGAACAGGGTGTGCCGAGGTGATGCAAAGCTCGGGATGCTGTCAGTGCTGGGGTGGTGCTGATGCTCTGAAATGCTGATGAAGAAACCGAATGCAGAACCATCTACTTAAATTGGGTGGGTTAGAAAGAAGATCGCGGAAGAACCACAAGGAGGAAGAGAGTGTCAGAGAGGGGTGCGACGTAGTCGTCGGTAACTAGAGAGGTGAAGTATCCTGTCCTGCTTCCTGTCCTGAACTCTTTGTCTCCTGATCTGTCCTGGGAGACCCTTACCAGCCCTTTGGCCAGGGGGTTGGTCTTCACACCATACTTTGGTAATTATGAAATTCATCGTTTGATAAATGCTCTTCTGTCTCTATCCTCTTCTTTCTGAGCAGAGTTATTGTGTGAATCTGAATTGATAAGTGTTATCTGAGATATTTTTGAATTGACACTCCCGCGAATGAGGGTGTTGGTACTGAAACGCTTTGAGATGATTCAAAACCCCTAATTTAGATAAAGATTTAAAAACTTACTGAGTCTGTCATTATTTTATACTTATTAAGAAATGTATAATAAGTTATGTCAATTATCGCCATCAACTAGTTCCACCTAACTGGTCCATTGACCAAAGGAAAGAACTGTTTGATCAGCAGAAGGTTTAGTTAAAGAGACAATAACTAGATCTTGAGGTATGAGAAACATTAAAAACTAAAAGATTCCAGTGGTTTACTTAGCGCAGAGCGGAAGCGAGTTGTATGGGCCCAAGTGAGTATATGGTAGTGGAGTATCTGTTGCTAGTAGGTCGCTGGATCAGCGACTTGACCGCCCTTGCGGCCCAGAGACTACATAAAAAGCAGACCAAGAAGTTAAAATGGTCAATAAAAAGAGATCAGGATAATGGACTCTGGGCTAAGCTACCCACCGATCTGAAACACAATAACAGTGCTAGATTCTGGGCTACTGTGAACCAGCTCCTCAAAACAGGCCACAGAGGCATTGACTCTTACATCACTGAAACTACATGGGCGCCATTCCTAAAAAAACACTTCAACCATGAAGAAACAGATAACCCCCAGGCGGATCCTTGGGAAACTTCAAGGACAGCACAAGACGAAGGGCAGCCCGAGGTGGACGCAGAGAGCATCAAAAAGCAAATAGTCAAAGGGCAAAAAGAAGGAGCCCTGGGCCCTAACAGTCTACCCCGGCGGTGTTCAAACACGACCCAGACTTCTGGGTAGAAATGTTATCACTGGTGTTCACACACGTGAGAAGCACAAGTAACCTCCCTGCATCATGGAAAGGCTCGATCATATCTCCAGTTTTCAAGGGCAGAGACAGGTCTCTTCCAGCAAACTATCGCCTAATAACCCTGATCGACAACGACGTCAAATAATTCGCTGGAACTGTGCTTGACAAGCTAACAGCACGGGCCTCCAGCAATGCCATAATACCATACAATAAGACCAGGTTTTTAAAATCATCCGGCACGATCACAAACATTCTGGCAATCTCTCTACTAATGGACGCTGTCCGCACCTCCAACACACCGCTATTTCTCTGTTACATCGACTTTAAAGCAGCCTTTGACTGCGTGGGCCAGGGAAGACTGTGGCGGAAGCTAGCAAGCTGCAATATTCCGCAAAACCTGCTGAATATGCTGCACAGTGACACGTGGGTGCAAGTCAAGATAGGTGCAGGAACGCACCTCTCCCGCAAAATCAAAGCCACTCGTGGTCTAAAACAAGGATGTGTCTTGGCGACAACCTTATTTAACCTCTTCCTGGCTGACCTGACTGAACAACTACAAACCTGCAACTCCCACGCTCCTAAATTAGGCAGCAAAGTAATATCAAGCTTTCTTTACGCCGATGACGTGGAGCTGGTGAGTCGCACTCGGGTGGGGCTTCAATGGCTGCCAGACATCATGAAGGCCTACTCACTTGCCAACTGCTTGACGATCAATCTTGTTGTAGAAATGCAATGAGATCTATATTGTGTTGTCCAGCCGGACAAAAATATTACATTTTTTTAAAATGTACACAGAAAACAAAACAATGAAGTGACACCTGACACTCGCGGTCGAGTACATCGGTCGTAACGTTCTGGCTGCCAAAGTATCACCTTTGCTACCCAGCTCTCCACTAATCGGTTGCCCATTTCGCCCTTTCTAATTCAATTATGCCTTTGATTATTGGATCGCGAATGTGGTTTTTTAGTTGGCACATAATAGCCTCCCCAGTTCTTCTGAGTCTCCTGCGGGACCACAACTGTTTAATGCAAGCGGTACTAATCTCAGGCACATATGTCTAAGTCCTGATGATGATACCGGTACCTCTGTGGATGGGATTGAAACGTCGTCAACTCCTTAACACCCCGACACTGATATATGTATCATTGATTTGTGCTAAGGTGTTTACCTTAATTTGTGCTTGACAATCCTCTGATTTCTTTCAAGCACCAAGAAATGCCTGAGTTTCCTTTCTTGTTTTAATTGTCACAGGGTTTGTGTTTCCACTTCATTTTTTTGTTTTCTGTGTAAATTTCTAAAAAATTAAATATTTTTGTCCGGCTGGACAACACAATATAGATCTCGTTGCATTTCTATAACAATTTTCTTCCCTTATCCTTCGTGTGAGGGACCAATGTTCATATAAAATACCAGTACCCAAGGTCCCTGACCTATCCAATTGGGTTCCCTTGTCTACATATAACATGACGATCAATCTTGGCAAAACAAAATCCGTGGTTTACAATAACAAGAAAACTCAAACCCAGGCCAGTTTCGGGGGTGACATTCACCTGGAAACCACGGAGCAGCACAAATACCTTGGGGCCATCATCGACAAGAAAGGCCCCTTCACAGCCCAGAAGGAGGCGATACAAAGGAAAGGCCCCTTCACAGCCCAGAAGGAGGCGATACAAAGGAAAGGCCCCTTCACAGCCCAGAAGGAGGCGATACAAAGGAAAGGCCCCTTCACAGCCCAGAAGGAGGCGATACAAAGGAAAGGCCCTTTCACAGCCCAGAAGGAGGCGATACAAAGGAAAGGCCCCTTCACAGCCCAGAAGGAGGCGATACAAAGGAAAGGCCCCTTCACAGCCCAGAAGGAGGCGATACAAAGGAAAGGCCCCTTTCACAGCCCAGAAGGAGGCGATACAAAGGAAAGGCCCCTTCACAGCCCAGAAGGAGGCGATACAAAGGAAAGGCCCCTTCACAGCCCAGAAGGAGGCGATACAAAGGAAAGGCCCCTTTCACAGCCCAGAAGGAGGCGATACAAAGGAAAGGCCCCTTCACAGCCCAGAAGGAGGCGATACAAAGGAAAGGCCCCTTCACAGCCCAGAAGGAGGCGATACAAAGGAAAGGCCCCTTCACAGCCCAGAAGGAGGCGATACAAAGGAAAGGCCCCTTCACAGCCCAGAAGGAGGCGATACAAAGGAAAGGCCCCTTCACAGCCCAGAAGGAGGCGATACAAAGGAAAGGCCCCTTTCACAGCCCAGAAGGAGGCGATACAAAGGAAAGGCCCCTTCACAGCCCAGAAGGAGGCGATACAAAGGAAAGGCCCCTTTCACAGCCCAGAAGGAGGCGATACAAAGGAAAGGCCCCTTCACAGCCCAGAAGGAGGCGATACAAAGGAAAGGCCCCTTCACAGCCCAGAAGGAGGCGATACAGAGGAAAGGCCCCTTCACAGCCCAGAAGGAGGCGATACAAAGGAAAGGCCCCTTCACAGCCCAGAAGGAGGCGATACAAAGGAAAGGCCCCTTCACAGCCCAGAAGGAGGCGATACAAAGGAAAGACCCTTCACAGCCCAGAAGGAGGCGATACAAAGGAAGAGGCCCCTTCACAGCCCAGAAGGAGGCGATACAAAGGAAAGGCCCCTTCACAGCCCAGAAGGAGGCGTATACAAAGGAAAGGCCCCTTTCACAGCCCAGAAGGAGGCGATACAAAGGAAAGGCCCCTTTCACAGCCCAGAAGGAGGCGATACAAAGGAAAGGCCCCTTTCACAGCCCAGAAGGAGGCGATACAAAGGAAAGGCCCCTTTCACAGCCCAGAAGGAGGCGATACAAAGGAAAGACCCTTCACAGCCCAGAAGGAGGCGATACAAAGGAAAGGCCCCTTTCACAGCCCAGAAGGAGGCGATACAAAGGAAAGGCCCCTTCACAGCCCAGAAGGAGGCGATACAAAGGAAAGGCCCCTTTCACAGCCCAGAAGGAGGCGATACAAAGGAAAGGCCCCTTCACAGCCCAGAAGGAGGCGATACAAAGGAAAGGCCCTTCACAGCCCAGAAGGAGGCGATACAAAGGAAAGGCCCCTTCACAGCCCAGAAGGAGGCGATACAAAGGAAAGGCCCCTTCACAGCCCAGAAGGAGGCGATACAAAGGAAAGGCCCTTCACAGCCCAGAAGGAGGCGATACAAAGGAAAGGCCCCTTTCACAGCCCAGAAGGAGGCGATACAAAGGAAAGGCCCCTTCACAGCCCAGAAGGAGGCGATACAAAGGAAAGGCCCTTCACAGCCCAGAAGGAGGCGATACAAAGGAAAGGCCCCTTCACAGCCCAGAAGGAGGCGATACAAAGGAAAGGCCCCTTCACAGCCCAGAAGGAGGCGATACAAAGGAAAGACCCTTCACAGCCCAGAAGGAGGCGATACAAAGGAAAGGCCCTTTCACAGCCCAGAAGGAGGCGATACAAAGGAAAGGCCCCTTCACAGCCCAGAAGGAGGCGATACAAAGGAAAGACCCTTCACAGCCCAGAAGGAGGCGATACAAAGGAAAGGCCCCTTCACAGCCCAGAAGGAGGCGATACAAAGGAAAGGCCCCTTCACAGCCCAGAAGGAGGCGATACAAAGGAAAGGCCCTTTCACAGCCCAGAAGGAGGCGATACAAAGGAAAGGCCCTTCACAGCCCAGAAGGAGGCGATACAAAGGAAAGGCCCCTTCACAGCCCAGAAGGAGGCGATACAAAGGAAAGGCCCTTCACAGCCCAGAAGGAGGCGATACAAAGGAAAGGCCCCTTCACAGCCCAGAAGGAGGCGATACAAAGGAAAGACCCTTCACAGCCCAGAAGGAGGCGATACAAAGGAAAGGCCCCTTCACAGCCCAGAAGGAGGCGATACAAAGGAAAGGCCCCTTCACAGCCCAGAAGGAGGCGATACAAAGGAAAGACCCTTCACAGCCCAGAAGGAGGCGATACAAAGGAAAGGCCCCTTTCACAGCCCAGAAGGAGGCGATACAAAGGAAAGGCCCCTTCACAGCCCAGAAGGAGGCGATACAAAGGAAAGACCCTTCACAGCCCAGAAGGAGGCGATACAAAGGAAAGGCCCCTTCACAGCCCAGAAGGAGGCGATACAAAGGAAAGGCCCCTTCACAGCCCAGAAGGAGGCGATACAAAGGAAAGGCCCTTTCACAGCCCAGAAGGAGGCGATACAAAGGAAAGGCCCCTTCACAGCCCAGAAGGAGGCGATACAAAGGAAAGGCCCTTCACAGCCCAGAAGGAGGCGATACAAAGGAAAGGCCCCTTCACAGCCCAGAAGGAGGCGATACAAAGGAAAGGCCCCTTCACAGCCCAGAAGGAGGCGATACAAAGGAAAGGCCCCTTCACAGCCCAGAAGGAGGCGATACAAAGGAAAGGCCCCTTCACAGCCCAGAAGGAGGCGATACAAAGGAAAGGCCCCTTCACAGCCCAGAAGGAGGCGATACAAAGGAAAGACCCTTCACAGCCCAGAAGGAGGCGATACAAAGGAAAGGCCCCTTCACAGCCCAGAAGGAGGCGATACAAAGGAAAGGCCCCTTCACAGCCCAGAAGGAGGCGATACAAAGGAAAGGCCTGCCTCTGGCTATAGCACTCAAAACCTGAAGAAAAAACTTGCCGGCCCTTCCCTGAATCCACTGCTTGAATTCGCGAGAGCAAAACTTCTGCCAACAATCTGATATGGAAGTGAACCGCTAAGAGGGTGGGATGCCAGCACTCTAGACACCACAACCACCCGTGCCTACAGAATCATTTTTTCTCTGCCAAGTTACACCTCCCCAGTACAGATAAGATTAGAATTTGGGTTGCTCAAACAGTTGCGAGCCCGGCGCAGAGCATACATAATATGTTGGAACAAGATTCGGAAAGCCAAGCCAAACACCTTGACCACATGCTATGGAAAGAACTACAGAGCCCCAACACGTCACCCGCAAGAGTCTACTTAAAAGAGTCCCTCGACCTCATTGGCCTCACACAACTCTGGGACACAGCTACCAACTCTCAGGCTTTCAAGCGTCTGGCAATGAAGTCACTGAAAATTCAATCTGTCATTGAGGACAAGGCCACACTTTCAAAAAGAGCACACCGGTGGATGACGCTCCGAAATTACAAAACCATCGCTCTCCAAAATTATTTTGCAACTGGCTATATCCCAGCCTTCATCAAGCTGCAGTTGTTAAGATGTCGGCTGGGGCTACTACCAGTCAAAGATCACTTAGCTCCCTGGTTGCAGGGGAATCTCCCTGGAGCCTGCCGCCTCTGTGGGACCGGTAAGGAAGACCTGTTGCATTAAGTCTGCTCCTGCAACTCTGTACACAAAGAAAGGAGCCAGCTACTAACCAGGGCTTTTAACCAAAGGGGAATTAGTTCAAGAAGGAAGGCGGTTCTGGCTGCTTCCACCCAGGGGACCCCCAGCTGAGTTGCCGCTTTGTTACATTTTTACTGAAGGTCGAGCAAAGACTGTGTCACAATACAACTTTTCCAGCCCAGCAGATCCAAACTGCAACTTAATGGACACGTTATCATTCAGGAACAGTACGGCCTTCGAACAGACGACACTGCGGCTGATCCTGGGCACTATAACTCTGAACCCCACTTTTTCTTTTAACAAACTGTTATTTTTAAATACGAATGCAAAGATTCAATTTTAAACCTGTTATTTTCTACGTGCGACATCGAACTACGTAACTATATCTAACAGGCAACAATGCGGCACACCTTGGTCACTATAACTCTGCCTCACTTTGTCTTCTTACAAACTGATACTTTCAAATATGAATGTAAAAATTCAATTTTAAACCTGTTATTTTTAATGTGTGACATCGAACAATGTAACTATATCTTGTCAAATGTGTATAGCAATGGTTGTAAGTAACTTAGCAATTATTTAATAACCTTAAACTGTTATGCTTCAGAGTTTAACCCTTAACCTATTTGCACACACGCTGCAGCCTACATGGTCATCATTTGACCCCTCACCTTCTAGTGTTAGCTCAGACATGGGCATGTTGTGGGTTTGTGTACAGCGCTTGTGAAGTCTAACTTTAAAACTCCATCTCCAAACTTTGTTACAGTGTAAGCGCACTGACACACTCTACGCTAGAGGGCGCTAAAGAATAATCTAAATTAAATTTAATAAACATTTTCAGAAGCCCACTCACAGGGCCACAGGGCAACCAGGAGCTCCTGGGCACAAATGTGGGGGTTGAGGCCCTTTACTCCTGATAACCTCATAGTGGACCGCTCCCATCCCTCGCACAGCCCGCCGAGTAGCTGCTGCCAACGCTGGTGCTGCTGACCCTCTGATCAGGATGTCGAGGCCCTCCTCCACCCGCAGGCTGACGCGTGCGCCTCATCGCTGGTGGCCTAGTGGCAGAGCATCACTGCTCTACTGCTGGGCTGCCCTTCTGTCTCTCTCTTTTTTCTGCTTTTTGCCTTCTTCTGTCCATTTTACACTTTCTTCGCTCTTTTGCTTCGCCACCCTTGCCCCTGCAATCCTCTGCGCCACCCCCCCTCCAGTGACTCTTACCGCCCCTGAGATTCCCACCTCCTAGCTGTTCAGCCCCACCCTGCGCACTACTTAAAGGCGGCCGCTACGTGGAGAAGGTGCAGTCCACTAACCTCGCACAGCTCCGCCAAGTAGCTGTTGCCCCTGCTTGTGCTGCTGGCCCTCTGGTCAGGAGTTCGAGGCCCTTCTCCACCCGCAGGCTCCTGGTGGTCTAGGGGCAGAGAGTCACTGCTCGACTGCTGGGCTGCCCTTCTGTCTCTCTCTTTTTTCTGCTTTTTTTTGCTTTTTGCCTTTTTCTCTGCTTTTTCCTTTTTGCCTTTTTGTATCCCTTTTGCACTTTCTACGCTCTCTTGCTTTGTTGCCCTTGCCTCTGTGCTCCCCCATGGCCCCGCCCCCTTCCAGTGACTTTTCCAGCTCCCAAGTTTCTTGCCTCCCAGCAGTCCAGCCCCCCTGCACACTAGTTAATGGCGGCCGTTGTGCGGCCGCGCCGCTAGAGAGTCAAAGGTGCACCAAAGGCAAGCCCGTCTGCGCTCATCCTCACCTGGACCATACCCAGCGCCACGGACCCCGGTTCTCGGACCTTCCACCGATACGACGCCAGCACCCTCCTTGCCCTCAACACAGGACGCCACTCTGCCTGCCAGTGCCACCCTGCATCACCGAAGGATACTCAAGGACCCTTCTCTTGCCGGAACTGCAGCCACACCTTCGCTCATGCCAACAGGCCAGCTCCCTTCGCCGCCCAGCCGACCAACAGTGCACCCGACTGGCTGAGCTGTATCCTCCTCAACACGCGCTCCCTCCACAAACACGCCACAGAAATCTGGGACCTCCTCGTTGCCGCCTCTCCCAACATCGCCTTCTTCACGGAAACCTGGACAAACCCCTGCTCTGGTCCAAACATCGCCACCGCCATCCCCAACGGCTGCAAAATCACCTGCAAGGACCGTGCCGACCGACCAGGAGGAGGCATCGCCATCATCCTAAAGAACACCCTCTGCCTGACCACTCACTCGAACGACCCAACGACAACCATGGAACACCTCCATTCACAGATCCAGACCAACACCAGCCTCTACGGCACCCTTGTCTACAGGCCTCCCTCCCCGTCTGCTCTTCACCAATGCCATTGTAGACCTCATTGTAACCCAGGCTCTTGCATCCACCGATTACATCCTACTCAGCGACCCCCACTTCCACCTGGACAACCCCAGAGACCAGAACACCGCATCACTTCTAGAGAACCTCGCAAACATCGGAATCAAGCAGCTAGTCACCACTTCATCCCATACAGCAGGACACACGCTCAACCTCATCTTCTCTGCCAGCGGGAACATCACCTACAGCCACCTCCCCTAACTCCTCTGGACCGACCAAATCTGCATGCACTTCGCCTTCGCCACTCCCACCATTCACCACCGCCCTCACCGCACCCCCCATTGTAGCTGGAACAAGGCCACCGAAGAACATCTCATTGCCTTCCTCAGCACTACCACACCGCCGACATCAACAGACGCCAACACCTCAGCACGCAACCTTCACCAATGGATCTACAACTGCGCCGACAATCTGGCACCCCTCAAGATGGCACCAGGTAAGCAACATTTCAAGAAAGCCAGCTGGTTCATTCCCACCCTCCACGAATCCAGACGCACCTGCAGATGACTCAAGAAGAGATGTAGGAACAACAAAACCCCAGAAACCCACTGAACCTTCAAAACCGCCATCAACGCACACCACCTCCTCCTCAAAACCACAAAGAAAACGGCCCTCCAAGACAGAATCAACGCCAACCCACACAACAGCAAAGAACTCTTTGCCATCGTCAAGGAGTTCACCAGGCCCAATAGCGAGACCACAGATGTCCCACCTACCAAGACCTCTGTAACAAACTTGGCACCTTTTTACACCACAAGATCAGGCAAATCTACTACAGCTTCGACACCCAAGTCCCTGTCACAACGCCTGTCACCAGTGCATGCAACCTTGCCGCACTCCAACAGACCCTGCTCAACTAGACTCCGCTTAACACAGATGACACACTCAAGACCATGAAAAGCATCCGCTTCGGAGCCCTATCAGACCCATACCCGTATCACATCTTCCATACAGCAGCCACCTCCATCGCCCCATAGCTTCACTTCACCATCAACTGCTCCATCGAAACCGCCACCCCCTGCTGAAGAAGCCATCCTCCAACCCAACAGATCTCAAGAACTTCAGACCCATCTCCCTCCTCCTCTTCCCAGCCAAGGTTATCGAGAAGGTCATCAACGCCCAACTCTCCGAGTTTATCTAAGAGAACCACATCCTGGACATCTCCCAATCTGGCTTCTGAAGTAACCACAGCACTGAGACTGCACTCCTCACTGCCACTGATGACATCCGCTCCCTCCTCACCAGGGCAAAACCGCAGCCCTCATCCTACTGGACAGCTCGGCCGCTTTCGACACTGTTTCCCACTGCACCCTAATCGCGAGACTCCACAACGCTGGCATCCGTGACTAGGCCCTGAACTGGATCCACTCATTCCTCACCCACTGAAAACAGCAAGTCAGACTGCCTCCATTCCTCTCAGAACCTACAGAGATCAGCTGCGGAGTGCCCCAGGGCTCCTCCCTGAGCCCCACCCTCTTCAAAGTCTACATGGCCCCCCTCGCGGCCATCGTCAGAAACCACAGACTCAACATTGTCTCCTACACCGACGACACCCAGCTGATTCTCTCCCTCACCAACAAACCCACAGCCGCCAGAATCAACTTTCTCAGCGGAATGAAGGCCGTTGCTACCTGGATGAAAGGCAGCTGCCTCAAGCTCAACTCATACAAGACCGAAGTACTCATCCTGGGACCCACCCCCTCAGCCTGGGGCGACTCCAGGTGGCCTGCCACACTAGGAACTCTTCCCACCCCTACGGACCACACACGCAACCTCAGCATCATACTGGACTCCCCGCCCACAAAGAACCGCCAAATCAATGCAGTATCCTCATCCTGCTTCAACACGCTCCGCCTGCTCCGAAAGACATTCAGATGGATCCCCACAGAATCCAGAAAGACGGTCGCCCATGCACTCATCACCAGCAGAATTGACTACGGCAACGCACTCTATGCCGGCCTCACTCAGAAACAGCTCAGGAAACTTCAGAACATACAAAATGCTGCAGCCAGACTGGCCCTCGACATCCCCGCCACAGCCACATAACACAACACCTCTGACAACTCCACTGGCTCCCAGTCAACAAGAGGATCACCTTCAAGCTCCTCACACATGCCTACAAAGCTCTCCATGATGAAGGGCCAGCATATCTGAACCACCGCCTCTCATTCCACGTACCCGCCAGACATCTTCGCTCTGCCCAACTTGCCCTGGCCACCGTCCCATGGATTCACAAGACCAGAACCGGAGAAAGATCCTACTCCTACCTCACCGCCAAGACCTGGAACACCATGTCCCTCTACCTCAGGCAATCCCTGTCACTGACTCAATTCAGGAAGGATCTCAAGCCCTGGCTCTTCGACTGAACCTCCATGCCCATACGGATCAGCAGCCCCCCCCCCCAGCGCCTTGAGACCCTCACGGGTGAGTAGCTACACTCTACAAACTCCTGGTTGATTGATTGATTGATGACCCGGGTCTGACCTACTATGGATCCTGAGCCACTGGGCCAAGTACTCCTTCAACATTTGACTCTCAGTGGTAGGGCGGGTCGAGCAGTCCAAGGCTTCTAGGGGGGAGCTAGATACGGGGAGGACAGTGGCTCACAACTCAAAATACATTAAGCAGCAGCAATACATGATTGTTGAGTCGAATACTTTCTTTTATGACAAAAGGATTATTTATATACAGCCATAAAGTAAGATATGGCATACACAAACAATACACACAGCCCCATGAGGTCAGGGCTCTAATGTTTAATAGGCAGTTCCCCGAGTCCTACTTCCCTCTCATTAGTGGTAGTGGTTATTCCCCATTCCTGATAAGTAACATTCAGGTTAGGCACCACTAGCAGTCTGAGTCACAGGAGTCCCACTAAAAATCGGTTAGAAAAGTCAAAAGTGCTCCAGCTCTGAGACGCTATCTAGCAGACAAGCTCCCCTGGGGGCTTCTGGCCCTTCACTCAGTCTTACCCACACCAGCAGGGATTTTCCGACGAATGTCTCTGAGAGCATTCCTCTCCTGGGTGCGGGGGCTTCAGCAGTGCCTCGGGTATCACACATGCAGCTCTGCAGGGGCCGCAGCTGGGTATCCTTGGCACTCCTCCTATGGGACTGTAAGTTTTCTTAGGTCTTCCCACAAGTTGGACAGGGGATTTCGACAGCTTCTGGTTCCGATCCTCAGTCTGGGCTCTGGCCCACAGGGGTCACCACGGCAGCCTCTCCTCATGACACTGGCATTCACCAAGCTACGATCCTTGTCTTTTCAGGTGGACCCCCTCTGGCTTTCGGGGTCACCACACCTTCTCCTTCCTCGGGCGATAACCCAGTCGGCACAGCAGCAGGTTCCTCTTCGCAGCAGCTCCCTCTGGCACACTGGGTCACCGCCTTCAACCTGCACACAGGCAACGACCTGATCAGTGCAGCAGCAATTTCCTCACACTCCACTACAGGGATCCACTCACCAGGATCCCCCACTGGACCTCGGTCTCCATCAATCTCCACAGGGCACACTGGTCTTGGCAAGCAGGCTCCGGGAGCAGGTGGTCTTGGATGTCCCTGGGTGATGTCCCCTCACCCAGCTGGGAGACAGTCAAGGCTTAACCCCCAATCCTGGTTAGAGGCAGGAGTCTTGCAGAGCTTCCCCTCCTCGCACAGCCCAGTGGCTGCTTGACAGTTGATAATTTTGGGGCCTCGAGCTCCCCTTCTTATAATCCATCTCCAGGCAGTAAATGTGATTTAGGGTCTGATCTTTGAAGTTTGTCTTGGGGGTCTGCGTCCTCTCCTCTGCCCTGCCCTTCCTCCAGGGCGCAATCTGTCACAGCAGGAGCGACTCCAAATCTGATAGCTCCTCAACACATGCCACGGGAGTGACTAGAAGTTTACACCTGGATGCCACCCACAGTGATTTGTGTATCATAAGGTTACCCCAGGTTCTGAGCCCTACTCTTTATGACTCTCTCATCAGCCCCATATCCTTCCTGAGATGTACCAAGGCCCCTTTCTAGTAACCTCTGTCTGAATCAAAGAGCACCCTTTGAAGTATGCTGGGGAAGCCTGACTCTCCCCTCTCCAGTGTTTGTTCCATCCAGCTCACAGGAATGAAGCAATCCAAAAATCTGTCTAGGGTGCACACCTCTACCTCCCCATGTTCATCCAGTCAGCCCTGAGTCTCTCAAAATGGAATCTTCCATGTATCATACCTTTCACAGGCACACATACACCCAGCACAACAAAAACCAGCACCAGGGATACAGACATCTTTGCTGCATGGGCACTCAAGGCAGGGGTACACATTCATCAATATGTGAGGGACTTTTCCGTCTCAGCACAGATGAATGGTGATTAACAGAAGCAGGAATGGAGAGAATCAGTCCAGATATATGTGAGTGGTCTCAGTTTTATGAATAAATAATGATACAAAAGATTGACCTGACTGAGGTGCAATGAATGAGTCTCAACGAGTGGCTGTGAATGATTCCGTAAGGAGTGAGCGGAACTCGCTTGCACGCACCCACCCATTCCCAAGGAAGCTTTTTCTTCCAGTTGTGCATCAAATCAACAGGATTGAAAATGGCGGCCTGCATAGCTGTGTGATACAAGACTAGCTCAAAATGGCAGCCTGCATTGCGGCGATACAAAACTGGCTCAAAATGGCGGCCTGAGTAGCTGCGATACAAGACAGGCTCAAAATGGCGGCCTGAGTAGCTGTGATACAAGACTTGTGCAAAATGACGGCCTGCGTAGATGCAATACAAGACTGGCTCAAAATGACAGCCTGACTAGATGCGATACAAGACTGGCTCAAAATGACAGCCTGAGTAGCTGCGATACAATACTAGCTCAAAATGGCAGCCGGAGTAGCTGCGATACAAGACTAGCTCAAAATGGCAGCCGGAATAGCTGCGGTACAAAACTGGCTCAAAATGGCGGCCTGAGTAGCTGCGATACAAGACAGGCTCAAAATGGCAGCCTGAGTAGCAGCGATACAAGACTGGCTCAAAATGAAAGCCTGACTAGCTGCGATACAAGACTAGCTCAAAATGGCAGCCTGAGTAGCTGCGATACAAGACTAGCTCAAAATGGCAGCCTAAGTAGCTGTGATACAAGACTAGCTCAAAATGGCAGCCTGAATAACTGCGATACAAGACTAGCGCATAATGGCGGCCTGAGTAGCTGCGATACAAGACTAGCTCAAAATGACAGCCTGACTAACTAGATGCGATACAAGACTGGCTCAAAATGGCAGCCTGACTAGCTGCGATACAAGACTAGCTCAAAATGGCAGCCTGACTAGATGCGATACAAGACTGGCTCAAAATGACAGCCTGACTAGCTGCGATACAAGACTAGCTCAAAATGACAGCCTGACTAGATGCGATACAAGACTGGCTCAAAATGACAGCCTGACTAGTTGCGATACAAGACTAGCTCAAAATGGCAGCCTGACTAGATGCGACACAAGACTAGCTCAAAATGGCAGCCTGAGTAGCAGCGATACAAGACTGGCTTAAAATGAAAGCCTGACTAGCTGCGATACAAGACTAGCTCAAAATGGCAGCCTGAGTAGCTGCGATACAAGACTAGCTCAAAATGGCAGCCTAAGTAGCTGTGATACAAGACTAGCTCAAAATGGCAGCCTGAATAACTGCGATACAAGACTAGCGCATAATGGCGGCCTGAGTAGCTGCGATACAAGACTAGCTCAAAATGACAGCCTGACTAACTAGATGCGATACAAGACTGGCTCAAAATGGCAGCCTGACTAGCTGCGATACAAGACTAGCTCAAAATGGCAGCCTGACTAGATGCGATACAAGACTGGCTCAAAATGACAGCCTGACTAGATGCGGTACAAGACTCGCTCAAAATGACAGCCTGACTAGTTGCGATACAAGACTAGCTCAAAATGGCAGCCTGACTAGATGCGACACAAGACTAGCTCAAAATGGCAGCCTGAGTAGCTGCGATACAAGACTAGCGCATAATAGCGGCCTGAGTAGCTGCGATACAAGACTGGCTCAAAATGGCAGCCTGAGTAGCTGCGATACAAGACTAGCGCATAATGGCGGCCTGAGTAGCTGCGATACAAGACTGGCTCAAAATGGCGGCCTGAGTAGCTGCGATACAAAACTAGTGCAAAATGGCGGCCTGAATAGCTGCGATACAAGACTGACTCAAAATGGTAGCCCGAGTAGCTGCGATACAAGACTAGCTAAAAATGGCGGCCAGGTCCCTGTCCTATGAAGGCAGCTTTCTTTGGGCCTTGTGGAAGGGATCTGTCTGGCCTTGTTTCACCTCCTAGTCCAGCCCTCCTCCTCTGATACTACCCTGACTGAAGGGGGGGGCCCTACTTCCCCCTCTGAGCCCCCGGCCCACCACAACAAACTGCGGATTAGAGCCACCCCCGCTCAGCTGTCCTAATCTGATTACTTCAGACACTTACATGAGGGAAAGGGGGTTGAGTTTCAGGAAATTGGCCCGCGCGCTCTCACGAGAGTTCAACCAAAACCTCAAACGCGGTTTCAAAAATCTCCTTTTAATGATAGCTGCGCATTTAATCACTGCCTTTATTCCTTTTATGCAGTTTAGGGCATTTTTCTCTTTCTCTGACATGTTGGCAGGAATAGAGAAAAGTTTTACAAATGAGCGTTTTTCCTCTCCCCTGATTCGCACCAGGCTTTTTTCCAGAGCGAAATCTTCTGGCTCACCTTTCACTCATGAGGGGTGTCCCTAAAAATCAAGCTGCTTGGCACCAAAGCCAGGAAATGTAAGTGTGTCTATTGCGGCACGCCTGTGGAAGGTGCGTGCACTGGGAGCGTGCTTGTGGGTTGGTGAGCCGAGAGCCTTGGTCGCCATATGGTATCAATGCTCTTCGACAAAACCCTGGCTGCTCGACCTCCTGTTGTACAAGCACGTTCCACACAGTTTCTGTTTGTTGTCGAGTCTTGTAATAGACGTTATGGCCTGCCCCATGCGACCCCTGGCACTGCCTTTGTGAGGTCTGGCCACACGGGTGGCAAAATGAGTGCCAACAACAAAGGGGCAGCTTACCCTTACGGGCACCAGGGATTCACGCACCATATTATTTGCACATTTGTTTTACACTAATAGTGAATAATCCACTACTAGTGTAATAAAAATGGGGCATGAGGAGCTGGAATAAGACTTTCTATAGCAACTGATGTGTGTGTGTGTGTGAGAAAGAGCATGTGCATGTGGGCACATACAAGCATGTGTTCTTGTATGTGTGAACATATATGTCTGAGTGAACATGAGTGACTGCGGGAAGCGTGACTACGAGGGAGTAAGAATGAGTGTAAAGGAGTGTTAGAGGGTGTTAATGGGAGTATGAGTGTGAGTAAGAATGCGTGAGACTGAATCACAGTAGGTGACTGAAAATGTAAGTGAGAATAAGTGATTCAGAGTGACTGAAAGTAAGTGACTGGGACTAAGGATGACTGCAAGTGAGTGTGAGTGAGAAAGTACAAATTAGACAGTGAGTGAGAGAGTGTGAATTAGTGAAAATGAGTAACTGAGAGTAAGAGTGGCTTCAAGGAAGTCAGAATAAATGAGTGTGAGTGAGAAATAATGAGTGAGAGTAAATGTAAGCCAGAATAAGTGTGAGTGAGTAAAAGTGAGTATGAGTGAAAATGCATTGTTATGCTTGCAGGTCTGCCACCAATAGCAAAAAGTCCGTGCTGGCATTCTGGGGGCAATTTTTAGGATGACAGGGAGGGCAACCGTGACATATGGGAGAGAGGCAACCATGACAAAATCCTGTCCGTCACTAACTAGAGATAATTTTTTAATTAACCCCAGGTCCCTCCTGTCCTCGTCCCATTCATAAACAAGTGAGATAATCCTATCTCACCAACAGAAAAAAGAACAAAGGAATGCTGGCCCTACCCCATTCCCTCCCACCGGGAGTACATAAATGTACCTTACCCAGCATTCCCTCTGTTCCCTCGGTGGGCTTCTGATGTAGTCACGTCTCTGCTGCCAGGCGATGGAGACGTTGCTGGTGTTCGTGTCTCCCTCCCTGCCGGGCTTGGAGGGAGAAATGCTGGGTTCCTCCTGGTCAGTGACTGTCAGTGTTGCTGTCGGTGGTGTCCGGGCCGCGCCTCCTGGGTTGCCGGGCACGTCGGGAGGCACGGCATTTCTTCCGTCTGTGTTCTCCGGGTGGTGGCCTGGGCGGGTGTTGCTCCCGGTGTGCGGTTCCCTTCCAGGTTATGTTGTCTGACTTCCAGCGTCTGCGCAGTCCAGGAAATCAGGCGTGTCGATGCCGGTCGGCTGTGGGAATGTTTTGGAGTTCCTTTAATTGCAGTCGCACTGGGTAAGTCTATTTATTTATTTATTAGGGAGTTTTATATAGCACTGGTCGGACCTGGGGGTATCGGAGCGCTTTACAACAGATTTTTGCAAGAGTCATACAATAGAGCAGTGTTATACATATTGGTTCGGAAGTCCAAGTGTGCTGTGCGGCATTGAGGTAGTTCGTGAGTCCTGAGATAACCTCATTGAGTGCACGTTGTCTTGGGTTGAAGTCCCCCATAGCGTTTTTTTTTCGTTCTTTGTTCCTGGTGCTTGCGGCCTTACTACCCTGAAAGCATCTGGTATCGTCTGATCTCAGAAGTTGTGCAGAGTCGGGCCTGATTAGTGCATGGATGGGATTTCTCCTGTGAATGCCGGTTGCTGTCGGCTACCTTGAAAGCACCTGTTCTCGCCTGTTCTCTGAAGTTGAGCAGGATCGGGCTTGGTTTGTTCCTGTTTCGGACACTACTTGAAATTCCAGGTGCTGTAGACTTTAGGAGCAGTGGCTGGTTTCTGGTGTGCCCCTGTTCCTGGTTCTATTTCTGTTTGGGCTCCTAGTGACGAATTCGTGTTTGCAAAAATGAGCAAACATTCCAGGAAGTGCAAACATGTGGAGCGCTCCTCCTTTTTGTCTTCTGAGTCTTTTTCTTCTTCTCTGGCGCGGTCCAAACGCCGCAGGGAGGGGGATGATGCCAGAATTAAGAGACTGATTAAGGAGACATTGCAGGAGATGGGGGAAGGGGCTGCCCCAAGGGCTCTTTTCCAGTTCAACCCTCTCATTCTTCCGATTCTGAGGAGGAATGTATGGGGGGTGAGGAGCATAAGGGAAAATACATTGATAAGGACATGTTGCCTACATGGGTTTTCCTGGCGAGGAATCTCCCAGCACGTCTGGTGGTTCATTGCTGCGCCAATTTCAGAGTTCAGAGGCAGTGGATATGCCTGTCTTTCCCTACATCCATGAGGTGTTGAAACGCGAGTGGAAGGACCCTGATCGTTTAATGATTCCCAGGTTCATGGCCAAACTGTATTCTCTTCAGGACATGTCAAAAGACTTGCCAGACTCCATCCCAATTGATTCTTTTGTGGCTAATCTTGTGGGTCGGACTTCGTTGGCGGAGGATGCGGTTATTAGAGATACTGTGGATAAGAAGGTGGATGCTTCCCTTCGGAAGGTTTACTGAGGTTCCCATCTGGCCCTGCAGGCTGGCATTTATGGTACTTTTGTTGCTCAGTCCCTGATTTTGGATGTCAAGGCTCTGTATCAGTCCCTGGATGATACGTCTGATTGTTCTGGGCTATTGGAGCATATCGAGCGGCAGGTTGAATTCCTTTCTGATGTGTCCTTTGACGTGGAGAGGGCCTCAGGCCTTTCTGGGGGGGCTGATGTGGCGGCTACCACAATCTGGTTTTGAAGGACTGGAAGACTGATTCCGCTCAGAGGGCTTCTGCCCTATACTTGCCTTTCAGGGGACTATGATGTTTGGGGAAGAGTTGGAGGGCAAATTGCACAAACTTTTTAAGGAGAAAAAGCACTCTTCTACTTTTAAGCAGTCTTCCGCTGCGGCTGTTTCATCTAAGCCTAAATCCCTCTTTCATCCGCCCTCCCGGAGGCAGTTTTCTAGAGATCATGGGAGGTTTTCTTCTGGCAGGGGTCTGGACAGGAAAGCAAAGTTTCCCCTGCCGAAACCTCATTCCTGACTATATGGCAGCCGATTCAGGATTGTTGTTCGGAGGACGGCTTCAGCTCTTTCTTCCGGCCTGGTTGCAGTCATGTTCCGATGTGTGGGTGCTGGACATTGTCCGATTGGGGTATCGCATCAAGTTTTCAGAGCCTCCTCCAGATTCAGGGGTTCGTCCGACTCTTTAGCAGTCCTGTCGGACAAACAGGGCCGAGCTGTCACTGGGGGTCGAGTCCCTTTTAGAGAAGGGGGCGATTCAGGAGGTACCTCCTCTGGAGATGGGGAGGGGGTTTTACTCCCTGATTTTTCTTGTGCCCAAAGTGACAGGGGGGTTCCGTCTGGTGCTGGACTTTAAGGCCCTAAACAAGTTTGTGGTTCATCTGCCCTTCAAGTTGGAGACTCTTCAGAGGGTGATTCTGTTGATTCTCCTGGGCCACTTCTTGTGCACCCTCGATCTTCAGGACGCATACTATCATGTCCCGGTTCACCCCAGCTCTCGCAGGTTCCTGAGGTTTTGCCTTCGGGCCGTCATTTTCAGTTTTGGGTCCCCTTAGGCCTGAGGCCCGCCCTGAGGGTGTTTACCAAGCTGGGGGTGCCGTTGGTGGCCTCGTTCTATCTTCAGGGTGTCCTCATCTTACTCATACCTCGACGATTGGCTGATCCATGCTCCATCTCGGGATCAGTTGTTGATAGATCGGGAGTTGGTGTGTTCTGCATTGCAGGCTCATGGATTTCTGCTGAACCTTCCCAAGTGTCAACTGGAACCCTCCCAGGACTTGACTTTCATCGGGGCTCGCTTTCGCACCGATCTGAACAGGGTGTTTCTGCCTGGCTCTCGGGCGGTAACCTTGGGTTCCCTTGCTCTGGAGTTCTTGAGGGGGTTCTCCTTCCCGGTCCGTCTCTGGTTGAGGCTTCTGGGTCTCATGGCAGCGGCAGTGTTCATGGTGCCTTGGGTGCGGTTTCATCTCCAGTCCCTGTGGCTGCATCTGTTGGCCCGTTGGGATCCTTTGTCTCACAATTTGGCCCTTCTGGTTCCGGTGTCTCCTTTCATCCTCCCTGCCCTGCGCTGGTGGACGGTATAGGACAATCTTTCCAGGGGTCTGTCGTTGCAGCCCTCTCCTCCGGCGGTTCTGACGACGGATGCCAGTGCTTTCGGGTGGGGGGCGACGTTGGAGTCCAGCTCGCTTCAGGGTCGTTGGTCCCTTCTGGAAGGGAGGCGTTCTTCGAATTGGCCGGAGTTGACGGCGATGTCCCGGGCTGTCAAGGGCTTCCGCAGTCGGTTGTTGGGGCGCAAAAGTGGTGGTGCGTTCGGACAACATGGTGACGGTGGCCTATCTGAATCATCAACGGGGGTCCAGGTCCAAGTCTCTGAATGTGGTGGTGATTCCCCTTGTTTTGTTGGTCGGAGGTGTTATGTTTCATAGGGTACCCCAATATAAGCTTGAATAGTACCCTAACCTTTCACCTACATTTACCGTACCATTACACTACACAATGGGTTTTGATAATGACCTTTTACCTAGTTAAACGCTGCATAAAGGTCGTGTGGTTTCCCCCGAAAACTAGCCTCATCAATTATGCATAAAGATTCTCAGAATCACAGCAGGATTACCATCTTTTGCATAATAACTATGTATAAGGGTCATCCCTTCCGTCATCCTTGACCGACATGACACAGCAAGGTAGAACCCCTGAGGGTACCTTTTGGGTATATAAACACCATATTGTTGCTGGGTCAGGCAGAGGAGAAAGACTTCTATGCTAACACACTGATGCGAGACGCTGAGGTTCCTGCATGCAGACACTCCAGCTCGCAGTGGTCTGACATCCCTTGCAGGGTGTCCATCTCGAGACCAAGACGGGGTCCCACAGTCTCTCACTTCAGGTAATGGGGTTGGCTTCAGCCTAGGGGGATTCATGGCTCTACACCTACATCCATGCTAGGTACACTTAGGTACATCTAGTTAGGGTTGCACCGTTGGAGTACGCCCTATTATTGTCATGTATTTATATGCTTGCATATATTCATTGTTTTAGCACTATGGTAGGAATCTACCATCGTTTTACTCTATTGGTGCTTATAGTCGTTTATATCTGCTTCTGTCTTATGGTTATTTCAGCTCACCTATTTTACACTAAAATGACACTGGTTCAATAAATGCTTATTGAAAAACGTCCCCACCATTTATTCTGTGTATTTTAGGCCTGGGCGGTGAACTCCGCTCCGTTCGCAGAGTTTGTGGAGTTTTCTGCACTTCACGCTCCACAGGGCTCGCGGAGTGCAGAAAACTCCACTCCGCGTAGTACAGCTGAGTTTTTTCCCCATTGCAAACGGTAAGTTGGCAAGCGCAAGCTGCTACTAGAGTAGAATTTCTACCCGAGCGGCAGGAAGATCAGCGCGAATGGCAGTTCGCACTGTACTCCGCCACTTGTGGAATTCCACAGAGTTTTTTTGTCACTTCGCAGAGTTCCGCGCAGCGAAACTCCGCGAACTACACCCAGGCCTGGTGTATTTCTCTGAGACAAAGTGAGCATGAGTGACTGAGCGAAAAGTACTGTATTGTTTCCACGATTCCTGATGGGACAGAGATGTCATGTTCGATAGTTGCCAAGAACTATTCCCTCCTTGGTAAGAGGAGCTTATAGTGGCACTGTGAGCTAGCTGGTATACAGGCTAACATACCCAGTGGGGGTGTCTGGACTCAGTCTGGACACCAATCCTGCAGTGTATGTTGTCTAAATGCGCAGATCCTATATAGGTTTATAGGAACTAGGCCTGGGCGGAAAACTACGCTACGCTCGCGTAGTTTGCGCAACTACGCGCTACGCGAATTGCACGTAGCACAGTGCAAAAACGCGTTACGGGCATTTTTTGCTTGCTCGCGGTCCTCAACGTCAAGTTGGCGAGCGAGCAAAATGACTTCACAGCGAGACTTTTTCCTCGTTCGCGATCAGCAACATCAAGTTGCCGATCGCGAGCGTGGAAAATAAACCTCCCGGCGAGATTCTCAACGCGGGGAGGTGAGGTTTCTCATTGCAAGTGGTCGCGTATGCTCGCGACCGCTCGCGATGAGAAACTACCAGTCCGCGTTGAGAAAACTGCCGCTCGAGTACAAATCTACTTGAGCGGCAGAAAACGACCGCTTGCACTGTGCAAGATGCCGTTTGCAATGATTGCACAGTGCGGACAAGCATCCGGCACTGTGCAATCATTGCGAACAGCATTTCCTAACGCAGTTCGCGTAGTGCTACGCGTAGCTCCCGTAGTGCGAAGTGCACTTCGCGTAGCTACGCGTAGCGCTACTACGCGAACTACACGACATGGCACCGCCAACGTTGGTTTGGTACTTATTTAACAGTCATAACTGAGTAGTTCAGTCGTGCTTTCTCAGAGACGCCTACTCACATTTACCCAGAGACATCTGTTATGTTATGTTAGCCAGATTTATAAAGCGCGCAGCTGCCCCAGTGAAGAGGCGTGGAGTGGAAAGGGAAAATCCGCCGCAGCTGAGTAGGCATGTCCTACGTATTGGCTGTAGGTTTATTCAAGCTTGAAGGACAAATAGTTCCTATTGTGCATAAAGCCTTATCTCAGACCTCGCTGCACCAGCACAACGTGCGAATGCAGTGGAGGAAGGAGAACAAGAATGCGAAATAAACATTTCAGAAAATGTCAGAACTGCCCTTACTTTAAAGCTAGCAGACTATGGAGTCACAGCAAGGGGTAGGACAGTAACATTCATGATTGAGGCACAGGAATCATATAGAACAGAGGTATTCTATTCATGAGTTAAATTTCCCACAGCAGATGCACGCAGAAATATATTTTACTCTTACACTGAAGATGAAATACCAGGGGAATAGTGTTCATACGAGGACATTGAAGTCCTGCTCACCTACCAGGAGCACATAAACTGGTTTAAAGGCGCCCTCCCACACACAACAGATAAAGTAAGACTCGGTCCGCTCAGTAGCGATGGAGCGACTTGATCGGCCCTAGCGGCTTACACACCCCATCCAGACATTGATACAATGCCAGTAGCAGACTTACGTCCACTACACAAAGAAATAATAAAACTTTATAGAAACCTGACACAGTTTGTGATGAGAACACTCACACTTCAGCCAACAAGGGCTACACAAGCAGGACAAATTCAGGGGTCTGCAACTAAAATAACTCCACAAACGCTACACGCAGTTATGGGTCAAATGCCCACCAAACATGAGCAAATGCCGTTCTGGATAGCTCAAAAAATAACACAGCTAGAGGAAGTTTTTCCACACACAAGCCCTCAATAAAAACACAAAATGCTAACAATCTGCTTGCCAATGGGGATAGCTCCCCAGATAGAGGATTGTACCACTTGGGGTACAGTTTTCGCAGCCATATATACCAGAACAGATGGTATCCCTTCATTAGCAGTAATACCAGATGTATTAAGACAAATACAGAACGAGTATGGAGCAGAACCTGCTCCGAATTTAGGGATGAAATTGTTAGGAGATTTTGCCCAGGTATCAACTATTATATTGGCAAAACGTAAAAGGGGAGGCAGCAGCAGTGGCACTACATCAACGCCTGAGGGATTTCACTCCTTTACAACAGGAGCATGAATTACCTAAAATTATCGAAGACACATATGCCGAATTAGGTAGAGATAGTTTGGGAGCTAGAGCAACAAAACCTCAACTCATGGGATGTCCTGAAAAGGAATACACCAAGCAAGCACCTGATTCTTCCAAGAAGAAATGGGACAATAAAAAACAAAAGAATAGAAGGAATAGATAACAATCAAGGAGTGGGTCTCCTCAACAGGAGACCTCCGAAAGGAGATACAACCTTAAGAATCATGATAATATTAAAAAAACCTGACAGG
The DNA here is from genome assembly GCA_963921515.1 of Calotriton arnoldi. Taxonomy (NCBI): domain Eukaryota; kingdom Metazoa; phylum Chordata; class Amphibia; order Caudata; family Salamandridae; genus Calotriton; species Calotriton arnoldi. The sequence goes on from CAWUFW010006618.1 coordinate 883,712, forward strand.
TATCAGGATACTGATACACGTTCCTCTCGTTCCTTTAAGGGTTCATCATAAAACTCAAAGAGGGAAGGACGGTCAGAACACAGACAAGAAGAACGTATAAAGTCCAGAGACACACATCGTACTTCGGACTATAATATCAAACAAGCATTTGCAATGCAATAGGTCTCGCATTTACGCAAGACCTATTGCATTGCAAATGGTAGGCATCACGGACAACGGGAGGGCGGGTGGGGGGGTATGCGGGGAGAGAAGGCACGGACAACAGGAGGGAGGGCGGGGGGAAGAAGGCACGGACAATGGGAGGGAGGGCAGGGGGAGAAGGCACGGACAACGGGAGGGCGGACAGGCGGGAGGCAGAAGGCACGGACAACGGGAGGGCGGGAGAGGGGAGAAGGTACAAACAACGGGAGGGAGGGCAGGGGAAGAAGGCACCAAAGCATGTTGTGCCTGCAATAGGAGAACCTCATTAAAGAAAATAGTGCTCACAGTCTAAATAACACGTACCGTGTAACAACTGAAGTAAAGCGGCCAGTCACCATGGGAGGTGACAAATGAAGAGGAGGCAGTACTAAGGAGGCACTAACAAGCCTATTGACGAATTAGAAGCAAGCATTTAGGACGGACAATGACACAAGCCAATGGCAAATATGGGTGGAATGTGGGCGGGACTTATATTCCCTACTCCTCTGCAATAAGTCTCGCAAAACAGAGCATGCGTGCTGGCTCTAGGCTCGACCTAAAAAGAAGATAAACGAAAATCAAAATCTCAATTTAAAAAGAAGAAGGTAGCAGGTCTTAAAGTTAGACATGCCCAGAATTCTGAGGACTCAACTTCTGAACGGGGAATGGGCTCTGATGATGCTAGACAGCGCAGCAGAAGTACCATTAGCTCGCCAGAACCTAATGGAATTTCTGGTGACAGCGGAGTTGAATGAACATATCATGGTGGAAACACCTGATACAAGGGTGAGTGTCCCACATCGGTTACATTAGATAACACTCCAAATGGAGGGGGAAAAACCTAGAAAAATTAAAGGTCTCATTTGGGAGAACCTGACTTTTGACTATGACATTCTCTTGGCTGAAAAAGATTGGCCGCCTGAAATTGTTATTGAGGGCCCAAACCGAGAAACAGTAATTTTACCGGCCTTTTCCGACCTCATTCCAAAATACTTAAAACATTCATACGTGCAGGAGTGGGCGGTAGCACTTGCTCCAGCATTATATCGCAACCATGTAGGGTGGGATGCTGAGTCACCTCATCATGTAATCCCAGTAAAAACTACTCCAACTCCACAGAGACAGTACCATATTAAACAAGAAGCAAACAAACAAGTCAGAGAGATCTTAAATCAACTTGAATACCAGAGTGTAATAGAAACTTGCACCTGTTCAATGAATAATCCTTTGTTTCCTGCAATGAAACCCGATAATTCATACCGCCTAGTTTTAGACTACAGACATCGGAACACATGCACAAAGACATTTGCAGTACAGAATGCACATAGTACCGCATTAATAAATAACATTGTGCGGAAAAAATACAAAACAACACTAGATATCTCAAATGGATTTTTCTGCCAAGATATAGTGCTTGAAAGCAGATATTTGACAGCATTCTCAGCTCTCGGCTCTCAGCGTCAATTCTGTCGACTCCCACAAGGGTATAATAATAGCCTCGGGTTGTTCTCAGCTAGGGTAACAGAGTTACTTCAAAATTTGGATGAGGAGGCATTGTCCTATGTAGATTATATTTATCTGACGGATGATGATTTAATGGATCATTTGACAAGGGTGAGCAACATAATTCTGGGGTTCGCCTCTGAGGGCTACAAATTCAACTGTAAAAAATCTAAAATAGCCCACCTCAATGTCCTATTTTTGGGATACAAGTTATCAAGTGAAGGAAAAAGCCTAGCAGATAACTTTTTAGAAAAGTGCGCGCTGCTCCAACCTCCAAAAACCCTGAAAAATTTACAATCCATATTAGGATTCCTAAATTTTGGCAGAACATACATTTTGGTTTACGCTGAAAAAGTAAAACCTTTCTATGACCTAATCAGACCTGATTTTTCAATCAGACATTGGACACAGGAACACACAGATATACTTTGTTCCTTATAAGCTGACATGATAGCTTCAAAACACTTACACACACATGTAAATACCACAAATCTTGTGATCCATGTAATCGCGGGTCAATCAGGGTGCACTTACCTAACATTCAATGAAGGAGAAACAGTGCCCATAGCATACAAATCACACTTGTACACAAAGGCTGAAATGCGTTTTGCTTCTACAGAGCAAATTCTGACAGCAGTACAGACTGCTGTAGTGAGAGAAAGAGCACTGGCTCAGGAGAAACGAATAATTGCCGTAACTCCAGTACCGGCCTTAGAGGCTGTTACAAAGGCAAGCATTCCAAATGCTAAAGCTTTACATCCGAGATGGATTCAATGGGCTAATTCTCTCACTGCAACAGATGTAGATTACAAATTTGATTCTACACTAAAAACGCAAGCATTCCTGCAATACGAACAAGAATATCCTCTCCCGAATGAAATAATCAGTATGAATACATTATTTACACTGACGGTTCTGCTCAGCCTGCCATAGGTAGTAAACAGCAATACAGCACAGCTTGTGCAATTGTGAAAGAACGTATGCAGGACAGTAAGTTCCATCCTAGCAGTACGAAGACGCAGGCCCTAGGAGATTGCACGGCACAGCTGGCAGAATTAAAAGTGTTATTACTGGAACTAATGCAAATGGTTTGGGAATTCCCCACACTTATAGTGTGCGATTCGTTTTACTGTGTCCAGTCTTACAATGAATATCTTCACTACTTGGTCCAAAATGGGTTTAAAGACTCAAAAGGTTGAACAATAAAGCATAAAATGCTTTGGGAACAAGTGGCAGAGTTGAAAAAAAGACTTACCAAGAGCTCACTTGATACACACGCTGAGTCACCAACATGATGGCGTTCACGTTGAAGGAAATTCATTGGCTGATGAAGGGCAGTACGAACTGCTGCTGTAGCTGCAACCACTCGTTCTAGCACGAGAATAGATGGAAACACAATGGTAGCTGTCATTGCTTCACGCAAAAACAGCTCAGCCTTGTCAAAACGTTTTCCACTCAAGTACTCCTACAAGTTAGATGCAAAGAACATTCCGTATGCTCAAATTCCAGGAGTGGGGGGATAGAGTAATACCAAACATGGATCGCAGATTAGGTTTAATTCTAGCTGCACACGAGGGTCTGGGTTCTGCACACGCAGGGGTTACTGCGATGGTTTAATTACTGAAACAACGCTATTGGTGGTCAGGTTTAACAAAACAGACTAAAGCGTTTGTAGTTAAGTGCGATATCTGCCAGCAGATGAAGGGTTCCACCGTAGCACGTCCGGCACAAACACCATTACTAATATCAGACAGATCTCTCGCATGTGTCTATTTGGACCACTGCGCCCCCTTATAATCTGCTGGGGCTTACAAGTACATCTTGGTGGCAGTGGATTCATGCTCTAGATTCCTGTGGGCTTGGCCCCAGCGCTCGGCTGATGCTCGAACTGTTATAAAAGATTTGCGAGTCTTCATAGGGACATATGGAGTTGGCACATTACATTCTGACCGTGGCCCCGCGTTTAGCTCTAGGGCTTCCAAGGAAGCCATGGGAAGTTTGGGTGTTGCACTGCGGTACTCCTCTCCCTACCATCCAGAGGGAAATTCGGTTGTAGAGAGGAAAAAATGGTACTTAAAGCAATCTTTAACAGCAAGGGTATTAGGCTCGGGTGGTAGTTGGGTCAATCACCTATATGGGGTCCAGAGGGCACTCAATAATATGCAAAGAAGTTCCCTAGGAGGTGTCACCCCTTACAAAGTCCTATTTGGGACAAGAATGTGGGTACCTGATCTCGATTATGAAAGCACAGTGGCGGATGAAAAACCTTTTGACATCAATAAACGTTTGGCTGTTTTATAGAATAATAATGAATTCTGGGCACTACAAAGCAACGTGCAAGTAAAATGCACTGCCACTGGGGAAGTCAAATCAGTCACGGCAAGACCTGACTGGATCCCAAAAGTCGGCGATCTGCTCAGAGAAAAGATTGTGGACAAGGAAGAATTTGGACCATCCTACAGAAAGCCTGTACCTGTCCTGGCTGTCGAAGGAACAAGAACAGTACTTCTTCCGCCTCTTGCCGGCAAGAAAGAACAGAGATTCGTCTCCGTTGATCTGATCAAACCACACTATGTGGCTGATGCTGAATAGCAGGTCACGTGGGCTCCTGGGTAACCGATGCTCTCCTCTCGCTACCATACAGGAAGTACAGCCAGAAAGACATAACATTCGAAGAATCTACGATTCGAAGTAATGGAGTCACCAACAATGAAATGAAACTCGTTCTTATTGAAAGTGAACAAGAACAAAATTCAAGTGAAACGCAAATATCAATTCGGCCTTACACAGACATCTACATCAATATGCCTCTACAGGAGACATCTGCCAGTTCAAAACCTGCTGAGCTACCAAAGATAGATCGAACTGCATCTGGCTACTTCATTGATTTCAACACATTTTCTCTGGATCAAAGTGAACCTGAGTCAACGCCAGCTCCAGTATCCCGCAAAAAACAACTTCATGATTTCTACATTTATTTGAAAAAGACATATCTAGTTTCACCATGGCTACAGCTCTGGATAATCACTGGAATACTGTTCCTACTGTTTTGGATAGGTTTAGTGACTGTCTTTTCCCTGATCGTGAATGGACACTATCTCCCAGAATGCTCTGCAGTATCAAAAGTGAACTTGGTGTTGAAACCTCATACGTCATCTCATCATGAACAGAGAGACCTGTCCTATATGAACATTACAGCAGTTCCGGTTCCTGATGGAATAGTTTTGGATAGGGTTTCATATAATGTATTTGGTCCCACTGAACTTTTAAAAATACCACATGTATTCAAAATTTCTTTAAATGATATCATCACCTCAAGTATATATTCTGAGGATTGGGATTTTGAGACTGTAAATAATATGTTGTCTGGTTTAGAACTGTCTGCAGCATTTTCAACAAATTAAATGTTTGATGACTCTTCTGATTTTAATGAAATGTACTGTTACCAACATTATGGTCATCACTTTCTGCATAAAACAAGTGCACCATGTAATGTTTTTACATATCACCAATGGGAACATTGCCCAACACCACCAGAAGGTAGTTCAAAAACGTTTGCGCAAAAGTTTGCTTATTTTTCTGGGTTTAATACATCAGATCCGCGCTCATATTATCATAAGCTTGCACCTTCACCTGCAAAGAAGAGTATGCTCACTAACATGAAACAGATATACTCTGCATCCTTTATTGCCCAACTGTCTGAACAGGGTTTCGGCTTATGGAAGGACACAATAGACATTAAATCAGTCTGGGGGGCTAAAGAATGGCAGGTTCAGGCAACAGAGGCACTATTTAGAGCATGCCTCATACCACAACAGATGATTTTCCCGAACGACACTGTGCAACAGACTTCCTGTCTAGGGTTAGCCAAGATTAAGCATTTGAACACACCAAGTATTCCCTCGCGTTTACACTTTGAGGGTTGGCAAAATTACATAGAAATTGGTGATGGCACACTAGATAACATCATGCAGGGCATTTCATACATTTCAACAGACCCCAATTGGAAGGAATGGTTAGTTTGGCCTACAGACACAAATAGGTGTCAGTCAAGATTCAGGGGTACCACCGAAGGGTTTAGTATCCATAGGCTCGACTTACACTATGTACAACGAGAACATCCGGGGTGGTGACATCATACAGTGTCGGGAAGTTGTGCCTAGATTGGCTAAGAACCTTAACACTGTCTCAGGTGAAACAACACTTGTCCCTACTGTCAGATGCCATGGATTTCAGGGATTTTTTACTATGTCCCCGAAAACCACGTCAGAAACGCTTCTGATACGCTGTTTATAATGAAATATGGAAAATCTCCCAACCGGAAGGCGCAGAGAGATTGCGTGAGATTGACAGAATTAACCTAGAAAAGGCTTTAGCAGTAGTTGATAATGGTATGACCACTTTAACATCAAGTATTTATTCACTGAGCAACATTGTATCTTCTGCTATAGATATACTGGAACAAGATGTGTCCATCTTACAACATGGACAATACCAGTTATGTTCTATTTTATCATTAAGCTGGACGCTACAATCCTTGCGCTCTGGCTATGTGCCCTGGCGATATATCAACAGTACGTCTCTGTTCTCTGCAGATAATTTGCCTGAAAATCAGATAACATGGCACAAGGGGATGCGAAATATACAACGCTGCACATGAAAATTTAGACCAATTACCTTTCACCGTGGCAGAATCACCGTCCACAGAGTGGTTAATTCATGGCCATATAACATTGCCGGTCTCAACTTTCCAGTTTCAATATTGCCTAGAAGACCAACAGCTAGGCAGATATGAAGCAACGGGTAAGGACTTCATCCATGAATCGTGGGAATTACCGTATAGATTTAGATGCAGGAACGGGGACACTGAAGTGTTTCTCAGCGGTACAGACTGCGAGAATTCTTTGAGTGGTTCTCTCATTTGCCAAGATATTATGCTTCACTAGGCCTGTAATGGTTCGATTGCTAACCTATCATGTCATTTGAAAGGTTCCCCAGCTGCCGTGATTAATCCAGTGTTCTCGAATGGGAGTTACCTAATGTTGAATGATCAAGATTGTTGCGGGATTCTTCCAGGCATCACTTATCTTGTCACTGTAAATTCCAGGGTTACTTGTTGTATGCAAGTATTGTTTCCACAGACCCACACAGTCAGGGAGGCGTCGTTATGGCCCTCGTTGAATGTTTCCTTTATACGGTTTGATACTCTGATCCGAATTAAAGCCATGCTTTTACAGAAAGATGTGCTCTTAACCTCAGCCCGAGAGACTTTTGATCTCCAGGTTGCTATGTCTTCAGCTGAGATACAGGCACTATTACGAACTAACTGCCCTTTCCATTTCGGAGAAATGGTACAACGCATCTTTAACATGTCTGATATGAAGGGTATATTACACCTATTTAAGACCATATATTCTGGACTGTTAAGCACCTTTCAGACAGTCTTAGTAGTGATTCCATTCTTCATACACACCGTATTCGGAATCATTTTTGGAGGACTTCCACTAATCCTGCTACTGGTAGTGGGAATCCTGATTTAAATTTTTCTGCTACGCAATGGACGTAGCAGAGTCACCAAGGAAATGGAAAAAACGCTCTTGGAGCGACATTACCGTGATCGCATGGTACTCCATCTTGGCACACCTCGACTTCGGGAGCTAAGCTTGTCTTGGTTCCTATCATTTCGACCAGTCTGGATTGACTGTGTTTTGCCTGTTCTCCACTGCTTGTTCTGCGGATATGAATGTGTGTTGGACCTCTGTCTAACACCATAGGTTGCGCCACCGGACGTGGATGCATTGCTGGACCCGTTAATGGCCCACGTACTGCAGTGTCCCCAGCGTATCCAATGTTGATGTCGGCGTTCTTAGAGCCACCACGGGATGCTTCAGCTCCTGTTGGATCGGATACTGGCTCTACTACTACTACAGGCACACAGGCTTTGGATCTCTCAAATGCTTCCCCAGCATCGGCTGTGGGAACTGAAGAAGATCATCTTTGCTCAATTGACCTGATCTGTGAGGTGTTACAGGGACCGTCGTCTGCGAAGGCAAGCAGCAGAGATGTTGCGTTTCCCACACAGGACACATAAACATTTGGCTCTTCTTGTGCTGGGAAGAATTCGGCCTTTTTCCAAAGCAACAGAAATTGGAATTTTAAACAATTTTTTTCCCCTTTCTATACTATGACTGAGCTCCATGGCTTTCATACCTACTCAGTGGCTACGACTATATATATGAACATATTTTAAAGAACTTTTAGTGTTTATTTTTAGAGTTTTTATGAATTTTTAGAATCTTTTAAACTCCTTTTTATAATATTTTCTGCTTGATTAGACGGGCATTCCCTTTTTTAGTATGTCGTCTGGTCGGATGAGGACTCGGTGTTATGTTTCATAGGGTACCCCAATATAGGCTTGAACAGTCCCCTAACCTTTCACTTACATTTACCGTACATTACACTACACAATGGGTTTTGGTATTGATCTTTTACCTAGTTAAACGCTGCATAAATGTCGTGTGGTTTTCCCCGAAAACTAGCCTCATCAATTATGCACAAAGATTCTCAGAATCACAGCAGGATTACAATATTCTGCATAATAACTATGTATAAGGGTCATCCCTTCCGTCATCCTCAACCGGCATGACACAGCAAGGTAGAATCCCCTGAGGGTACCTTTTGGGTATATATACACCATATCTTTGCCAGGGCAAGCAGAGGAGAAAGACTTCTATGCTGACACACTGATGCGACACGCTGAGGTTCAGCATGCAGACACTCCAGCTCGCAGTGGTCTGACATCCCTTGCCGGATGTCCATCTCGAGACCTAGACGGGGTCCCACAGTCTCTCACTTCAGGTAATGGGGTTGGCTTCAGTCTAGGGGGATTCTTGACTCTACACCTACATACATGCTAGGTACACTTATGCACATCTAGTTAGGGTTGCACCGTAGGAGTACGCCCTATTATTGTCATGTATTTATATGCTTGCATTTTTTCATTGGTTTAGCACTATGGTAGGAATCTACCATCCATTTACTCTATTGGTGCTTATAGTCGTTTATATCTGCTTCTGTCTTATGGTTATTTCAGCACATCTATTTTACACTAGAATGACACTGGTTCAATAAATGCTTATTGAAAAACGTCCCCACCGTTTATTCTGTGTATTTCTCAGAGACAAAGTGAGCATGAGTGACTGAGCGAAAAGTACTGTACTGTTTCCACGATCCCTGATGGGACAGAGTTTTCTTGTTCGATAGTTGCCAAGATCTATTCTCTCCTTGGTAAGAGGAGCTTATAGTGGCACTGTGAGCTAGCTGGTATACAGGCTAACATACCCGGTGGGGGTGTCTGGAATCAGTCTGGACACCAATCCAGCAGTGTATGTTGTCTAAACGCACAGATCCTATATAGGTTTATAGGAACTACACGACAGAGGGGTATCTGTTGTCTCTCACGGTTGTTCATATTTGGGGTGTGGACAATGGTGTGGCGAATGCCCTCAGTCATTATTTCTCCGCCTCCCATGAGTTGTCTCTGACTCCGGAGGCCTTTCGGCTTGTGTGCAGGAGGTTTGGCCTTCCATTTCTTGACCTATTTGCTTCCCGGCACAATGCTCAGCTGCCTCGGTTCTGCTCCCGTGTCCATCAGGAAGGGGTGTGGGGGGTGGATGCTCTGACCATTCCTTGGCCATCGTGCCAGTTGTATGCCTTCTCGCCCCTTGTGCTGATCCCCCGGTTTTTGGCTCGCATGGTTCTGGAGTCCCAGGAAGTGGTGGTGGTGGTTCCGTTTTGGCCTCGTCGGTCTTGGCTTCCCACTCTGCGGCTGCTGGCGGTTCAGGGTCCCTGGTTGCTCCCCTGCTTTCCGTCTCCCCTGCGGTCGTCTCCGATGTTGTCTCTCCTGCGGCTGTCGGTTTGGAGGTTCAGAGGCAGGGGTGGCGGCGTTGGGGTTTCCCCGAGCATTTAGCCTTGGCTCTGCAACAGTCTTGTAAGCCTTCTACTCTCAGTTCCTATGGACGGCATTGGGGGAATTTCCTGCGCTGGTGTCGTGCTCTGGAGTTGTCCCCCCTGGATTGCTCTCTACCTGGGGTACGGCAATTTCTCTGGGAGGGGTTTAAGAAGAGGTTGTCTGTTTCCACGTTGCGGGCTCAATGGGCAGCGATTAAGACATTTTTTTCTCCTTGGGGTAATTTGTCGGATGTGGATGACTTGGTCTCTTGGTTGCTGAGGTGTTTTTCTTTGGCCCGTCCTGTGGTGCAGCCATCATTTCCTTTTTGGGACCTTCCCCTGGTGTTGTGTGCTCTGATGACTTCTCCCTTTGAATCTTTGGCTGAGGTGAACATCAAGTTTGTGACGCTGAAGGTGTTTTTTTTGGTGCCCATTACTTCGGCCAGGCGCCTTGGGGAGTTGGGGGCTCTGATGGCTCGGGAGCCCTTTTTGTCGTTGTCAGAGGATGGGATGTTCCTCCGGTTGGATTCCTCTTTTGTCCCCAAAGTGCCTTCTCAGTTCCATCGTTCCCAGGAGTTGGTGTTGCCTGCTTTGTGCACTGATCCGGTGTCTGGTGATGGCCTTCCTTGGTATTTGCTTGATGTTTGCCGGGCTTTGCATATCGATCTGGATCACACAAGTCCTTTTAGGAAGTCCGACTCCCTGTTTGTGTCTTTTGGGGTTTCCTTTTGTGAAGGGAAGGCTTCTTCTTCTTCCATTGGTCGCTGACTGAAGCAGGTCATTATGCTGGCCTACTCCTTTTCGGGGTCCCCTCCTCCGGCCGGTGTGCAGGGGTGTTCCACCCGGGGATGGTGGCCTCCTGGGCTGAGGTTCTGGGGGTTTCCCTGTCTGAGATCTGTAGGGCTGCTACTTGGGCTTCCTCTAATACTTTTGTGAGGCATTATTGGATCCAGAATTTGCTGGGGGATGATTCTAATTTTGGTTTAGGGGTACTGCAAGCTGTGTGCTCCTGACTTCTTGTTTTTCTGTGCCAATAAGTCACTGGGTGTTGCTGTCTGCCTTGTGTCCTGGTGGGTTGTTGCTGATGAATGCTGGTTGCTTCTTGGGTATTCTCACTTGTTTATGAATGGGACGAGGACAGGAGGGACCCGGGGGATAATGCCCTATTACTTACCGGCAATCTTCGTCACTCCTGGTCCCGTTGTCCTCGTCCCATTCATTACTACCCTCCCTCCCTCCCGAACATGCCGACCTTCATCTTTGGCGTGGTAGTTCAGAGGGAATGCTGGGTAAGGTACGTTTATGTACTCCAGGCGGGAGGGGTTGGGGTAGGGCCAGCATTCCTTCATTCTTTTTTCTGTTGGTGAGATAGGATTTTCTCACTTGTTTATGAATGGGACGAGGACAACAGGACCAGGATGAATGAAGATTACCGGTAAGTACTAGGGCAATAAAGGTCACACGTGGCATATGATGGTGTTGGTGGCAGAATTCTGGCAGTGGCATATTGTATGTACTTTTTGGCCTAAGGGGGCACCATGACAAAATTCTTGCTGTGGCTCAATGGAGATCATTTTTGACAAGCGGGGACACCCTAAGCACATTTTGTTTTAAAAAATGGGTTCAACTGCTGGACAAATTCTGGCTTCTTAGGCTTAGAACATGATGAAAGGCCTTGAATATTTATTGGGTATTATTTCAGTGTTAATGGTTGTTTAGCAAATTTACCTGAAAATTGTGCTTTAAGATGCACTATTTGACCTCTTTTATTCAACATTTTCTCCCTGGGAGGGGTTGGGCTCAATCACTTTGTTCACTACAATTCAGGTCAATTATTACCCCCCCACCCCCCAGCCACATTGAAAGATCACAAGACACTGATTCAAGAATAGAAGGTGATCAGTGTCTTCATTAGCGCTGTTTACTTTCTGCAGCTGCCACTGAGGCTGGTAATTTATGCTGTAGGGTTTGTAAAATAAATAAAATCTGCAGTACAATGCACACTGTTCTGATTAAGTAAAAAAATGAAAAATTTTAAGTTTAAGCAAATGGTTGTCATTTTATATTATTGTGAATACATGAAAAAAAGATGCGTTTGAATAAAACCTTCACCTCTGTGCTCCAAGGGAATGACTATGGGCCTGATTACGATGCCGGTTGGAAAAGCCGTCTGACCGGCGTAGTAGCAGGAAAAATCCGACTGACGCTGCCGGAGACTATCCGACGGCCCCATAGCGATACATGCATTGAAAAACTCCGACCACGGCAGTCGGAAAGACATCAATTCCGACCGATGAGGTCGGAAAGCTTTCAGCTCCGACCGATGCGGTCGGAAAGGCAGTGATTTCATATACTGCAGGAGTGGTGGGGTCCGCGATGGCGTTGGATTTCGTAGTAATGAAGCAGGTAGAGCAGGGGCAGGACTTGTAAGGAAAGATCCATGGTGTCCCAGGATGTGGAGAGGTTTGTGGAGTTGAGTTTGTGCCATCTGTCCCTCTGTTTCCGCCAACTCTGACGAGCTGGTTTAACTGCTTCGGTCGCATTGCCTGATAAGCGCATCGTAATAGGGTGGGCGGTCGGAGCGGCATTCCGCCCGGCTGTCTGTCTCCAGTGGCCCCTTCTGACACCGGCGTGGTCGTACTTTCCTGTCTGAGTCGAAAGGACCGCGTCGGTCGGAAAACTGCCTATCAGTGCCCATTGTAATAAGGTGGTTGGGATGACTGCTTCCGACGTGACTGCATTGGTCTTTTCCGACGGGACTGCGGAGGCCCCTCCGACCGCCATCGTAATCAGGCCCTAAATCTTACAAATGATCATACATCAAAATGTATTAGCAATAAGGAATAATTTAAGCCAATAACGCAGTTCATCTTCAATATATGGTTTATGTCAATTAATACATGCACTACCATTGATTTTCCATCTCCTCCCTCAGATTTATCAATATAGTTCTTGCTGGAATACACCAGGGAAGAAGTAAATCATGGCAGCTTGAGGTATAAACAGTTAGCATTCCCAGTATTGTACTGTCTTTTGTGGTACACCACTCTTTTGAGGCAAACGCTTCATTTTTATATAATACATAAAAATAACAAAAAAAGCAGTGTTCCCCTGGCATATCATGCCAACACTGAAATATAGGTCGTTTCTAAAATATACATTTCCTTTTACAGCTATATTACTCATGGTATTATTATGAAACGTCACCAGTATCACTTATTGTGATGTCATTAGGGTTAAGGTCATGTGATATCACTCCTAGTACTATTCAGGATCCAGGGTCATAGGATGTCACTTCTGAAGTCATGGAGGTCTTGAGGAGTGTGATGTCACTTCCGCCTCTCCTGGCACTTTGATGAAGCAAGATCCGTGTCTTGTTCAGAATTTTTTTGGGATTATATCTCTGAGAGCTAACCGCAGAGACTCCTCAGCCACCAAACTCATAGGGAGAGCCGAGCTAGAGTTTAAATGGTATTTATCATACGCGGGAACATGTTCGGGATTGTAGGACAGTGTGGAGTTACTGAGCTCCGGTTGTGTCACTTGGAGCCTTTTACATCTGATGTCCTGCCGGCACCTTCTTTATAACCTAAGACTGAGCACCAAGTACATCTCTGTAGCCCTCAGGCCTGTTATATTATGTGGTATGTTATGTTATATTATGTGGTATGTTATGTTATATTATGTGGTATGTTATGTTATATTATGGTATGTTATGTTATATTATGTGGTATGTTATGTTATATTATGTGGTATGTTATGTTATATTATGGTATGTTATGTTATATTATGTGGTATGTTATGTTATATTATGTGGTATGTTATGTTATATTATGTGGTATGTTATGTTATATTATGGTATGTTATGTTATATTATGTGGTATGTTATGTTATATTATGGTATGTTATGTTATATTATGGTATGTTATGTTATATTATGGTATGTTATGTTATATTATGGTATGTTATGTTATATTATGGTATGTTATGTTATATTATGGTATGTTATGTTATAATATGGTATGTTATGTTATATTATGGTATGTTATGTTATATTATGGTATATTATGTTATATTATGGTATGTTATGTTATATTATGGTATGTTATGTTATATTATGGTATGTTATGTTATATTATGGTATGTTATGTTATATTATGGTATGTTATGTTATATTATGGTATGTTATGTTATATTATGGTATGTTATGTTATATTATGTGGTATGTTATGTTATATTATGGTATGTTATGTTATATTATGGTATGTTATGTTATATTATGGTATGTTATGTTATATTATGGTATGTTATGTTATATTATGGTATGTTATCAGATGTTATGTGATGTTATCTTATCTCATGGGGGATTTATTAAACACACCAAAAAGGTCTCTTGGCGCTGAGGTAAATATCGGCAGCTGCGATCGGAAAATTACCCATACACTTGTGAGAACAACCTGGTTTTCAAGTGTTTCCTGAAAATCTCTTAGCTATCCATAGATCTCATTTCAAGAGGGAAAGAATTCCAGGTGTGGGGAGCGATCGCCGAGAACCTGGCCCCTCCAAGCCTCTTTCTGTTGCTTCTCGCAACCGTCAGCAGGTTCCGGTGAGCTGATCTGAGATGGCGATTTGGAGCACAGTGCTGGATTTTGGTAGAAATAAAAGCTGGGCTTTTGCCAGGAAGGGATTTAAAAAGGTTGCAACCAGTTTTAAAAATTGTTCCCTGGGCAACCGAGAGCCAAAGTAGTTTTCCCATCACTCATGACATGGTCTATGACATCATTGATGACATCATTGATGACAACTCAGATGACATCATTCTTGACAACACTGATGACATCACTGATGACATCAACCAAGGTACTTTAGTGCACATTACTCTGTAAAGGAGTAGGACAATAGAGTTACAAATTTAAGCACACATAGTTAAGAATAACGTAAAGCATTATTAACATCATCACACATACAGCCCCCTTAGTTGAGGCAAGTGTCCATTATGTACAACAATGATCCTATTCCATACACTTCCAGAGTAGCCAACCTTATATTGGTAGTCAACCACACATAGATGGGTAACTCCTACAGCACACAGTGTTCGCTGTGTTTACTACTGTTCTGAGAAAGGCAACTTCCTCCAGCTAAAGAATGATGATGGATTAAACCCAGATCAGTTGACTGGGGGTGAGTGCTTGCAATGTTCAACACTCCGTCCATCATCCCCTTTGGTTTTGCTTTGTTCGCCCTAAGTTGGCAGGGTATGCCCAGACGTGGGTCCCTTGCTCACTTTGCCACTGGATTCAAGCTAGCCTGGCTGATGACGGCTGTTAGCACGAAACCGGTCCCAGGATGCTTGATTCCGGTCCAGGGAAGACATGGCTTGGCAGTTCGGTCTGGACTGTTCCCATGAGGCACAGCGTCAAGACTGATTTGCATACAGCTGTGTCTGAACTGGGGTGGTGGAGTGAGCTAAAGAATGATGATGGATTCAACCCAGATCTGTGACTGGGGGTGAGTGTTTGAAAAGTTTCAGCACTCCGTCCATCATCTCCTTGTATTAACTTCCTCCAAACACTCAAGTCCTGTTGCATAGCTAATGTCCTACAATGGACAGCATTTAGCCTGTGGCAAACCCTTAACAGTTAGCAAACCTCTCATGAGAGACAAAGTAAACATGAGTAAAAATAATGGGTGCGTTAAACAGTGTTTACCCTGCACAGAGGCTTTAGCCAGTACCACACCTCTCATGAGGAACACCCCACACATTATTCGCAAGAATCTAGTAAAAACACTGTTCGCTGTGCGCAAACCTACTCACTGTAAACACCCAAAGCCTGAAGCTGATAAAGGTCACACCACCCATCTACCCATAGACTTCATACTCCACTGAAAACTTTATAGAAAAATCCCCTTTGGAGGCTAATTAGGCAGATATATATTGGTAAGTGTTAGACCTGGCCTCCTTGGTGTGGTTTACCCCAGTGGCGGCTCCTCCGCTAAGGCAGAGGAGCGTCGCCCCACTGCTCTTAGAGCAGTGAAAAATAAAACAATAATAACAATGTTATTATCGTTTTATTTTTCGTTACTGCTGGTCGTGTTAGAGAGGGCGGGGCTTGTGGCTCAGGGAGGAGGAGTGGTTTGTGCACACTCAAGTGCGCATAACTGTTTGGCCGGCCGTCTTGGCCCGGCCAATCATTCATGCGCACTTTGCCTATTCCCCACCAGGCTGTACTGCACAGCCTGGTGGGGAATATGGACAGGCTCCCTGTCCCCCTCTGAGTGCCAATCCACGGCGCTCAGACCGATCGCAACGCTGAATTGCACCATTGTGATTGGCTCAGGGGAGCCGGTGTGCCCGGGTGCTTCCTGCAGCTTCTTCCGAACTGGAGTCAGGAAGAGAAGAGAAGTGGAGATGGAGGAGAGGCGGCGGAAAAGGTAAGTGGGTTTTAAAAAATATTTTTCAATCCCCCTTGTTTCCGCCACCCACGTTCCCTACCAGCCACCACTGGTTTACCCCCTAACTTTTGCTTTTAACCCTCCTGTGTGCTGACTTTGTTTTTGATGGCTTCAGGACTCTGCTCACTTTACTACTGCTAACCAGTGCTAAAGTGTTTGCCCTTAAAACATAGTAGAATTAGCTTCAGCCCAACTGGCATATTTAATTTACTCTCAAGCCCCTAGTAAAGTGGCACAACATGTAAATTAAATGGTACTAGTGGGTCTGTAGCAGTGATTGCGCCTCCCACTTAAGTAGCCCTTCAAACATGTCTCAAGCATACCATTGCAGACTGCATGTGCAGTTTTAAACTGCCTTTTTGACCTGGCAAAATAAACCTTTAGCCAGGCCCAAACTTTCTTTTTCAATACATATAAGTAACCCCTAGGGTAGGCCCTGGACGGCCCAGAGGGCAGGGTGCAGTGCATTTAAGAAGTAGGACATGGACAGTTAAGTTTAACATTTTTCTAGCAACAAAGTGCAGCCACAGAACCTACCACAAGGGGGCTCTGCTCTCCAGCTGATGAGCATAGAGCTCCTTTCTGCATGAGTAGGACTCATGGAGGCGTATTAGGCAGTGGATGGATTCACCACTTGCAGGAAGGGGATCTTTGACCTCTTGTGTGAGTGGTTGCCACGTTTGCCATATTGTGAACATTCTGAGACTTATGACTGAATTTTGCCAGCCGGACGGACTAAGAGTTTTACAGGCTCCACTTATGATATAAGCACCGGAGGATTCCTTTCGATAAAAACAGGCAGCAGTTGAACCTCCTTTAGTGACACTTTGGTACAATTGTGGAAATAGTTTACCTTGTGATTGTTTTTCACTCTTTGGTGGGGCATATTCACGACGGGTGTGATGCAGTATTCACGACGGGTGTGATGCAGTATTCACGACGGGTGTGATGCAGTATTCACGATGGGTGTGATGCAGTACACGACGGGTGTGATGCAGTATTCACGATGGGTGTGATGCAGTACACGGCGGGTGTGATGCAGTATTCACGACGGGTGTGATGCAGTACACGACGGGTGTGATGCAGTATTCACGGCGGGTGTGATGCAGTACACGACGGGTGTGATGCAGTATTCACGACGGGTGTGATGCAGTATTCACGACGGGTGTGATGCAGTATTCACGACGGGTGTGATGCAGTACACGACGGGTGTGATGCAGTATTCACGACGGGTGTGATGCAGTACACGACGGGTGTGATGCAGTATTCACGACGGGTGTGATGCAGTATTCACGACGGGTGTGATGCAGTATTCACGACGGGTGTGATGCAGTATTCACGACGGGTGTGATGCAGTATTCACGACGGACGGGTGTGATGCAGTATTCACGACGGGTGTGATGCAGTATTCACGACGGGTGTGATGCAGTATTCACGACGGACGGGTGTGATGCAGTATTCACGACGGGTGTGATGCAGTATTCACGACGGACGGGTGTGATGCAGTATTCACGACGGGTGTGATGCAGTATTCACGGCGGGTGTGATGCAGTATTCACGGCGGGTGTGATGCAGTATTCACGACGGGTGTGATGCAGTATTCACGACGGGTGTGATGCAGTATTCACGACGGGTGTGATGCAGTATTCACGACGGGTGTGATGCAGTATTCACGACGGGTGTGATGCAGTTTTTGATTCTGGAAGGGGGCCACCACTGGTGATGTTGGTTCATGATTTACATCCATGAGCAGCGTGACGCATTTTCGGGGCATGCGCACATGAGACTCACGATGATTTTACATAGAGTGATTGCCTTTTGCTCTGACACCTCTTTAGGATGTTGAATCCTTGTAAAGCAGATTCGGCGGATGGCATCAGCCTTACATCAGGCCTCGCGCGGTGGTGAGTGGTGGAAAGTAAGGATACATTGCAGCTAAGAGCAGGATTTAGCATTGGGACTGGGTTTTTCACGGTTTTTGCCTCCGTTGTTGCAGGTCCAGTAGTCGGATGATTTTGTCCTGAAGAGACCCCAACATTTATACGGGTCAAAGTGCCGACAGCCCCTCCCTCTTGGTTTACGAAGCAGAGTGATCTTTTTAGGGATTGTGCACTATTTGACACCACTCTATTGTGGGTGATTATGAATCATGTAAACAACAGTGGGCGCTGTCCAGTGTCTGATGTCATAAGTGTTGTAAGTATATATTCACCGTCGTCTGCACCATTATCACTTGTTCACTATTGCATACGAGTTGGCAAGATATGTATTTGACAGAAGCTACAAGCAGGCCAATGTTTCTTGTTTTTAACATACATGAAGTGATGAGTGATTTAAGGGTGTATTAGATGGTGGATCCCTCGAAATCACTGAGGTGTCCATGATTTTGAATGAGTCTCACAGAGCTAATGTTATGTAAATGTTCATGTTCCCATCAGCCAATCAGAGTGCTCACTCCTGCAGGACCTTCACTCCAGTGGCCCAAGGTGGAAAAAAGACCCCTTGGCCAATTAGAATGCTCTTTTTTTTTAAAGTTCTGCTCCCAGGACTCTCTCGAGTTTCCCTTGAACCCAACCATCCAGATATATATAAATTTGTTAACCTTAATTTCTCAGAAAGCTACTGAACAGATTTACACCGAATCACGCTTTCACATATCTGGAATGAGATTGTATGGTGATGCAGAGCTATGGGCAGCCCAGTTTGGTAGACATTTGGTCATCCCTCTTTGTTCCTGACACATTGCATGCCCTCAAAGATCTTCTTGTAAACTTCAATCAATCAAACTGTACTTCTAAGGCACAGTTTAGCACCCATGAGGGTATCCAGGCACTAGGCAGAGGGTCTCAGTTGAAGATCCAGGCCTTGACTCCCTTCCTGAGGTCTTCTAATGAGGATGCTGTTCGAAGGTGGAGGGGAACGGCGTTCCAGGCTTTGGTGGCGAGGTGGGAGAAGGATCGACCTCCATTGCAGCAGAGGAGGATGTGCAGTGTCTGTGTGAGGGCGAGGTGAGTGGAGCGGAGGTTTCGGGATGGTTGATGGATGTTCAGGTGTTGGTTCATGTATGCCCGTCCTTGTTCGTGAAGGACTCTATAGGCGTGCTTCAGGAGCTTGAAGTGGCATCTCTTCTGGATGGGGAGCCAATGGAGGTCTCTCAGGTGCTGGGAGATGTGAGTCCTTTTGGGCAGGTCGAGGATGAATCTAGCTGCTGTGTTCTGGATCATCTGGAGTCTTCTCATGAGTTCTCTGGTGGTGCCTGCATAGAGTGCATTGCCGTAGTCCATACGGCTGTTGATGAGGGCCTGCGTCACTGTTTTCCTGGTGCTCATGGGGAGCCACTTGAAGATTCTGTGGAGCATGTGAAGCGTGTGGAAGCAGGCTGAGGTGATGGTGTTGACCTGTTGTTTCATGGGGAGTTCGCTGTCAAGGATGATGCTGAGGTTGCGGGCATGATCTTTTGGCGTGGGAGTGGGCCAGTTCCGATGGCCACCAGGAGTCATTCCAGAGAGAGATGTATCTGCTGAAAATCAGCACTTTGGTTTTGTCTGTGTTGAGCTTCAGGCAGTTGTCTCTCATCCAGTCTGAGATGTTCTTCATGCAGTTGTGAAAGTTGTTTTTTGTCGGAGTGGGGACCCCTGAGAGTGAGAGGATGAGCTGGGTGTCATCGGCATAGGAGATGATGTTAATGTCGTAGGTTCTGACGATGTCTGCTAGCAGCATCATGTAGATATTGAAGAGGGTGGGACTGATGGGTGACCCTTGCGGGACGCTGTAGATGGTGTGCTTGAGCTGTGAGGTGAAGGGAGGGAGACAAAACTTCTTTGGGCCCCCCATGAGGAAGGATGCCATTCATCTAATAGCGTCATCCTTAATGCTGATCTGCTGCAGATGGTTGATGAGTGTGTGGTGGAAGACGGTGTCAAAAGTGGCAGAGAGGTCGAGAAGGATCAGGGCGGCTGATTCTCCTCTGTCGAGTAGGGTACGGTTGCTGTCGGTCACGGTGATCAGGGCTGTCTCAGTGCTGTGGTTGGCTCTGAATCCAGATTGGGAGGGGTCTAAGAGGGTTGTTTCTCTCCAGGTGTTCGGTGAGTTGGATGTTGATGGCCTTCTCCAGGACTTTGGCGTGGAACAGGAGCAGCAAGATAGGGCGATAGTTCCGGAGGTAGTTGGGGACTGCTGAGGGTTTCTTGAGGAGGGGTCGGACCTCTGAGTGCTTCCAGGTGTCGTAGAAGGTGGCTGTGGAGAAGGAGGAGTTGTGGATGGTGGTGAGCTGGTGGCTGATCTCGTCGCTTCTGAGGTTGAAGAGTCAATGGTGACATGGGTCGGTGGGTGCACCTGAGTGGATGGAGTTCATTAAGGTCTTGGTGTTTGCTGTGCTGATTTGTTCCCATGTGGTGAGTGGGTGGCCAGCGGCTGTCTTCGCAGAAGTAGGGATGCTGAGGAGGTCGGTGGCATGCGGTTTCTGTAAATGGTGGCTATCTTGTTGTGGAAGTGGACTGCAAGGGCGTTGCAGAGTCCCTGTGAGGAGGGGATTGAGTTTTCTGTGGCTGATGGGCAGGTGAACTCTCTGACGATGGCAAAGAGCCTCTTGGTCTGGTTGGCGCTGGCTTTGATGTGATGTGTCAGGGCACTTTTGTGTGGTTTTAAGTAGGTGGTGGTAGTTATTGAGGGCAGAATTGAAGATGGCTTGATCACTGTTGTTTTTGCTGGAGCACCATTTTCTTTCCAGTTGTTTGCATCTGCATTTCACTGTGCTGAGGTCTGGGGTGTACCAGCTGGCTCGTTTGGTTGGTCCGTGTGTTCTGGCTGGTTTGGTGGGGGCAACTTGGTCGGCGGTGCAGGTAATCCAAGCGTTGAAGTTCTCTACTGCCTGGTTCAGGTTGGTGGAGGTGCCGGGCTGGGAGAGGCTGAGGGTGTCGGTCCATTGGTGCAGAGTCACCTTGGTCCAGCTGCAGAAAGGGACGATGTGGCGGTTGGGTGTGGTGCGGGGGGATCCGGCGATGGTAAAGTGTATGATTGAATGATCGGACCAGGTGAGTTTTGTGGTGTGGCTGTACCTGATTCTGTTGCTGGATGTGAAGATGGGGTCCAGCGTGTGTCCAGCTCCATGTGTGGGATCTGAGACCAGCTGTGTGAGGCCGATGTTGTCCATTTGTTCCAGGAGGTCAGTGTTATTGGTGTCTGTGGGGTCGTCCAGGTGAAAGTTGAGGTCTCCCAAAAAGACATAGTGTTCTGATTCGATGGCGAACGGGGTTATTTATTTAGTGATGGCGTCACTGAGGCCGCGCTGAGGTCCTGGAGGCCTGTATTCAAGGGTGCTTCTGATACAGGTTTTGCAGTCAGTTTGGAGCTGGAAATTCAGGTGTTCCATGAATGGCGTGGTTTCGTCTTCAGTGGTCATACAGATGATTACTTCCTTGTGTACGATGGTGATGCCGTCTCCGTGTCTGTTGGTGTGGTCGCAGTGTTTCATCTTGTAGCTGGTGGGAGTTGTGGTGGTGATGTCCGGGGCTGACGCAGGGGTGAGCCAGGTCTCTGTGATTAAGGACACATCGGAGCGAGGGTGGAAATGGTGTCCAAGACTTCGGTGTCATTTTTGCAGTGATCTTGCATTGATCAGGAGGCTTCTGAGGTGATCCAGGGGGGTCTTGGGAGGCAGGGATGATGTAGTGCGGGATTCTGCTATGGTGGTCAGTCCTAGGAAGGCGGAGCAGCAGCAGTGGAGACCGGTGAAGGGTCCCACTGTGGAGCGAGGAGATGCGAGGCAGCAGTTGTTGTTGCTTCAGGGGTCTAGGGCGTGGAGATCAGTGAGAAGTACCTGTGGGAGTCTGGGTGGCCAGGGTTCCTGGTGCTGGGCGCGGTCCAGGCTCAGACAGGCGCAGACGGGCTTGCCTTTGGCATGCCATTTGGTGAGCCGGTTGGCGCAACCATGCTGCAGCCTCAATTAAATAGGTCCTGAGAGGGGTACTGGGGAAGCAGGAAGTGTGGGAGCGGGAAAATGGCGCAGGGGAAAAAGGCAGCAGGAAAACTGGGGAGGGCGCAGGGATTGGGGCACCCTGGAGCACTGGAGAACTGGGTACTGTCATAAGCATATACGAGGGATGTGCTGGCTGGTGAAGGCTGTCTCTCAGGGGTAGGAGCAGCCTGGCCGTCAGCGAGGAGCAACTCTCAGTGAGGGTGGAGCTGGCAAGGACCTACTAACTGGAGCTGTGCTGTGGCCTCCATTAAATCGGTCTTGGGAAGGGTGCTGGGAAGGCGGGAAGCGTGGGAGCGGGAAAACAGCGGGGAGGAAAACGGAAGTGGGAAAACTGGTAATGGCGCAGAGCCTGGGGCACTGGAGACCTGGGTACTGGCGCAAGCAGGCAGGAGGTATGTGCTGGCTGGTGAAGGCTGTCTCTCAGGAGCAGAAGCAGCTAGCCATCAGCGAGAGGGGAGCTGGCAAGCTTAAAGGATGTCTTTGAGTTTACATGTGTATACAGGCACTACAAAGAAGTGGAGATGCAGTTTATTGCATGCCAGTCACAGTTTTTAGTTATAATTGTCCTGGTCTTCATCAGGGCCCCTCTGTCTCGCAGGAGGGAATCATAGTTAGTGCGGGGGCTGCGGGGGCCTTTGTTACGCCCCTGGTATGAGAGAGCATTCACAGGTGAAGATCCAGGCTGAGCAGGCTCGAGCTCCTTGCCTCAGTTCCAGCTTGTGAAACTCTTCTGCCCGAGAGCCCATGGTTGGTTTTGGCAACCATCCAGTCCAGTAACAGCTCTCTGGCGTCCAGGGTGTGATTGACGCTGCCTGTCCGTTGGCCTATATCCACTCTGGCTAGTGTGGTTACTCTGTCCAACCAGGACAGAGGGATCTGTGAGAGCTTTCTCCATGTGCATTAGACATCTATATGCAGACCCAGGATCAGCTTCAAGGACATGCAGCTCATGAAAGGTCTCCAGATCACATGACTCCTCCTCTCCTAACCTGGGTTAGCCAACAAGCAGGTGCCTGCCAACTCTCTATCACATGCATGTGAATAGTTGATTGCTTCTACTGCTGCCTGCTTGCTGGTGTAATACATACCTCTCATGGTCAGAATCCATCCTGAGCCAAAAGTGGGGTTGAGGTTCAGCACTGCAGCATTGTATGTGATGCCTTAAAAGTGCCAGAGACCATTGTGGTTGGATGCCACACCCCCACCTACATCTCATTCATTCTGGGGCTGCAGCGGATGGTGAATCGACAGTTGAAAGCAGCTGATAGGTGCTATCTGCGACTGCTCTAACTGGGCTGCGCTATTCTTGTCTTGCATATGTTATGTTATGTTAACAGCATTTCTACAGCGCAAAACAACTCACTCCCGAAAGAGTCTCTCAGCGCTAGGTGCAAAAAAACAGAAGGAAAAGCAGCTCTTCAAACAAGCAATGTTTTCAGCATTTTTCGAATCTTCCAAAATCAGAACAGGTATTAATGCGGTATGGGAGGCTGTTCCAGGGGCGCGGGGCTACATAAGAGAAGAGTGACCACCGTCCCTAGAGGTACGAATGCGGTGTGGGAGGCTGTTCCAGGGGCGCGGGGCTACATAAGAGAAAGAGAGACCACCGTCCCTAGAGGTACGAATGCGGTGTGGGAGGCTGTTCCAGGGGCGCGGGGCTACATAAGAGAAAGAGTGACCACCGTCCCTAGAGGTACGAATGCGCGTGTGGGAAGCTGTTCCAGGGGCGCAGGGCTACATAAGAGAAAGAGTGACCACCGTCCCTAGAGGTACGAATGCGCGTGTGGGAGGCTGTTCCAGGGGCGGGGGGCTACATAAGAGAAAGAGTAACCACCGTCCCTAGAGGTACGAATGCGGTGTAGGAGGCTGTGCCAGGGGCGCGGGGCTAGATAAGAGAAAGAGTGACCACCGTCCCTAGAGGTACGAATGCGGTGTGGGAGGCTGTTCCAGGGGCACGGGGCTAGATAAGAGAAAGAGAGACCACCGTCCCTAGAGGTACGAATACGGTGTGGGAGGCTGTGCCAGGGGCGCGGGGCTAGATAAGAGAAAGAGTAACCACCGTCCCTAGAGGTATGAATGCGGTGTGGGAGGCTGTTCCAGTGGCGCGGGGCTACATAAGAGAAAGAGTGACCACCGTCCCTAGAGGTACGAATGCGGTGTGGGAGGCTGTTCCAGGGGCGCGGGGCTACATAAGAGAAAGAGTGACCACCGTCCCAAGAGGTACGAATGCGGTGTGAGAGGCTGTTCCAGGGGCGCGGGGCTACATAAGAGAAGAGTGACCACCGTTCCTAGAGGTACGAATGCGGTGTGGGAGGCTGTTCCAGGGGCGCGGGGCTACATAAGAGAAAGAGTGACCACCATCCTTAGAGGTACGAATGCGGTGTGGGAGGCTGTTCCAGGGGCGCGGGGCTAGATAGGAGAAAGAGTGACCACCGTTCCTAAAGGTACGAATGCGGTGTGGGAGGCTGTTCCAGGGGCGGGGGGCTAGATAAGAGAAAGAGTGACCAGCGTCCCTAGAGTTACGAATGCGGTGTGGGAGGCTGTTCCAGGGGCGCGGTGCTAGATAAGGGAAAGAGTGACCACCGTTCCTAGAGGTACGAATGCGGTGTGGGAGGCTGTGCCAGGGGCGCGGGGCTAGATAAGGCAAAGAGTGACCACCGTCCCTAAAGGTACGAATGCGGTGAGGGAGTCTGTGCCAGGGGCGCGAGGCTACATAAGAGAAGAGTGACCACCGTCCCTAGAGGTACGAATGCGGTGTGGGAGGCTGTTCCAGAGGCGCGGGGCTACATAAGAGAAGAGTGACCACCGTCCCTAGAGGTACGAATGCGGTGTGGGAGGCTGTTCCAGGGGCGTGGGGCTAGATAGGAGAAAGAGTGAGCACCGTCCCTAGAGGTACGAATGCGGTGTGGGAGGCTGTTCCAGTGGCGTGGGGCTACATAAGAGAAGAGTGACCACCGTCCCTAGAGGTACGAATGCGGTGTGGGAGGCTGTTCCAGGGGCGCGGGGCTAGATAGGAGAAAGAGTGAGCACCGTCCCTAGAGGTACGAATGCGCGTGTGGGAGGCTGTTCCAGGGGCGCGGGGCTAGATAGGAGAAAGAGTGACCACCGTCCCTAGAGTTACGAATGCGATGTGGGAGGCTGTTCCAGTGGCACAGGGCTACATAAGAGAAGAGTGACCACCGTCCCTAGAGGTACGAATGCGGTGTGGGAGGCTGTGCCAGGGGCGCGGGGCTACATAAGAGAAAGAGTGACCACCGTCCCTAGAGGTACGAATGCGGTGTGGGAGGCTGTTCCAGGGGCGCGGTGCTAGATAAGAAAAGAGTGACCACCGTTCCTAGAGGTACGAATGCGGTGTGGGAGGCTGTGCCAGGGGCGCGGGGCTAGATAAGGGAAAGAGTGACCACCGTCCCTAAAGGTACGAATGCGGTGAGGGAGTCTGTGCCAGGGGCGCGGGGCTACATAAGAGAAGAGTGACCACCGTCCCTAGAGGTACGAATGCGGTGTGGGAGGCTGTTCCAGAGGCGCGGGGCTACATAAGAGAAGAGTGACCACCGTCCCTAGAGGTACGAATGCGGTGTGGGAGGCTGTTCCAGGGGCGTGGGGCTAGATAGGAGAAAGAGTGAGCACCGTCCCTAGAGGTACGAATGCGGTGTGGGAGGCTGTTCCAGTGGCGTGGGGCTACATAAGAGAAGAGTGACCACCGTCCCTAGAGGTACGAATGCGGTGTGGGAGGCTGTTCCAGGGGCGCGGGGCTAGATAGGAGAAAGAGTGAGCACCGTCCCTAGAGGTACGAATGCGCGTGTGGGAGGCTGTTCCAGGGGCGCGGGGCTAGATAGGAGAAAGAGTGACCACCGTCCCTAGAGTTACGAATGCGATGTGGGAGGCTGTTCCAGTGGCACAGGGCTACATAAGAGAAGAGTGACCACCGTCCCTAGAGGTACGAATGCGGTGTGGGAGGCTGTGCCAGGGGCGCAAGGCTACATAAGAGAAAGAGTGACCACCGTCCCTAGAGGTACGAATGCGGTGTGAGAGGCTGTTCCAGGGGCACGGGGCTAAATAAGAAAAGAGTGACCACCATTCCTAGAGGTACGAATGCGGTGTGGGAGGCTGTTCCAGGGGCGCGGGGCTACATAAGAGAAAGAGTGACCACCGTCCCTAGAGGTACGAATGCGGTGTGGGAGGCTGTTCCAGGGGCACGGGGCTAGATAAGAGAAAGAGTGACCACCATCCCTAGAGGTACGAATGCGGTGTGGGAGGCTGTTCCAGGGGCACGGGGCTAGATAAGAGAAAGAGTGACCACCGTCCCTAGAGGTATGAATGCGGTGTGGGAGGCTGTTCCAGGGGCACGGGGCTAGATAAGAGAAAGAGTGACCACCGTCCCTAGAGGTACGAATGCGGTGTGGGAGGCTGTTCCAGGGGCACTGGGCTAGATAAGAGAAAGAGTGACCACCGTCCCTAGAGGTAGGAATGCGGTGTGGGAGGCTGTTCCAGGGGCACGGGGCTAGATAAGAGAAAGAGTGACCACCGTTCCTAAAGGTACGAATGAGGTGTGGGAGGCTGTTCCAGGGGCGCGGGGCTACATAAGAGAAGAGTGACCACTGTCCCTAGAGGTACGAATGCGGTGTGGGAGGCTGTTCCAGGGGCGTGGGGCTAGATAAGAGAAAGAGAGACCACCGTCCCTAGAGGTACGAATGCGGTGTGGGAGGCTGTTCCAGGGGCGCGGGGCTACATAAGAGAAGAGTGACCACCGTCCCTAGAGGTACGAATGCGGTGTGGGAGGCTGTTCCAGGGGCGCGGGGCTAGATAATAGAAAGAGAGACCACCATCCTTAGAGGTACGAATGCGGTGTGGGAGGCTGTTCCCGGGGCACGGGGCTAGATAGGAGAAAGGGTGAGCACCATCCCTAGAGGTACGAATGCGGTGTGGGAGGATGTTCCAGGGGCGCGGGGCTACATAAGAGAAGAGTGACCACCGTTCCTAGAGGTACGAATGCGGTGTGGGAGGCTGTTCCAGGGGCGCGGGGCTACATAAGAGAAAGAGTGACCACCGTCCCAAGAGGTACGAATGCGGTGTGGGAGGCTGTTCCAGGGGCACGGGGCTAGATAAGAGAAAGAGTGACCACCGTCCCTAGAGGTACGAATGCGGTGTGGGAGGCTGTTCCAGGGGCACGGGGCTAGATAAGAGAAAGAGTGACCACCGTATGAATGCGGTGTGGGAGGCTGTTCCAGGGGCACGGGGCTAGATAAGAGAAAGAGTGACCACCGTCCCTAGAGGTACGAATGCGGTGTGGGAGGCTGTTCCAGGGGCACGGGGCTAGATAAGAGAAAGAGTGACCACCGTCCCTAGAGGTACGAATGCGGTGTGGGAGGCTGTTCCAGGGGCACGGGGCTAGATAAGAGAAAGAGTGACCACCGTACCTAAAGGTACGAATGCGGTGTGGGAGGCTGGGCCAGGGGCGCGGGGCTACATAAGAGAAGAGTGACCACTGTCCCTAGAGGTACGAATGCGGTGTGGGAGGCTGTTCCAGGGGTGTGGGGCTAGATAAGAGAAAGAGAGACCACCGTCCCTTGAGGTACGAATGCGGTGTGTGAGGCTGTTCCAGGGGCGCGGGGCTACATAAGAGAAGAGTGACCACCGTCCCTAGAGGTACAAATGCGGTGTGGGAGGCTGTTCCAGGGGCGCGGGGCTAGATAAGAGAAAGAGAGACCACCATCCTTAGAGGTACGAATGCGGTGTGGGAGGCTGTTCCCGGGGCACGGGGCTAGATAGGAGAAAGAGTGAGCACCGTCCCTAGAGGTACGAATGCGCGTGTGGGAGGCTGTTCCAGGGGCGCGGGGCTAGATAAGGGAAAGAGTGACCACCGTCCCTAGAGGTACGAATGCGGTGTGGGAGGCTGTTCCAGGGGCGCGGGGCTAGATAAGGGAAAGAGTGACCACCGTCCCTAGAGGTACGAATGCGGTGTGGGAGGCTGTTCCAGGGGCACGGGGCTAGATAAGAGAAAGAGTGACCACCGTCCCTAGAGGTATGAATGCGGTGTGGGAGGCTGTTCCAGGGGCACAGGGCTCGATAAGAGAAAGAGTGACCACCGTCCCTAGAGGTACGAATGCGGTGTGGGAGGCTGTTCCAGGGGCACGGGGCTAGATAAGAGAAAGAGTGACCACCGTCCCTAGAGGTACGAATGCGGTGTGGGAGGCTGTTCCAGGGGCACGGGGCTAGATAAGAGAAAGAGTGACCACCGTTCCTAAATGTACGAATGCGGTGTGGGAGGCTGTGCCAAGGGCGCGGGGCTACATAAGAGAAGAGTGACCACCGTCCCTAGAGGTACGAATGCGGTGTGGGAGGCTGTTCCAGGGGCGCGGGGCTAGATAAGAGAAAGAGAGACCACCGTCCCTAGAGGTACGAATGCGGTGTGGGAGGCTGTTCCAGGGGCGCGGGGCTACATAAGAGAAGAGTGACCACCGTCCCTAGAGGTACGAATGCGGTGTGGGAGGCTGTTCCAGGGGCGCGGGGCTAGATAAGAGAAAGAGAGACCACCGTCCCTAGAGGTACGAATGCGGTGTGGGAGGCTGTGCCAGGGGCGCGGGGCTACATAAGAGAAGAGTGACCACCGTCCCTAGAGGTACGAATGCGGTGTGGGAGGCTGTTCCAGGGGCGTGGGGCTAGATAGGAGAAAGAGTGAGCACCGTCCCTAGAGGTACGAATGCGGTGTGGGAGGCTGTTCCAGTGGCGTGGGGCTACATAAGAGAAGAGTGACCACCGTCCCTAGAGGTACGAATGCGGTGTGGGAGGCTGTTCCAGGGCGCGGGGCTAGATAGGAGAAAGAGTGAGCACCGTCCCTAGAGGTACGAATGCGCGTGTGGGAGGCTGTTCCAGGGGCGCGGGTCTAGATAGGAGAAAGAGTGACCACCGTCCCTAGAGTTACGAATGCGATGTGGGAGGCTGTTCCAGTGGCACAGGGCTACATAAGAGAAGAGTGACCACCGTCCCTAGAGGTACGAATGCGGTGTGGGAGGCTGTGCCAGGGGCGCGGGGCTACATAAGAGAAAGTGTGAAAACCGTCCCTAGAGGTACAAATGCGGTATGAGAGGCTGTTCCAGGGGCGCGGGGCTACATAAGAAAAGAGTGACCACCGTTCCTAGAGGTACGAATGCGGTGTGGGAGGCTGTTCCAGGGGCGCGGGGCTACATAAGAGAAAGAGTGACCACCATCCCTAGAGGTACGAATGCGGTGTGGGAGGCTGTTCCAGGGGCACGGGGCTAGATAAGAGAAAGAGTGACCACCGTCCCTAGAGGTACGAATGCGGTGTGGGAGGCTGTTCCAGGGGCACGGGGCTAGATAAGAGAAAGAGTGACCACCGTCCCTAGAGGTACGAATGCGGTGTGGGAGGCTGTTCCAGGGGCACGGGGCTAGATAAGAGAAAGAGTGACCACCGTCCCTAGAGGTACGAATGCGGTGTGGGAGGCTGTTCCAGGGGCACGGGGCTAGATAAGAGAAAGAGTGACCACCGTCCCTAGAGGTAGGAATGCGGTGTGGGAGGCTGTTCCAGGGGCACGGGGCTAGATAAGAGAAAGAGTGACCACCGTTCCTAAAGGTACGAATGCGGTGTGGGAGGCTGTTCCAGGGGCGCGGGGCTACATAAGAGAAGAGTGACCACTGTCCCTACAGGTACGAATGCGGTGTGGGAGGCTGTTCCAGGGGTGTGGGGCTAGATAAGAGAAAGAGAGACCACCGTCCCTAGAGGTACGAATGCGGTGTGGGAGGCTGTTCCAGGGGCGCGGGGCTACATAAGAGAAGAGTGACCACCGTCCCTAGAGGTACGAATGCGGTGTGGGAGGCTGTTCCAGGGGTGCGGGGCTAGATAAGAGAAAGAGAGACCACCATCCTTAGAGGTACGAATGCGGTGTGGGAGGCTGTTCCCGGGGCACGGGGCTAGATAGGAGAAAGGGTGAGCACCGTCCCTAGAGGTACGAATGCGGTGTGGGAGGATGTTCCAGGGGCGCGGGGCTACATAAGAGAAGAGTGACCACCGTTCCTAGAGGTACGAATGCGGTGTGGGAGGCTGTTCCAGGGGCACAGGGCTAGATAAGAGAAAGAGTGACCACCGTCCCTAGAGGTATGAATGCGGTGTGGGAGGCTGTTCCAGGGGCACGGGGCTAGATAAGAGAAAGAGTGACCACCGTCCCTAGAGGTACGAATGCGGTGTGGGAGGCTGTTCCAGGGGCACGGGGCTAGATAAGAGAAAGAGTGACCACCGTCCCTAGAGGTACGAATGCGGTGTGGGAGGCTGTTCCAGGGGCACGGGGCTAGATAAGAGAAAGAGTGACCACCGTTCCTAAAGGTACGAATGCGGTGTGGGAGGCTGGGCCAGGGGCGCGGGGCTACATAAGAGAAGAGTGACCACTGTCCCTAGAGGTACGAATGCGGTGTGGGAGGCTGTTCCAGGGGCGTGGGGCTAGATAAGAGAAAGAGAGACCACCGTCCCTTGAGGTACGAATGCGGTGTGGGAGGCTGTTCCAGGGGCGCGGGGCTACATAAGAGAAGAGTGACCACCGTCCCTAGAGGTACGAATGCGGTGTGGGACGCTGTTCCAGGGGCGCGGGGCTAGATAAGAGAAAGAGAGACCACCATCCTTAGAGGTACGAATGCGGTGTGGGAGGCTGTTCCCGGGGCACGGGGCTAGATAGGAGAAAGAGTGAGCACCGTCCCTAGAGGTACGAATGTGCGTGTGGGAGGCTGTTCCAGGGGCGCGGGGCTAGATAAGGGAAAGAGTGACCACCGTCCCTAGAGGTACGAATGCGGTGTGGGAGGCTGTTCCAGGGGCGCGGGGGCTAGATAAGGGAAAGAGTGACCACCGTCCCTAGAGGTACGAATGCGGTGTGGGAGGCTGTTCCAGGGGCACGGGGCTAGATAAGAGAAAGAGTGACCACCGTCCCTAGAGGTATGAATGCGGTGTGGGAGGCTGTTCCAGGGGCACGGGGCTAGATAAGAGAAAGAGTGACCACCGTCCCTAGAGGTACGAATGCGGTGTGGGAGGCTGTTCCAGGGGCACGGGGCTAGATAAGAGAAAGAGTGACCACCGTCCCTAGAGGTACGAATGCGGTGTGGGAGGCTGTTCCAGGGGCACGGGGCTAAATAAGAGAAAGAGTGACCACCGTTCCTAAAGGTACGAATGCGGTGTGGGAGGCTGTGCCAAGGGCGCGGGGCTACATAAGAGAAGAGTGACCACCGTCCCTAGAGGTACGAATGCGGTGTGGGAGGCTGTTCCAGGGGCGCGGGCTAGATAAGAGAAAGAGAGACCACCGTCCCTAGAGGTACGAATGCGGTATGGGAGGCTGTTCCAGGGGCGCGGGGCTACATAAGAGAAGAGTGACCACCGTCCCTAGAGGTACGAATGCGGTGTGGGAGGCTGTTCCAGGGGCGCGGGGCTAGATAAGAGAAAGAGAGACCACCATCCTTAGAGGTACGAATGCGGTGTGGGAGGCTGTTCCCGGGCACGGGGCTAGATAGGAGAAAGAGTGACCACCATCCCTAGAGGTACGAATGCTGTGTGGGAGGCTGTTCCAGGGGCGCGGGGCTAGATAAGGGAAAGAGTGACCACCGTTCCTAGAGGTATGAATGCGGTGTGGGAGGCTGTTCCAGGGGTGCCGGGCTAGATAAGGGAAAGAGTGACCACCGTCCCTAAAGGTACGAATGCGGTGAGGGAGGCTGTGCCAGGGGCGCGGGGATAGATAAGGGAAAGAGTGACCACCGTTCCTAGAGGTACGAATGCGGTGTGGGAGGCTGTGCCAGGGGCGCGGGGCTAGATAAGAGAAAGAGTGACCACCGTCCCTACAGGTACGAATGCGGTGTGGGAGCCTGTGCCAGGGGCGCGGGGCTAGATAGGAGAAAGAGTGACCACCGTCCCTGGAGGTACGAATGCGGTGTGGGAGGCTGTGCCAGGGGCGCGGGGCTAGATAGGAGAAAGAGTGACCACTGTAACTAGAGGTACGAATACGGTGTGAGAGGCTGTTCCAGGGGCAGGGGGCTAGATAAGAGAAAGAGTGACCACCGTCCCTTGAGGTACGAATGCGGTGTGGGAGGCTGTTCCAGGGGCGGGGGGATAGATAAGAGAAAGAGTGACCACCGTCCCTAGAGTTACGAATGCGATGTGGGAGGCTGTTCCAGGGGCAAGGGCTAGATAAGAGAAAGAGTGACCACCATCCCTAGAGGTACGAATGCGGTGTGGGAGGCTGTTCCAGTGGCACAGGGCTAGGTAAGAGAAAGAGTGACCACCGTCCCTAGTG
This sequence comes from Calotriton arnoldi, assembly GCA_963921515.1. Lineage (NCBI taxonomy): Eukaryota > Metazoa > Chordata > Amphibia > Caudata > Salamandridae > Calotriton > Calotriton arnoldi. Next base: position 916,058 of record CAWUFW010006618.1, read on the forward strand.
GTACAAATGAGGTGTGGGAGGCTGTTCCAGGGGCGCGGGGCTAGATAAGAGAAAGAGTGACCACCGTCCCTAGTGGTATGAATGCGGTGTGCGAGGCTTTTCCAGTGGCGCGGGGCTAGATAAGAGAAAGGGTGACCACCGTCCCTAGAGGTATGAATGCGGTGTGGGAGGCTGGTCCAGTGGCACGGGGCTAGATAAGAGAAAGAGTTACCACCGTCCCTAGAGGTACGAATACAGTGTGGGAGGCTGTTCCAGAGGCGCGGGGCTAGATAAGAGAAAGAGTGACGACCGTCCCTAGAGGTACGAATGCAGTGTGGGAGGCTGTTCCAGTGGCGCGGGGCTAGATAAGAGAGAGTGACGACCGTCCCTAGAGGTACGAATGCGGTGTGGGAGGCTGTTCCAGTGGCGTGGGGCTAGATAAGAGAAAGAGAGACCACCGTCCCTAGAGGTACGAATGCGGTGTGGGAGGCTGTTCCAGTGGCGTGGGGCTAGATAAGAGAAAGAGAGACCACCGTACCTAGAGGTACTAATGCTGTGTGGAAGGCTGTTCCAGTGGCGCGGGGCTAGATAAGAGAAAGAGAGACCACCGTACCTAGAGGTACGAATACGGTGTGGGAGGCTGTTCCAGTGGCGCGGGGCTAGATAAGAGAGAGTGACGACCGTCCCTAGAGGTACGAATGCGGTGTGGGAGGCTGTTCCAGTGGCGCGGGGCTAGATAAGAGAAAGAGAGACCACCGTACCTAGAGGTACGAATGCGGTGTGGGAGGCTGGTCCAGTGGCACGGGGCTAGATAAGAGAAAGAGTTACCACCGTCCCTAGAGGTACGAATACAGTGTGGGAGGCTGTTCCAGAGGCGCAGGGATAGATAAGAGAAAGAGTGACGACCGTCCCTAGAGGTACAAATGCAGTGTGGGAAGCTGTTCCAGTTGCGCGGGGCTAGATAAGAGAGAGTGACGACCGTCCCTAGAGGTACGAATGCGGTGTGGGAGGCTGTTCCAGTGGCGCGGGGCTAGATAAGAGAAAGAGAGACCACCGTACCTAGAGGTATGAATACGGTGTGGGAGGCTGTTCCAGTGGCGCGGGGCTAGATAAGAGAGAGTGACGACCGTCCCTAGAGGTACGAATGCGGTGTGGGAGGCTGTTCCAGTGGCGTGGGGCTAGATAAGAGAAAGAGAGACCACCGTCCCTAGAGGTACGAATGCGGTGTGGGAGGCTGTTCCAGTGGCGCGGGGCTAGATAAGAGAAAGAGAGACCACCGTACCTAGAGGTACTAATGCTCTAGGTACCACCTCGAGACCACCGTACCTAGAGGTACGAATACGGTGTGGGAGGCTGTTCCAGTGGCGCAGGGCTAGATAAGAGAGAGTGACGACCGTCCCTAGAGGTACGAATGCAGTGTGGGAGGCTGTTCCAGTGGCGTGGGGCTAGATAAGAGAAAGAGAGACCACCATACCTAGAGGTACGAATGCGGTGTGGGAGGCTGTTCTAGTGGCGCGGGGCTAGATAAGAGAAAGAGTGACCACCGTCCTTAGAGGTACGAATACGGTGTGGCTTTAAAAAGGCTTTATCCATGGACCTCAGATTTCTGCTGGGAAATATGGTGGCAGTCGAGGGTCACTTCCGAGCCCACTCACAGCTAGTGTTATGTGGAAGGATTTGAGGACGTGCATCAAAGTGCAGGCACATAATAGGTACATGTAGGTAGTTGGTGGAGGTTCGTACCCTTTAATTATGCAATGATTTATTGGGAAAAAAAATTATATATCCAAGAGATGTGTTGCGTTGAACAATAAATAGTTTCTTTATTGTCTTGTATGCACAGGATAATGATGCAAAAGAACAACAACAGCCGACACGTGTTTCGCCCAGTGGCCAATCAGCCAGAGGCTTTTTCAAGTCTGATAACTTGGATCACAAAGTGTCAGATTTAGCAGATACGTGGATCAAAGGTACATCATATAACGTGTGGGGTATGCCACAACCAGGTGTTGTGCATGAGTGAAAATAAAAATAACAATAAAAGTATTGGTGTGAGCAAAAGAGTAGTGAGTAAAAGACACATGATAGCCAGACAGGATACATTTAAGAGATCAAAAGTAAAATCAGAAAAGAGAAAAATGGAGAGTAAAAGCAAAGAGAGAAGTAAAGGAGAAAAGTAGCAGAGAAAGGAAGGAGAAGAAAAACGGAAAAGAAAATAGGGAGATAACAAATAATAAAGTTAGGAACATGAGGACAACTCCAAAGCTTAGTAAAACATAAAATCAAACATCTTGCATTAGTTCTGGGTAGTTACTCAAATGATATATCTGAAGAGAGAGACACACACAGGCTTGCGAAAAGAACAATATTCTGTGGGGATACAGAATATTAGCACCTACATCAGGAGTGACAGCAAACGAGCTTTTCTTCAAGGTATCATACATATATCAGGAATTAAGCCCAGAAGGAAAATGCAACAATAAAGAATAATAATAGACTAAAAGTTAAGGTTAACACTAAGACAAATGGACCAGGAAAACGAAAGATATGCAACCTTCACGTGGAAAATATACGATGGTATGTCATAATCATATGCGTTCGGGTAAATTGGAAAATGTAGATGGCTTATCAAAGGTCTGTCAGAAACGTCAAGATCAACTGGAATTGAAAGAGGGGGTATGTCAGGGGAACATACACAGTATATAGAACAAAACAACATTCCCAGATGGATTCATGAAGAATGACTCGAGGTGGGGAGAACACCCGCAGCAAGCGAGGTGAAGGTATAGAGGCCACCAGTGGCCCCTGACAGCCGAGGTGCTCAATGTTAGCGCTGGGCTTAATTCCTGATATATGTATGATACCTTGAAGAAAAGCTCGTTTGCTGTCACTCCTGATGTAGGTGCTAATATTCTGTATCCCCACAGAATATTGTTCTTTTCGCAAGCCTGTGTGTGTCTCTCTCTTCAGATATATCATTTGAGTAACTACCCAGAACTAATGCAAGATGTTTGATTTTATGTTTTACTAAGCTTTGGAGTTGTCCTCATGTTCCTAACTTTATTATTTGTTATCTCCTATTTTCTTTTCCGTTTTTCTTCTCCTTCCTTTCTCTGCTACTTTTCTCCTTTACTTCTCTCTTTGCTTTTACTCTCCATTTTTCTCTTTTCTGATTTTACTTTTGATTTCTTAAATGTATCCTGTCTGGCTATCATGTGTCTTTTACTCACTACTCTTTTACTGACACCATTACTTTTATTTTTATTTTCACTCATGCACAACACCTGGGTGTGGCTCACCCCACACGTTATATGATGTACCTTTGATCCACGTATCTGCTAAATCTGACACTTTGTGATCCATGTTATCAGCCTTGAAAAAGCCTCTGGCCGATTGGCCACTGGGCGAAACACGTGTCGGCTGTTGTTGTTCTTTTGCATCATTAACCTGTGCATACAAGACAATAAAGAAACTATTTATTGTTCAACGCAACACATCGCTTGGATATATATTTTTTTCCCAATAAATCAATGCATAATTAAAGGGTACGAACCTTCACCAACTACCTACATTATCTCTCTTCCAATGGCTTCCGGGTGTAGCCATTTGTGAGGCACGTACCAGCAACTTATTGGGTCTCAAAGACAAGTGCGTGAATCCCATTTTTGCACACCCTGGTTACCCTGTACATAATAGGTACACAAGTGACGTCAGAGGATACAACTCTGATATGCGGTGCCCGTCTAATTATCAGGGCTGTTTGTGCTTGATCTGCCTGTGTGTCTCGACTAGGCTTAAAGGGCCAGAACCCTTTTATGTGTCATTAACACATCATCATGTTTCTCCCTCTGTCCCACCCTCTCTGACCTTCTTGCCTTTGCCCATCCTTTGTTCCTATCTTCCATGACTTCCTTTCTCTCTTCCTGCCTTTCTTCACTCTCATTTCTTCCTTTCTTTTTTCAGACTTTGCCTGCCCAGTCCTCTTTTTAGGTCTGTAACAGACAGCCTTAGCTGCCTGGAGACCTTATGTTACAAATACCTCTAAAACGTTCTACTAAGTAGTCCAGAGAGAGTGGGCTTTGTCTCAGCCCTCTTCCGCCATTGGCTTTTATTTGCCTTCCATGATTTGTTTCTCACTGCTTGGATGAGCTGTCCATCGGGGCGATAGCATTTTGAGGGTGGTTACACTATGCCTTTGTGGTCCTATTGGTAATTGTGCTCACCTAGTCCTTTTATTAGACTGCAGAATCAGTGTGTTGTGTGATGCACTTACTTTACTGACATGAGGGCACTTTAATTGGCGCTTAGGAAGCCTGGCCGACTTGTCTTCATGGCAGGTTCGGTTATCACTAGTCACCCTTGCAAGGTCCTTTCTTCTAATTTGCTATAATAACATGTAATTGGATTTGAATCTTTATCGTTCACAAAGTAAAGATCTGCCCACACATAAGCGACCCAAAAACACTGCCCATTCTCAAATGCTCCCAGTATACATTATTTTGTTTATTTTCACCACTTACAATGCAAACGTCACCTCCTGACTCCGTTTCATAACACTTACAGCACATTTGAACTCTGCTGACGCCGTCTGTTCAACAAAGGGGTCCTACTCCCACCTTCATATCCTTGTAGCCCAAGGGGTTGCTGTATTGTCGTGTTTTATCTCTGGGACAGCTGAGAGCAAGACAAAACCAATTCACCCAAGCCTTTGTAAGCATTGAATCGGCTCCGCCCTTGCTGACCAGACCACTAGCCGGCCCCTGCATTCAGCATTCAGGTTTCGTGGCCTCTGTAATGCACCGTGTTCGCTGCCTTGCCTTCGCCTGTCATTGGTCTGGTCGCTTGAAACTGGAAGCTTTTTCACTTTTCCATTCGCTCCTCTGTTTCCCAAGCTGTACATATCAGTTCTGTTCCCGGGCAGGGTCGGCCTTGGGCATGGGTGAGCTGGGCCCTGGCCCGGGGCGCCAATATTCCGAGGGGCGCAGCAGGGAGCTGCCTGACTTAATTTCATGCAAACAGCAGCTAGTCCATCGCACTTGGTCTCAATCTAGTCCGCTAAAGACTTTGTAATCAGCCCTTAATGTACCTCAGTGCAATTGTTAGCACCCCATCACCCCCTGCCCTCCTCGCATCTTTCTCACACCTCCTACCGTCACACTGAAGCGCCTCCCCCTCCCACAAAAAACACAACACATTTTCTTTGCACCCAGGGCGCTGTCCGATTTAGGGCCGGCCCTGCACACGGGGACCCTGCTCTTCCGTGGCTGTTTCCGACACGCTGTCCTCGCTGAATCCAATTGTGGTTGGCGTTCAAATGCAGGCAGGAATCCATTCCTCTGGCTTTTCTGTTGGAAAAGCGCCAGGCCATGTTTTACTTTCAGCTAATGCCTTTTATTTGTTTTTTGCAGGTCTTTGATTGCCATGCTGACATATTGTCATAGGTCAACAGAGGTCAATAAAATAGATTCTAGTCTGGGTTTCAGTGCATTGCAACAGTATTTTCTTCGATTCTTGCTCTGAACTAGTGTCAGCTGCTTTCCTCCTCCTCTGATGTTTGCTTCCAGTTGGCCCTTCCCGCCTCCTGAGAGCTTCTTTCACTTCTGCATCGAGATTCCTTTTTCCTCTGAGTCCTGCAATATACCCAGTTGCCCTTCTTGGACTGTTCTGAACTCACTATAATCCTGTCTAGATCAGACTCAAGGAGCGGCAGGCCTTACCTTGGATTCAAGGAAAGACCTTCAATGCAGCTTATCCTGAGACCTTCTCTTGACACTACTACAAAGCAGTTCCCTTAACTAAAAGGCATACCCATTAGAAAAGTGACAGCTATTGGCTTTGCCAATGCCTGTTTTCAGGTGGAGCATACCAGACAGTGTAAGGCAGCTGTTGGGCTGAAGTCCTATTGTGGGCTTACCAAGAGCTTCCAGGGGCTTACAGCACGCTCATTGCCTACCACTGCTTGACTTTATAGTCACTCTTATTGGATGGCTGTCCTTGCATGGGCGTGTCCATCTTGTGTTTGTCCCTCCTCTGGAGCACAGCCTCTTTACCAGCTCTCTAATTGGCTGGCTATTATCCTTCCACTGCTCACTCTTAGGCAACTACTTTTTTTCCCTTAAGAACTCAAGGACAGTGCATGTTTTTTCAAGGTCTCTCCCACGTGCTCTCTCCCCCTTGACAAGCACCTGCCCCCCTGCGGTCCATGTTGCTGTCTCTCGCCTGTTGCAAAAACTCTGTGTGCTTCTCTCCCCAAACTCCATCCCTGATCCGTGTCGCTTTCTATGTTCTCCTCCCCCACCCCATGTTGCTCTCCCTTGTGCGCTGCTTTCCCTCTCCCGTCCACTCCCCGTTGGCTCCCACACCCATTCCTCCATTGCCCACACACCAATCTTTTTTATTTTATTAGAGGGGGGGGGCAGGGGGACCAGGCAGCAAATTCCACTTCGGTGGAATAAAAAACCCATCTGCATCGTTTTGTAGAAGTAAACACCAAAGGACGCTGCAGGCTCCTGTAGTGAGCCACCCGGCCACGACACAACAATGTTGCATTTGCATCCCCCTGGGCCGGGCTCGGACCAGGGGGTATATAATAAACGACGACGTCAGCGCACGTGGCTGACGGCGTGAACTAGCACCAAGAGCAGTCGTCCCCTTATTTCGGTTCCGCCGACAAAGTTAGGCCGATCCCGTCTGTACCCCCCAGCCGTCGGTTGTAGCCCCCAACCGCATGCCCAGGTATTGGCCCCGCTAGATTCCGTGTGTCCACGGAACATCACACTGGCGACGAGGAGTGAAAGAGCCTACGCGTGCTCACACGCAGCTCGGAGGGGCAGCGAGGCAGCTCTGCCGGCGGCCGCTGGTAGAGCGAGGCAGGACGGGTCGCGTCTGCCGCTGCGAGCGCAGGGAAGCGGAGCCCCCGGTGCCGGAGAACGGCTGAAGAGCGCGGTAAGGTGGCCGCGTGGGGGGAACGCAAGTGCGCGAAGTGCAGGCGCTGGAAGACCGGGCGCGTAGTCGCGCTGAAGCACGGTCGGAGGAGACAGCGGCGGCCTGTGTGTCAGCACGCGGGAGCGGCTGGCTGAAGAGCGCACTGGAGCGAGGCAGGAGCGTGAGGTGCACCCGGGGCGGGCGCGTGGCCCAGTGAGGGGCCTGCACTACACGCGCGGCATCCAGCGAGCGAGGATTTGACCCCCTGTACCATCGGAGGCCACACAAGGAGTGTGGGGGGGAGTAGTGCGGCCTAGCAATCACCCGCGAGTGTTGAGAGGTGGCAGTGAGACCCATCGGCGTGGGACTGGATCCCGGCTGAGGAGTGGAAACTCAGCATACCTATCACGGGGCAGGGTGCGTGGCCGTGCGACAAGAGCAGGAGGCCCAGACGTCGCGTGCAGGAGCGCCAAGCACCCCAGTGGGTTGGTGGCAGGGCGGTGCAATCATGACCACGCCACAGGTGGCGGCACCTGCGGAGGCAGGAGCGGCAGGAGTGAGACCAGGCCGCATGGCAGTGAAGGCCCTGCCAGAGTTCAGCCAGTTGGCGGACCCGGCGACAGCTGCACCGCGGTGGCGAAAGTGGATAGGCCAGCTCGAAAATTACTTTGTGGCCACCAGGGAAACGGACAATGCGGTGAAGAGGTCAACCATGCTTTTGATGGGAGGCGACGAGCTGTACGACCTATTTCAAGATTTACCGGATACGGGGGATGGAAATGACTACGAAAAGGCGGTCAGAGCTTGAACCGCCACTTTGACCCGCAGGTCAACCCGGACTTCGAGCATTTCAAACTCCGCCAGGCCAAGCAGAGGGAAGACGAGTCGGTGGACATGTTCTTCGCACGTTTGCGAAAGCTGGCGAGCACCTGTGGGGAGTGGATCGGACGTTCGAGACACGGGCGCAGCTCATCGTAGGTTGCAAGTCGCTGGAGTTGCGTAAATTGATATTACGACAGCCCGGCATCTCGCTAGATGATATATTGGTCCTGGGCAGATCGCACGAGCTGGCAGATGTCAGGGCTGGCGAGATGGAGGTGGCGTTGGCCACGAAATCGGCGGCGACACGACCTTTATATCCGGCACCCATCAAAGAGGAGAGGGTGGATGTAATTCGGAAGTCATACGGAGGAGGAGCCACACCAAAAGGGACGCGGAGGAACGGCACACAAGGCAAGGGTGCAGGAATTGTGGGCTGACGACACACTCCCAGAGAGGTTGCCCAGCGCAAGGACGGCAGTGCCTGAAGTGCAATAAGTATGGGCACTTCGCGAAAGTATGCCAGAATACAGCCCGGTCTAGTGCCAGTAAAGCCCGACGACCCCCGTTCCAGAGAAGGGCCATGGCGTTACAAGACGTTGACGATCTGGACAGCAGGTGCCAGAAATTGGACATCGCGGAGGAGGACGAAGACGGGGATGTCTTTGTTGTGTCCAGCATCAGAGGAGTCAACGCAACCCGGAGGCCTCCGCCGATATGCCAGATATGGATTGGAGGCAACTGTATCCAAACGCTTATTGACACAGGGGCGTCAGTGAATATTTTGGATGCTGGACAATACTGTGAGCTTCGACCGCAACCGAAGTTAATGCCTACCGCCACGAAGATCCTCACCTATGGAGGTCGCACGCCGATCCCTCTGCAGGGGGTGATTGATGTGGAGGTTGGACACAAGGGCAGAGTTGCAGCCACAAGATTTTACGTCACCTGTGACAGAGCAGGATCGCTGTTAAGCTGCCACACGGCCGAGGATCTGGGACTAGTAATGTTCGCCAGGCATATTCACCAGTCGCAAGCGGACCAGGTGCTGGCGGAATTTCCGGAGCTTTTAGGGGACTAGGATGCCTCAAAGGAGTGGAAGTTCAACTACACATTGACGATGCCGTCAAGCCCATTGCACTCCGACATCGGAGAATACCATTTCATCTCCGGCCACTGGTGGAAGCTGAACTCGAGCGACTCGAGAAGGAAGGGGTGATCGAGAAGGTGTCCGGGCCGACTCCATGGGTGTCACCGTTGGTCATAGCGCCGAAACCCAAACAGCCAGGCGCTATTAGACTCTGCGTCGACATGAGGTTGCCCAACAAAGCAATACGCAGAGAAAGGCACATTACCCCCACCATCGACGAAATTGTGGCGGACATAAATGGGGCACAGTGGTTTTCCAAAGTAGATCTCAACGCGGGGTACCATCAGTTGGTGTTGGCGGAGAAAAGTCGATACATCACTACTTTCTCAACACATGTGGGGCTGCGCCGGTTCAAACGGCTGAGCTTTGGAGTATCCTCAGCAGCGGAAGTGTTCCAGGAGGCGGTGAGAGAAGCACTATCGGGACTCGTAGGCGTACTCAATGTCAGTGATGACATACTCATATTCTCGAATTCGTTGGAGGAGCACCATGCCAGACTGCGAGCAACTCTCCGGAGGTTGGTCGAACAGGGTCTGACCTTACACCGAGCCAAGTGTGAATTTTACGCCAATGAGGTGGAGTTCTTCGGTTATCGGTTCTCGGCAAAAGGCCTGCAAGTGGACCCAGCAAAGGTGGAGGCACTCAGAGCGGCGGCCATCCCTCAGACACAGCCTGAAGTTCGGAGCTTTCTAGGCATGGCCAATTACTGCGGCCGTTTCATTCCCCATCTGGCGACTTTATCGGAACCGCTACGGAAACTCATGAAGAAAGATGTGCCATGGCAATGGACTGACAGTGAGGCGCAGTCGTTCCTTGATGTAAAGAGTGCATTGGTGAAAGGAGCGACGGTGGCATATTTCAAACCCGGAGCAGATATGGAACTGATTGTGGATGCCAGTCCAGTGGGTTTGGGCGCGGTGCTACTACAGAGAGCGAGCCAAGCGGAATGGGTGCCGATTGCGTATGCCAGCAGGGCGCTCACGGCTGTCGAGACCCGGTATGCTCAAATCGAGCGGGAGGCGTTGGCCATTCGCTGGGCGTGCCAACACTTTGACATTTATCTGTGTGGGCATACATTCACGGTGGTCACAGACCACAAGCCTTTGGTACCGCTGTTCAATGGCACGGCGCGGCATGGTCCTCCCGGATTGAGAGATGGGCGGTTCAGATACAGCATTATCGATTTGAAGTGGTGTACCGCCCGGGAGTCAACAACCCGGCAGACTACCTGTCACGACATCCGAGGACGCTCCCGGCGGGGAGCCAGGGGGCTGTGGACGAGGGGACAGAATCGTTCCTGAGGCAGATTGTGGACGACGCGTGCCCCACAGCTCTGTCGGTGGAAGAAATCCGAGAGGCCACCGGACAGGATGAGTGCTTACAGGCAGTGAGGCGAACACTCCATGACCATCAGTGGAAATGGTTCCTGCAAGGGATGGACCGACGAACGGAGGAGGAAAAGGAGTATTGGGATGGTCTGTGGCGGTGCCGAGAGGACCTAAGCGAGGCTGGAAGTGGAATCGTTCTTAGAGGCACTAGGATCGTGGTACCGGCTGCCCTGCGGAGCAGAGACAGTAGACCTGGCACACCAGGGCCACCAAGGGGTCGAGAAGACCAAAGCGCGTCTGAGATCCAAGGTGTGGTTCCCGGGGGTGGACCGGCTGGTGGAAGAGAAGGTGCGAGGATGCCATGCCTGCTTGATAACAGGTGCTGACCCCCGGGGTGCCCGTTATTACGGAAGGACCGAGCCTAACACCATGGGCGCATGTGAGCTTGGATTTTGGCAGCTTCCCTGACGGGAGACACATGGTGGTACTGGTAGACAGTCACTCCAAGTTCCCTGTGGTAGAGGTGGTGACATCCACAGCCTTTGACTGCCTTCGGCCGGTGCTGGAGAAGGTGTTCGCGCTCCTGGGGATGCCGGAAGAAGTAAGAACAGACAACGGGCCGCCATTCCAGGGCCAGGAGTTCAAAGACTATCTTAATCAAAATGGAGTCCATCACCGCCGAGTAACCCCCAGTGGCCGCAGGCTAACGGGGATGTCGAAAGGTTTATGAGGACACTAAACAAGGCTCTGAGGATTGGGGTGGATCAAGGCGGCAACTTGGAGAATTGCTTACACCAATTCCTGCGAGCGTACCGACATACACCCCACTGCACCACCCGATGTGCACCCAGTGAGCTGCTAATGAAGCGGGCGGTGCGGGACAGCATTCCCACTAGTGATCAATGGGTGCCGGCGGTACTGGATGCCCGACAAGCCCAGGGGCGACGCCAGACCAACAACGACAGGGCCAGTCGGAATAGAAGGGCACGGCCCCCAGCATTGGAGGTGGGAGACCACGTGGTGGTGAAAGACCGCCATCCGGGGTCCAAGTTCCGCACTCCGTTTGAACGAGAGCTGTGGAGAGTGGTACAGATAAAAGGGACCATGGTCACAGCCCGGAAGGGCAGCCAGCAGATAGCCCGCAATATGTCATGGTTCAAAAAGGCCCGGGGTCCTGAGACGGAGGCGGAACATGCCCGAGGCAGTGGAAATGAAGAAGCACCAGTGGACGAGCCCCTACCCGAAGATTGGCGAGACGAAGGCCCGGAAGCAAGTGAGGTGCGGCCACCCGAGGGAGAGGTGACAATCCCCACGGTGCCCGAGGGGGCAGGGGGGTTTTCAGGGAAGTCCATCTGGCCGGTTGAGAAGGAATCCGGAGCCCAGTTCCAGGTTGCGAGACTTCCTATGTTGAAGAGGCCTGGACGATGTTGTGTTTTCAATGGACACTGGTTGCTGGAATTTGTTGCTTGTTAATTTAATGTTGAACTGGTTTGGTACTAGCCCAAGTTCCGTGGGTTAGATGGGATGTAGTGAGCCACCCGGCCACGACACAACAATGTTGCACTTGCATCCCCCTGGGCCGGGCTCGGACCAGGGGGTATATAATAAACGACGACGTCAGCGCACGTGGCTGACGGCGTGAACTAGCACCAAGAGCAGTCGTCCCCTTATTTCGGTTCCGCCGACAAAGTTAGGCCGATCCCGTCTGTACCCCCCAGCCGTCGGTTGTAGCCCCCAACCGCATGCCCAGGTATTGGCCCCGCTAGATTCCGTGTGTCCACGGAACATCACAGCTCCTACGAAAGGATGTGACCGCGCGCCGTTGCCATGCTGATGCTGAGCGACTTGCGATGTTGCACAGTATCACCAAAGGCATTAGCAGTCAAGAGATCCCAAAGGCTGGACCTATTGGCTTTGCCATGGTTTGTTCTAGCTTTAAATCTCTTTTTAACCGAAATTGGTGTCTTCTTAGTTTCTTTCACTGTCTTATTATTTTCTTGTCTCTTTTTCTCTCGTCTTTTACATCGTGCTTTTTCCTGGGCTCTTATTCTGACAGAGTTAATCAAAAGATGTTCTTCTCTTGTAATTTGTGAGCTCTCCACACCTGACCAGAATCCGTCGGGCTATTATTAGAAAATCCAAACATACGTGACCCGTCCTGACCTGAAGCGGCAGGGAGGAGGGACCAGGCGCTTCCAAGCTGTGCAGGAGGCAGACGCCGAAGGTTAGGTGCAGGCAGCAAGCATCGCAGGCCATAAAAGTGTCAGCACTTCACAACTCTTCCAGGGACACCGCATGCCTCGGAGGCAGCGCCTCTCCTTGGGGCGTGAGGACATGTGGGCGCTGCGGGACGCATGCGCCCTGCGCGCCCAGAGCATCTGCCCTGCTGCTTCCCGTTAGCGCCATCTTGTACCCTCTGCTCCAGGCCCAGCGAGGGTTACGGGCGCCGAAATGTCCCAGACACCCCGCACCGTCCATAATCCCGGCTCCTCCGAGGCCTCTCCTCACCAGGCTCCTCTGCAGACAGACCTGCACCCTGGGGGGGAGGGTGGGACGTCACCCCGCACCGTCCATCATCCCCGGCTCCTCCGAGGCCTCTCCTCACCAGCAGCCTCTGCAGACAGACCTGCACCCTGAGGGGAGACGTCACCCCGCACCGTCCATCATCCCCGACTCCTCCGAGGCCTCTCCTCACCAGCCTCCTCTACAGACAGATCTGCACCCTGTGTGGGGGGGGTGGAGGGGACGTCACCCTTCACCGTCCATCATACTCGGCTCCTCCGAGGCCTCTCCTCACCAGCCTCCTCTGCAGACAGATCTGCACCCTGTGTGGGGGGGTGGGGGGACGTCACCCTTCACCGTCCATCATAGTGCCATTATTGGCAACCTCTCCCACCCCCTGTCTGAGCATGCAATGAATAAATACACAAGACAACTTTGTAGTGGGAAAATATTGCTGCAGGTTTATTCCATACAGGAGTATGCAATATGTGGGTTATCTTACGGGCGATCCAAGGGCGGGGCAGCTGTGCCAACCTATGCTGCCCCCGCCCGCCTGGTGAGCCAGCACTGTGGGGCACCCCGTCAGTGCTACCTTTGTCGATCCTCTTCCGGATCACGTGACACGTTGGTCTGTTCTACTCACGCCCTTTTCAGGGCGGAGCGTAGCAGGGCAAACCCCCGGTTGGTCAGGCCCCCAACCGCCCGAAGGACTAACGGGGCGCCGTCGCGGTTTTCCAGGAACCTGCCCTGAGGCTCCCGGTCTTTGGCTCTGGCACCCCTACTGTGCCGCGCAGAGGTACCCTTACTGTACCGGTCTGCCGCAGAGGTACCCTTACTGTACCCGTCTGCTTCCAGATCGCCCTGTAACTCCGCCTGCAACACAAAAGGAAAACATTAAAACATTCAGGATACCCTGTCCCCCAGCCAGGACGCCGGGTAAGAGGTGGGGCGGGAGACGGCGTGGCTGGCAGACAGAGACCGCCAGGAGGGGCAGGGGAGGCATATATGCCCTCCCCCCCCCCGGCGCACAGGAAGGACGTCACGGCGACCTAGCTAGAGGGCTCACAGACCCCTCCAGAGACTAGAGCGGGTGGGTGGTGCCAAGATGGCACTAAAGGGCCGCCCTGCTGAGGTGGCCCCCTGCGGGGGCCGCGGACTGCCGCATAGTGCCATTATTGGCAACCTCTCCCACCCCCTGTCTGAGCATGCAATGAATAAATACACAAGACAACTTTGTAGTGGGAAAATATTGCTGCAGGTTTATTCCATACAGGAGTATGCAATATGTGGGTTATCTTACGGGCGATCCAAGGGCGGGGCAGCTGTGCCAACCTATGCTGCCCCCGCCCGCCTGGTGAGCCAGCACTGTGGGGCACCCCGTCAGTGCTACCTTTGTCGATCCTCTTCCGGATCACGTGACACGTAGGTCTGTTCTACTCACGCCCTTTTCAGGGCGGAGCGTAGCAGGGCAAACCCCCGGTTGGTCAGGCCCCCAACCGCCCGAAGGACTAACGGGCGCCGTCGCGGTTTTCCAGGAACCTGCCCTGAGGCTCCCGGTCTTTGGCTCTGGCACCCCTACTGTGCCGCGCAGAGGTACCCTTACTGTACCGGTCTGCCGCAGAGGTACCCTTACTGTACCCGTCTGCTTCCAGATCGCCCTGTAACTCCGCCTGCAACACAAAAGGAAAACATTAAAACATTCAGGATACCCTGTCCCCCAGCCAGGACGCCGGGTAAGAGGTGGGGCGGGAGACGGCGTGGCTGGCAGACAGAGACCGCCAGGAGGGGCAGGGGAGGCATATATGCCCCCCCCGGCGCACAGGAAGGACGTCACGGCGACCTAGCTAGAGGGCTCACAGACCCCTCCAGAGACTAGAGCGGGTGGGTGGTGCCAAGATGGCACTAAAGGGCCGCCCTGCTGAGGTGGCCCCCTGCGGGGGCCGCGGACAGCCGCATAGTGCCATTATTGGCAACCTCTCCCACCCCCTGTCTGAGCATGCAATGAATAAATACACAAGACAACTTTGTAGTGGGAAAATATTGCTGCAGGTTTATTCCATACAGGAGTATGCAATATGTGGGTTATCTTACGGGCGATCCAAGGGCGGGGCAGCTGTGCCAACCTATGCTGCCCCCGCCCGCCTGCTGAGCCAGCACTGTGGGGCACCCCGTCAGTGCTACCTTTGTCGATCCTCTTCCGGATCACGTGACACGTAGGTCTGTTCTACTCACGCCCTTTTCAGGGCGGAGCGTAGCAGGGCAAACCCCCGGTTGGTCAGGCCCCCAACCGCCCGAAGGACTAACGGGGCGCCGTCGCGGTTTTCCAGGAACCTGCCCTGAGGCTCCCGGTCTTTGGCTCTGGCACCCCTACTGTGCCGCGCAGAGGTACCCTTACTGTACCGGTCTGCCGCAGAGGTACCCTTACTGTACCCGTCTGCTTCCAGATCGCCCTGTAACTCCGCCACAGCTCTGGAGGCGGCTCCCGTCGCCGCGAGAGCCCCCACCAAGACAGCTCATTTCCGACCTGCAACCTGCTTTCTAAGGCTTCGTGCATGTCCAGTGGAAAGTATCCATGCCCACCTGTTACAATTGCACCCCAAGTTAGTCAACCTGACCTAGGCGTACGCCTGGATGGCAATGGTGACAATGGACCCCATCTTTAGCAAAGTAGCCTTTAACATTAGCCTGCATCAGCTCGTGTCTGATGGGGCCCAGACCCCTCTGGTCTGCGAGCTTACGCCATAAACAGATGCCTCTACAGGGATGTTCAACGGCCTCGTCAGACTTAGCTCTGTGCCACCTCTGCGGGGATCATCTCCGCCCAACAGAGCTTCACATTGACCCATGCAGTTGCTGAACTCACCAAACAGCGCATTTCAACATGCGACCGCTCATACCAGGCCTCCTGCGAATCTAAGGGAAGAGATCACTCCCTACTGGTGATAGATGACCCTCATCTCTATCACAATAGCCCTTGACTTCAGCCTAAATCAGCTTGTGTCTGATGTAACCCAGACCCCTCTGGTCTGCGAACTTACGCCATGAACTGTTCACTCTTTCAGGGATGTTCAACGACCCGCTCTGATTAATCTCAGACCACCAGAGCTCACATTGACCCATGTGTTTGCTGATCTCCCCTAAGTCAGCTTTCATGGCTTGTACGAGCGACCTCCTCCCCATGGCAATGAGGTCGTTGCCCCCTAGGTGTATCACTGAAATTTTTGGATGGGGGGGGGGGTGACCCCCCTTGGGCCAGCCACTGAGCAAGGGTGTACCCCTGCCCTGCATCCCTTATTCGCCTGCTCAGCTCCCTCTGAGGTGAAAACCCCTAGGCATACCGGCTAGTTAACCTGTCAGCTTCAATACAGTTGTGCCCTGTCTGCAATCTGGTGCCTAACTTTCCGTATTGACTAAGTCCTACCTTCGCCCCATTGTTCCCCTGTAGGAGGGGGGTTCACGCTGCCCACCCTGTGCAGCGGAAAATGTCCTGCCCCATTAAATGTAATTTTTTGAATCCTGGACATGCCAAAAGTTCTTTAACCTAGTCGCCTTTTGTGCTTGACACCCTGTTATCGGGACAGGAGCACCTATGTTGGCTGACAGCGTCCCCACCCAGCGTTGCTAGTATAGCTAACCGGGCGCAGCATTCGAGCTTAACTGCAGCAACATGTCACCTTCCTAGGTACGGGGGTGCACTTACTTCGCCCCGTTGAAAAAGACAATTTGCACAAGCCCCTTTGATTGCTAAACCCTGGTGAACACTTATTGGCGTCAGATCTGGTTTGAAACAATATATGTATTGTGCCCACTATTGGCGACGCCTCACCCTTTCGTGTACTGACGCCTACGCAGCGCACCCCGCCTGCTTAACTGCCGTCGGATCCCAGATGCCAGTACCTGCTAACCATCTCCGACCCTGGATGCTTAAACCCGCAAGTGTCGGAATCCCAGATTCCCAGTTTCATTTTGGCTGCAGTACACCTTCAGTGGGTCCGCTGAGAGATGCCACAAACCGCATTGGTCATGCGAACCTTAAGTGCCCAATTTCACCTGGGCGTACCTCTAAATGAGACTGGCCCCACACAGCCGTAAGGCCAGAGACACACATATATTAAACCTATTTCTGGTTTTTGCTACTTGGCACCCTTCTGGTTGAAGATCTGTGTTATTGTGAAGCGCGCGTGCCCCGGGGCATGAAGTCGCTGAATAACCGGTGGATGTTACCCAGTTGCTGATGCTATGTATCGCTAACTGCCCTACTTGGATTGCCGGGACGCTGAATGCTTCCTAAGGCCTGTAGGCTTACAGCTCCAACCCAGTTTGACCCCCAGATTTTGGGACAATTTAAGAGTAACCATGCCCTACATGGTACATCTACCCCAGCGATGACAATCAACGTATTTGGGACACAGGTCGCAGAAGATGCCCCTTCCAGTCTCTGGTTCTGGCCCATGGAAGGATAACCCAGGCGGCAGACAAGTCTGTGGGAACCGGAGGTGAACATTATGAGCAAGTACCTGCCCTTGTCTGGATGTTGGGAATGCCAAATGGTCTATAATACCTCCTCGTCATTAGTCCTCTAACGCAGTGTTTACCAAACTTTTGCATCGCAGTCCACTTGTTAGATGACAACTACCACAACCCGCCTGCTGCCCTGGCAAAAACGAGGGTGAATAGGTCTGGACTGAGGTGACCTGTGCCCTGCCCTTGTTTGCATAGGGCACATTTTAGCTGCATGGACCAGACATAGCAAGACGCGACGAGATTGCGAGCCCCACTCCCACACGACTAAACTGAAACTTGGTCCATCAGGGGCCAAGGCCTTGCCTTTGCCCTCTGTGGTGTGACCTGGACTGCTCAGCAGGGCGTCCTGAGGTCACACCTACACGTGTACCCGTTCCTCTTGTGCTACTCGCTGGGGGTAGTGTGCACCTCGCCTACTTGTCCGCAATTAGTGATGGTCCCTCGCGGGGAGAAAGGTTAGGGCCTTATCCCTGAAGCTTGCCAATGAGGAATTCCCCGGGAAATCTACAGCATCGTTTTGTAAAGCTGTTCCTGATCCCACTACTAATTATGGCCGATATGCTATGCCATAAAGGACCACCCAGCCAGCAGAGTGACCCACAGACCTGCATTGTACACTTATTTGGCATGTCGATCCACTGTGATATCCTCCTTGAGTCAAAGTTACCCCTAGCAAAACCGCTGGTCCTTTGATGCAGCCAAAGCTCCGAAACCCACAATCAGGTGGTCACAGGAAAGCCCTGCCTGAAGTCTGCGCCCCGTGCAGCGGCACCACTCTATGGCCCGCCCAGTCTACCACCACGAGGCTGTGTAGAGCGCCCGGCTAAGCCATTGCGTTGCTTTCCATTCATGCGCAAAATCTTACTCTGGCTCCAACCCAATTGCCAGCACACAACATCTGGAACTGCCCAAAACAGGTGGGGGGCGCCAATATGGCAGCGACAGGACGAAGGCAAGGCAAACCACAAGTTAGAACCCTATGTAGCGTCCCTGAAATAATCCCCGCTGAAGGAGGGTGCAGGATGTCACTGATCAAGCAAAGGGGATGGGACGGCCAGAGTCTCTGTGCCCCGACCCCCTCCCCCAAGACAATTCACCAAAGTTATTGCTCTCACCGACCTGAGCGCAGAAAGTCGCACTGGCCAGTCCTTAGACCAACAAACCACTAACCCCAAACAAGGTGCCCACACCACAACATCTCCGAAATTGCCATTATGGCCTCCCCGTAGTCACACAAGACTGCTGGGGGCGCACGCCACGAACCCCAGACGACAGGGCAGGCCGTGCCCCTGTGCAAGCCGCGCGGCAGCCAACCAACCACACGTGGCACACCTCGCTTGCCAATTTACCCCAAACTTCTGGTGTTGCAGCAAGCAAGGACTATTGATTTGGAGAAAGGTTTTTGGTCGCCTATGGTAAATAAGCATCCACTATGGCCTTGTTGTAAGAGTATTGACCAGGTAAGTACTACACAATTGACACTACACTTACAAGCCAGTCCTATTTGCTTTCCCAATGCTAGTTGGGTGATTAAGCTAACTAAGGCCCAACATGGCTTTGGTGGAGTAGCGTAGTGAAAATGCTACGATCTGAAAAGGTGGGACTGAGAAAGAAGTGAAGTGACTAACCCCCAACTGGCCCTGATCTCAACAGGATGAAATTTACTGATGCTGCCTGCAGGCAGCAAAAGTGCGACTCAGCACGGCGCAGAGTATACAACAACAGAGCACCCAACACCTGTGATCCTGCGCGGGGATCCGGTCATACGACCTCGGGCGTAAACGAAGGGGCTTTAGATAAACAGCGCCCCTCACCCCTGCCACTCAGACTCCCAGAACTGAACGGATATATTGAAATGTGTGACAATATTCCGAGTGCTTGATGCCAAGTCCTTCGCAAACAAATGCCAGCAAAGCTGACAGCATGAGGCGACTACCCCTCTCAGCAAGTAATAGTCTGCAGGGGAAGATACTAACAACTCTGCCCTAACAAACACACTCACTTACCGGCAATTCAGAAACATGTCCCGCCTAACTGCAACAAGCTGGGCATGACCGAGTAACAAACTTAAAGGGGGGTACTAAGGGTGTATCCCATATTGGCAACTCATCCCTTCAAACCGAAAGATGAGTCAGTAACAAATACCAAGCCAAGAGACTTAAAACAAGCTGTATCAACTAATCGCACCTTGTCCCCTCTCGCTGAGACTGCATAGACCAAGAAGGTTGACACCCCATTCCCATATTTCTCCTCCATTTTACAGTAACGTTTGACACAGTGCACCAGGAAGCCTAGTGCATATGGCACCCCAAAAGACTCTTCTTTGTTAAAGAACATCAACAAGGCTCTTCCTTACATGGCATCGCATAATCTGCCCTCATGCAACGTTTACCGAAAGATGAACTGACAGGCGCCGCCAGCACTAGAGCCTCGCTGTGGAGGATCGTGGACACCCAATGCAAAAGTCTCTGCCTCTGAGCTACAGCGTGTCCTAGTCTGTTAAAACCCAGGCGCAGGGTAGCCTGCCCAGCTAAGCCCACAAATGAATCGCACGACACCTCCAGCCAACGCCTGGACATGCAAACACTACAGGCTACCTCACCCCCGTTACTGTACCTATCTCGTTGTAGTCGCTGCGAGAACCCAAGTCCACAAACATCCCAACACAGGTGTGCCCGAAATGGCAGTACTATTCGCGCTGGAAACGAGTGCCTGCGCTAAACCCGCAAGCGATGTAGCCCATTGTCATGCACTGGTGTGCGCAACACCACTTCTCTCAAAGGTGAGCATACCCTGGACCCACCGGCAGGCCACGTCATTGCCCGCTCTGAGTCGGTCCCACAGGCACTCCTGTGCGCCACCAACTTCTGCTGTTTTCTCACATTTTGGGGGGGGCCACCGGGGAACCCATGTCCGCCTCACCTTCACAATACCCGCACCAATGGGTGAATGCCCTTACTGCAACTGCGGGCGCCAAAGTCCCCCTGCAGCGCTGGCAACAGTGCCAAGAGGAACAGCCGTCCTGTACCCGAAGCACCCCGAGGATGCAGTACATGCATACGCCCGAAGCCGGAGTTCCCAGTGCTAGTACCCCTCAGCTAAAGCAGGGCGCCCCCTTCCTGACTTGTAAAACATGCGTCAATGGCGTAACTCAAAACAGTGCCCGCACAACTATCAACCGTGACACTCCTATAAATGCGACAATTCAGACCGCTCGGGCCCCCACAGCTCTAAGAATAGCTCTGGGGTAGGCACTAGTTATTTCCAATGTACACTGAATTAACAACCGTCATCCTACATCTTCAAATCACACCCAAATCGCACAAACAGCGCACCCATGTGGTAACAATCATAAGCGCCGGTGACCTGCCAGGCGCTAGAAACCCTCGGATCAAAATTAGGTGCTGTGAAATTACCATTGAGGCGTCTGCATCCAAAAGCAGTAGCGCTCGAAAAGTAACCTTACGCTCATCATTCAGTACGCTCAAGATTTCTTAACTTGGAAGGGGTTGGCTCAGCCTTCCAATTTGCCAACTTTACTGAATAGAGTTGCATTAAATTGAGTGAGCAACACGCTTAGCAATTCTAAAATAGTATGAAGCTCTACTAAAACCACTATTTAAAAGTACCACCGAGCAATGATCTGATGCATCCATGCACCGATTCCATACATTTAATATTATTGGGCAGTGCAACCTCGCTAAGGCATTTCCAGCGCTGTGGAGCAGCCCCAGCCCCCCGGGACCACGCATGCGGGACCGCGCCCAGTCCTGGCCGACAACTGCATTGTAGCTAGGAGGGGGGAGCCCCTGATGGCTTGACCTACTCTTGCCCCGCCGGCCCAACGGGGAAGGAGATGCACACAGCTCCACCCCGCCCACCTGAGGAGCCGGCACCCTGGACGCAGCACCTTGGACCCCAGTCGTTTGCTGTAACGGAAAACCGCTGCCCAGAGGAACGGCCGGTCGAGTCTCTTCCCCCCCTTCTGCAGCCCCCAACACATTGCCACCCATGCCCGGGGGCGCGACACAGCACACTCGTCTGGAACACACAGCTGTGATGGAAGAGTAGGCACAAGGAACAGTGGCATGTTCGCCCCTGGCCACCCTGATGCAGACAGTGGAAGCTGCTTCCCTCTACATCCGTAGAACATGCCGACATCACGCATGCTCCGTGCCTGCCAGTATCCGTGCCACTCCAAAAGACCATGCTCTTAGTGACATGGGGCGTCAAAGTGACCGTCGCACCAGGCGCCACCCGCGCCAAAGTCGGCCCTGCCTCTACTATAGGCCTCCTGAGCACAGGTATCGCCCGAGGCTGCATGTGATCTCTCGCCCCGGCCCGTGATACACTGGGTCATCCACCAGTGGGGGCCGCGAGCCCGCCGCCCGTGAGCAGCGTCGCGCGGGGAAGGCCCGTGCGTGGCCCCTCTCCTTAGGAGTGCAAACGGCCTCCCAGAACCCATGCCCCTCCCGACTGGCACCCCTGCACCACGCGGACCCTGTGACCGGCGTTGCCGCTGCCAGGGGGGGGGGGGGAGTGGTGCCTTGCCGGCTCTCCGCATTCCATGGTGATCTCCCCGCCCACCGGCCCGAACGAGCGTTGCCACAAGGGTGGAACCTGAAACCCCGATCATGCCTGGGGGCCAAGCGCTACACCGCAAGATGATCAAAGGCACCCTGCCCGGTGTGCAACCCTCCGGCTGAGCCCACCCGGACCCGCTGCAACGCCCGGCCGCTCCCGATGGCACCCCGCTCACCACCCGCAAGACACCGTCATGCTGATGGCAAGGCGGGTGGGGCAAGAGGGGGGGTGCGGAAACACGACGCGCCCCCCAACAATAGCACTCTGCAGGGAGTCAACACCGAGGTCACTCGTCAGGGGCGCCGGCACAGTGAAGCCCGCTAGACTCGCAGCCGCGAGTGTCACCCCGCCTGATCCCTGCCCGGCGAACACATTCCCCATCGGACCTCTGGCGAGCCTCCGAATAAAGCTGGGGAGAAGGGGGAAGATGTGTAGATAAGGGGTTCAACCCCAAGGATAGGACCCGGAGGGAGACAAGCCCCTAACCTCCTCTTCGTCGCTGCAGGCGAACAGCGCGACCTCCCTGGATAGCGTGTACACATGCTGTCCAGCGAGGGGGGACAAAGACCTGCAAGGCCAAGCATGGCCCACTGCTCCGCTTGCCGCCCTTTGCAGCATCGACACTGGAGCACTCAGGTGACTACTGATAGACCGGGCTGTGCCTGGATGGTGGAACGAGGAGCTAAAGAAGCTCCGTCGTCTGCCGCTGCTAGGACGGGCCTGAGCAGCGTAAGGCCGGGAAGCTTTAACCCCCCCTTAAGCCCAGCCCCGACCCAGTCCCTCGTCCCAACCCCGAACGAAGGCACCAACCCAGAGGGCCTCCTACGAGGCCGGACCAGGGAGCGTGAAACCGGGACGGGGGCCCACTCCGGCAATGGCCTACGTGGAGGGCGGGGGGGGGGGAGGGTGATTAACTCACCTCGCTTCTAGAGCGACCAAACTCAGGACACCGGGACCCGCACCAAGCAGCAGCACCACCAACCAGACGGCGTGGCTGGCAGACAGAGACCGCCAGGAGGGGCAGGGGAGGCATATATGCCCTCCCCCCCCCGGCGCACAGGAAGGACGTCACGGCGACCTAGCTAGAGGGCTCACAGACCCCTCCAGAGACTAGAGCGGGTGGGTGGTGCCAAGATGGCACTAAAGGGCCGCCCTGCTGAGGTGGCCCCCTGCGGGGGCCGCGGACAGCCGCATACTCGGCTCCTCCGAGGCCTCTCCTCACCAGCAGCCTCTGCAGACAGATCTGCACCCTGTGGGGGGGGGGGGACGTCACCCTTCACCGTCCATCATCCCCGGCTCCTCCGAGGCCTCTCCTCACCAGCAGCCTCTGCAGACAGATCTGCACCCTGTGTGGTGGGGTGGGGGGGACGTCACCCTTCACCGTCCATCATACTCGGCTCCTCCGAGGCCTCTCCTCACCAGCCTCCTCTGCAGACAGATCTGCACCCTGTGTGGGGGGGTGGGGGGGACGTCACCCTTCACCGTCCATCATACTCGGCTCCTCCGAGGCCTCTCCTCACCAGCAGCCTCTGCAGACAGATCTGCACCCTGTGTGGGGAGGGCGTCACCCCACACCGTCCATCATCCCCGGCTCCTCCGAGGCCTCTCCTCACCAGCCTCCTCTGCAGACAGATCTGCACCCTGTGTGGGGGGGGTGGGGGGGACGTCACCCCGCACCGTCCATCATACTCGGCTCCTCCGAGGCCTCTCCTCACCAGCCTCCTCTGCAGACAGACCTGCACCCTGAGGGGAGACGTCACTCCCTCAAGGAAGTTCTTCCACTATAGGAAATTCTGTACTCCATGCCTATAGAAGTGCCTTCCCAGTGTGTTCTGAGTGACTGCCACTTATTGCAGTATTATACCTCTATTTGTATTTTGTATCTTATGTATCATGCACACCTGTCACTTTTTCCTCTTGTAACGTATCATTTGCTACCTCTTTTTGTATCTTGTTTGTTTTTGTTATTTGCACAATTGTCACGTTTTCCTCATGTAAGTAACGCTTTGCTTTTGTATTATGCTCACTTGTAACCTTCTCCTCATGTAACGTTACTGTTCCTATTGTGACGCGCTCTGACACCTTCGGGTAAAGTCTGCGCTATATAAAAACGCATTAAATAAATAAAACCCCGCACCGTCCATCATCCCCGGCTCAGCCTCCTCTGCAGACAGATCTGCACCCTGTGGGGGGGGGGGGACGTCACCCTTCACCGTCCATCATCCTCGGCTCCCCCGAGGCCTCTCCTCACCAGCCTCCTCTGCAGACAGACCTGCACCCTGAGGAGAGACGTCTCAATTAGCGCAGTGGACTGTCCACCGTGCGCTGCGACATGACAGTGAATATATAGATATATAGGGGCAGATTTACAAGCCCCCTGCGCCACCAGTACGTCACTTTTTGTGACGTACTGGAGGCGCATTCCACTTCTCCATATTTACAAGGAGAGGAAAAGCCACCCTGCGTGACTTTTCCTGTCCTTGTAAATATGGCCCCTTCACACGCAGCACTTTGCGTGGAAGGGGCGTCCCATGGGTGTTGCTGTGGGTGTTCCCACGCAACACCCATGGAACGAGACACATTTCCAGATTTATGAGGAATCGTAAATCTGGAAATGCGTGTCAATGCTACGCCTCCCCAGGGGAGGCGTAGGGAGGCGTAGGGAGGTGCAACGAGGAGAAATGTTTTCATTTCTCCTCGTT
Source organism: Calotriton arnoldi (assembly GCA_963921515.1). Lineage (NCBI taxonomy): Eukaryota > Metazoa > Chordata > Amphibia > Caudata > Salamandridae > Calotriton > Calotriton arnoldi. Next base: position 940,570 of record CAWUFW010006618.1, read on the forward strand.
TTTTCCTCTTTCAATGCGTGCTGCATTGTGCATTCTGCATTGAAAGAGGAAAATGCCTGTAGTGATTGTTTTTGTGCAGGAAGGTGCCCCTTCCTGCACAAAAACAATCTCCCCACGACGCAGGCATCCTTGCACCATGGTGCAAGGGTGCCTGCGCCGGCGCATGGCTGCAGTTTGTGCGCCAGCGCAGGGGAGAGCAGAGGAATGCCACATATTATTGTAAATATGTTGCATTCCTGTGCTTCGGAAGTGCAGCAGCGTGGCGCAGCCAAAGGGCTTGCGTTGCCGCGCTGCGGCACTTCCTTGTAGATCTGCCCCAGAGAAGTCTAAAAGTTGTGGTGGCTGCTGGGGGTGGAGGCGGGGGATGGGGGGGACTTCAGCTTTCCCAACAATAACGCTGGTAAAGCTTGTGAAAATGCATCCTATGATTGAGAAGCAGGACTTGAGAGGGGGGCTTAGGGGGCTGTGCGTAGTGTTAGCAGTACTTACAACACAAGATTTTCCAAATTAAGCAACTTTTATTAAGACCTTCAAAGCAGACACAAGCGAGTGAGTGTGTGTGTGTTTTTGTCTGTGTGTGTGTGTAAAAATCCGACGACAGACACCTCACCACACCATACCCGACTGAAAGCACCTCTACCCAACTATTTATTACAGAATGCATTTTTAGGGGCGGTGTAACATCCCAACCCCACCCCTCCTGCCCCCCCTTGGTTGAGCATGTGATCACGGCTAGTAAGGCGCTGCGGGCAAACGCTTTGAACTGCATTCTGAAAGCAAAATATTTAATTGCATAATTATTCAAAACCATTGCTACAAAATGTCAGTTAAAATACATAACATAATAGTTCTATAGTAATTACTCACAAAGACCATGTCCTCGTTAAAAGCAAGTATTAGACATTTTATAAAATTCTGTTAAATTGTTCACATTTTATGTCCGTCCGTTGGGGCTCAGCTCCACTCAGACATACGTCCAGTGCTTTGTTAACGTCCCTGAGATTTAAGCGCTACAAGTTAGTTGAAGGAATGTCCGCCTCGGAGCAGCCACCTTCTTGCAGCGGGGCGGCTCCTCCACAATGGCGGAGGAGCGTCGCCCCACCGGCTCAGAGCCAGCAGGTGAAAAATAAAACAATATGCTTTTTGTTTGTGTCTTGAGATGCAAATAATGCGGAGCACTGATTCTTGGCGGATGATCCATCGGACACAAATTGTCCTTCTCGCCTCCCGGATGTTCATGGTGGGAGACTTTCGGAGGGAGTAAACAACTCTTGCTCTAATTAGCGTTCTTTCCCTCTCGAGACCAAGGAGAAGGACCCAGCAGTTTTGTCTTCCACTGTTTCATATGTACTTAGCGCCACACAGCTAAGTTTCTTTTTTTTGTAAGTGGAATTATCTTCTGCTAATAAAATTAGCTGTTAACGTGCAGAGATACAAGTGAGTGTTTTAAGTAATTGCTCCATGGGTTTTTATTCTCCGAAGCCATAATAGATTGCCGCAATGGTTGTTCCAGTGACCCTTCCTGAGCCACTCTAAGCTTCGGGCATTATGATATGAAGAAAGCACGTAACATGTGCTCTTATTAAAAAAGACTGAGGGGCGGAGCGCGGCGTTCAGCCAAAATACCAAACGCAGCGCTCCGCCATTCTTAAAAAGCAGGGATGAGCCGTATGTGTGCTGCTTTGTGCAGCACACATAGAAGTTGCAAATCGTCATTTTTTAATGATTGTTTATGTGCAGGAAGGGGCACCTTCCTGCACATAAACAATCATTCATGGCGTTTTGCTGTTTCTATGTGTGCCGCACAACGCAGCACACATAGAAACAGCAAAAACGAGAAGTTAATCATTTCTCCTCGTTTCGCCAAGTTAAGACCAGGATTTCCCTGGTCTTAATTTTGGCGCTGCCTCCTATTTACGCTGCCCTTGTAAATAGGGGGCAGAGTCAAAAAGCAATGGGTGTTGCGGCGGAACGCCCACCGCAGCACCCATTGCCCGCCCCTTTCACGCTAAGTTTTGTGTAAAAGAGGCCTTATTTTCAAGGTAGTGTTAAGCCACATTGAGTGGCTTAACGCTGCCTTGTAAATAAGGCAAAGCCCCTATTGCCACAGGAACGTTGTTAAAAGTGACGTTCTTGTGGCGATAGGGGCTCGTAAATATGCCGAGTTCTAGGCGCATTTGAGCTTGTAATGAGCAATCTGGTAATCTAAAAGGCTGCCTAAAAGTTTGTAACTGAGCCACACCTAGCCATCTTAGGTACATATTTACTAAAATTTTGGATTGTGGTTGCACAACTTTTTGACTCAGCCAAAATGCAAAATACTAGTCGAGATTTACACAGGAACGGCCCATGCAGTTAAGAGCTGTAGGGTGGTGCAGCAGGGTGGGAGGGGGACTCGATAGACGACGACGAGGGAAGCTTCATTATTTATTTAATTTTTCCTCGTCAACATCTGTCGAGTTTCCCCCCACCCCGCCCCAACACTCTTACCTGCACGAGCCGCTCCTGGATTTACAAAGCCGTACAATGGCCGATTTGAATTGCCTTGCGAAGCTTTGTAAAAAAAAAAGTAACGCAATGCACCACAAGTCTGGTAGGCGTTCCATGGGGGAGGGGGTACAGACGCTCCCTTGCATCCACCCACGTATTTTAATGCAAACTCAGGTTTACTAAAGGCAACAAGGAGACATATCTTGAATTCTCCTCGTTACTTCCTCTTTCCATATTCGCTGCATTCTGATGGTGGAGGATGTGGAAATGGAATTGATGAAGGAGTATATGGTTAAAGCAGGACTGTAAGTTTAGTGGGGATCTTTGTGCACTTTTAAGCTAAAGGATGAGTTGATGACGCAAGACAGCACGTTGCTAAGAGGAGATAAGATCAACCCACTTCCAGGCTTGAGAAGAAGGCTTTTTGTATTGTGGCATGAAGGCCGCCGGGCATGTTGTCACAAAGAGACATCTCAGGACATATTACTGGTGGCCTGTGATAGAAAGGATGGTGGACAGAAGGGTGCAGGAGTGTACCGAGTGTGCAAGCAGTGACAAGATGGCCAAGCTTTGTGTTACTGAAAGCTCTCCTGTAGAGTGTGCTCGGGGACCAAGGAGAAGGCTGGTCATAGATATACTGGGTCCTTTCTGTGTTGTGCCTTTTAGGGAGCTGTATTCTCTTGTTTTGGTGAACATTTTCAATAAGGGCCTGAAGTCAGGATGACGGAGAGAGTGACTGAGTTTCTGGAGGATGTGTTTTATAGGGAAGGGTTGCTGGAAGAACTAGTCTCTGACAATGATCCACAATTCTTGAGTAAAGAGCTCAGGGATTATCTGGCCAGGTGAGGATTACAAGTAAGAAACTGGCAAATTATCATTCCCAATCCAGTCGCCAAGTTGAGAGATTTTGTACAGTTATGAAGGAGCCCATCCAGTTGTGACTCAAAGCTGAAGTACCTTGGAGGAAGGTTCTCCATGTCACTATGTTGACATACCGGACGACACCTAACTCTATTATGGGTGCTTCTCCATTGGAGCTGCTCAGAGGGAGGAAACCACATGCGAGACATGTTCCTTGGTGGCTCAGGGACGAAGGTGAAGCGAGCAGTGATGTGAACTTGAAGAGAATGTGTAGAGAAGTACCGTCACTGTGGTTCCTGTCAATGTACTAAATGTTTGACGGACTATACTGTCATAATGACGGTACCGTCCACCAAACTTTTAACATGTTTTTCTATTTTCAAAACCAAAATCCCAAAGCAAGATTTTGTTTATGAAAATAAAAAAAGAAATTACCCCCACACCATACAAGATGTCTCCCATGGTGTGGGCGTCATTTTGTAATTTTCACTGCCCCTGACCACCAGGTCAGTAGGCAGTGGAATGCCCGGTCAAAACTGCCCATTCCACCACCCACTCTAAATTGGATATGCGGTTGAATCACCAAACCTCCGACGGCCCATATTCCATCAGGCCAGCAAAGGAGTATGTCTGCGACAGACACAGAGTAATCTCCATCGCTGACATACCTAAGGTCATCTCTAAATCAGACAGACAGACCTTCAGTTTGTCAAAGAGGGTACTCTGTCGCCTTCCCCCTCATCTCTAAATCAGCCTCATAGTTCGTACCCTCAATGGTAGACAGCCACAGGTCTCTCCTTCCTCTGCAGAGCTCCTTGAGTTACAACGGGAACCTTGGATCTGCTGGAGGAGAGAGCATATATCTAGTCCTTGGGACAGTTGGCTTTGCCAAATGTCTAAACAGTTCCAAAGTTTACAACATACTTTGTAAAGAAGAAATTACAATGAAGTGCATTTTTCTTTTAGTTGGCATCAGTTCCATTTCCACCATTTAGGATAAGAGTGCTCCCTTCCTTTGTGAGTTGTAGTTAGACAGTTCCTACTCTCAGCACGTGACTAAGGGTACAGGGAAGGGGCAAGGAGACCCAGACTGTGGGGGGTATGCCACAGACCAGCATTCCAGGTCTCAGGTTCTTCCAAAGCGTTGCTTTCCGATGAAATCCCAGTTTCAATCACTTGCAGATGAAGCTCAATTCGCTGGATGATGATTGGATAATCAAAAACAACAGTGTTTAACTTGGAGGAGGACACAAGACTGGCCGTAGCAGGCACCAGGCGTTTGCCGGTGGGCCAGAGGGATGTGGGCCGGTTTTGGGGCTGTGGGGGCCGGTTTTGCAATAGTGCTGCAATATCGGCCCCCTGTAACAAAATAAAAGCAGCAGTGGTGCTAGCTACTAGAGCTTCTCAGTGCCAGAACCCTCTGCCCCCACCTCGGGGCTGGTCGAGTGGAATTGCCAGGGCTGGTTTCTCTTCCCAGTCTGGCCGTGCTTCCTGTGCATGGATATGAAACCTGCAAAAACTATATTCACAATTGAATTTAATTTTTATCACAGACATAAAATCAATGGCTACACATATTAAAAGTCATTAAGTAGGTGCTCCAACAAATGACCCAGTGATCGTGAATAGTGAGACGGGAGACTGTTAGTGCTCTTGGTGCTATTAAAACAAAAGGAAACCCATGCAATAGACTGGTTAATAAAATTAAAAGTACAAGTCCAACAAACTACAATGAATGCCAGTCTACATGTATGAACATCGATGTTTCGACCCCATAAAAGTTATTTCCATTGGGTCTTCATCAGGAATAGATGGTAGCACCATGAAGGAAAATTAACAAAAGCCAGATTCTGTATAGATTGTCCCCCACACAGTGTCAGGACATGGGAATTTACTTTCTGCTGCTTAGTCAAAAAGAATAAATCAATGGGACCTTTCTGAAAGCACCATCAGTGGATTGGTGTAAATTGAGGCCAGAACGCTGGATCGAAAAGACGTGGCACCCCACAGCTATAGGAGCTACATATAGGCAGGGGATGATCTCAACACAGGTATACCATCTCACAAGTCATCTAAGACCATCCAAATGCCTATAGTCAGGGGAATGAAGGGCCCAACCAGAACATGCTGCAGGGGTTTTCCAGGGACCAGCAGCAGTCAGGCATCCCTCTGGGGTACCGATAAAAAGACATTTACCCCACTTCTGTAATTCAGTTGCTACCAACCATTAGTAGTATCAAGGTCTGTTCAAGGAGCTGGTAGTTACCTAACCTAAAAGGAGTACCCCTTTGGGCAGCTTCTAAAACCTCACTTGAGTCTACCATGCTCTAGTTGAGCAACGAATCATAATCCTGTAGAACACCGGTAAAGAGACTAGTGGCACAGGTCACTTGCTCCAGCAAACAGACCAGGACCGCCAGAACAAAAGAAACAAGGTGCAAACTGTCATGTGGACATCGAGGGACTACAGCTACAGCTCAGACATTCATTCATAAGTCCTTTGTCCAAGAAACCTATTGCATATTCAGTGTCTCTGGCTAAGTACAGACTAGTTTGTGGCTTACATTGCTTATCTAAAGTTCTTGAGATTAGGACAAAACCCCAACTCTAAGCCCACCTTGTAACAAACAATGTCCTCAGAGGCTTCCAGTCCAGATTTCACTTGCAATGAAGAACCCAAAAGACTTCAATGCATTTCAGAGAAGGACTTTTCACAGCATTCAGCCATGGCCAAGCCTGTTTCTATGAGATCAGCACATTAGACACAGTCGTCGGGAAGACACTCCTTCCCCAGATTTGCAGTTGTGCATGGGCCCCAGTGGATCTAACGAAAATGGATTTCCGGGGCCTCATTTAAGGAGGACAAGACAGTTGCTGGGTGTGCTCCCCCTATGACAGAGACACACCTGTGTGCATGGTCAGACAAATAGCCTTTCACCATTGCACCTCTTTTCTGTGACCAGACACACCATGTTAAACTGGGATTCATCACACTGGGGTCACATATTATCATCCGTGGGATTCCCTATGAGTGGCTGCTTTTCCTGACTCTTTTCAACGATTATATGATTGTGAGTGGTGCAGAGTAGAGTAGAGAGGCATGAGTGCAGTAGTGTAGAGTAGGGTGGTGTAGAGTTGAGATGCGAAGAGTGCAGTGGTTTAGGGGCACTGGCGTAGAGTGCAATGATGCAGAATAGAGTAGAGTGGCATAAAGTGCAGTGACTCAGAGTGCAGTGGTGGAGAGCAGAGTGCAGTGGTGTAGAGAGCAGCGGCATAGAGTGCAGTGGCATAGAGTAGAGTGGTGCAGTGTTGAGTGTCGTAGAGTGGTGCAGAGTAGAATGTAGTGGTACAGAGTACAGTGGCATAGAGTGAAGTGGAGTAGAGTGGTGCACAAAAGAACAGAGTGGTGTAGAGTACAGTGGCGTAAAGTGCAGAGTAGAGTGCAGTGACACAGAGTAGAGTGGTTCAGAGTGGAATGCAGTGGCATAGAGTACAGGGTAGGGGTGTGGGAGGGAAAAGAAGCACAATAGAGGGGGATGGGTGGGAGGGAATAGAAGCTAAATGGACGGGGATATGGGAGATGGACTGAAAACACAAGCACTCATGTGGAGTGCTTGAACACAAAGAAAAAAGTAGCTCCAAAAATGGGATCAGTGGATGGAGATAAGTATTTTCTCCATGCTCTAGGGGAGGGCCAACCACAAGAAGAGGAAATAACACCGCGTGCCAGGACAAACGGGAGCGAAACAAATGAGAGCGATGCTGAAGCTAACAAATGGTAAGTTATAGCAGGCTGTATGCCCACTGTATGCAAACAACATGTCATGCAGAGATAGCCCAACCGCTGTGTAGGCGAAACCTAATAAACATTGAAAAGAAAGTGCATCGTAGCAGCGCAGCATGACTTTCTTTTAAGGTCATGCCCCACCCCCAGACACCAGCCATCTTGGCTGGTCACCGTTTGCAAGGAAACAGAATGGTTTTAGGTAGCGGTGATCAGGGAATAGAGATACGCACCCTGCTGTTGGAGGGGAGACTTTCCCTTTCCAAAAAACTCTGGGTGCGGACTACACATCTGGAAACTAACTGAAGGGTTGTACGCATCAATGAGTTACTGGTGATGAAAAGTCCAAGATCCTTCCACTGGGGTTTGGCAACCAAACTATAATTCCATTTATCATCGACTCTCCATGTACAGCCCACTGATCCCTTCTCTAACCATCTGCAATCAGGGAAGCGACCCCAAAACACCAGCTACCACATGCATGTATTCTGCTTCCATCTCAGCAGCCATCTACATGGACTGTAGTAAGCCCTGCTGGCGCTCATGCCTCACTCGCTGCTCTTGATCTTAACCTGACACACAGAAGCTGCTATCCGATAGCGGGCACTGCTTTTATCTTTTAAAAACACTAATGCTGGGTTTTTAATTGGGCACTGCTTTTATCTCTTAAAACAACTAATGCTGGGTTTTTAATTGTGGGCACTGTTCTTAACTTTTTTTTGGAAACAATTTGCTGTGTTTTAACTGTGGGCATTGCGCAGCCCTTTTATTTTGCTACTGATGTGCACTTTAACTTCATTGCTGCTAACGCGCATTTTATGTTCCGCTTTCCTAAATATTTAACAGAGGCTTTGTTCTTACTTGTGTTTTGTCCTCCCTGGAGTGGGTGCCGACCCCGGTCCGTCACGGCTGTCGTTCCGTTTGTGCGGAGGGCGGTTACTCCTCAGGCATTCAGTTCCCCTCACTTCCGTCCAGTGCACTTCCGGTTGGACGCGGTCTAGTCGTCCACCGGAACCACACAAAAGGACTTGATGGTGCGGGCGCTCAGCGGGCGCGCCTAAGGCAAGCCCGTCTGCGCCCGTCTGCGTCTGGACCAGGCCAAGGGCCAGGCCCCTTGGACCTTTTGTCTCCCGGTTAAACAGGTACGCTAAAAAAGACCTACTGCTCCTCAATACCCCCGGGAAAAATTGTCACCGGTTCTGTCCGGACAAGGAGGATGAATCCTGTCTCTGTGGATATACTCTTCCTTCAAAACAATCGACTGCGGCCCGTCAGCCCCCCGAAAAATCTCAGATTTATCATTCGATCCCAACCATTAAAAGTGATAATTTGTCTGGGGGCCTGGTGAACGTCAGATCACTGGCCAAACACAAATATGAGATTGCACACACAATCTTAGACTATAATCTGGACATTCTTTTTATTACAGAAACCTGGGCGGATGCGGCTTCCGACCCCGACTTTGTCACGGCAACCCCGGCAGGTTTCCGGGCTATCAGAGTTGATAGACCTCATAACAGGGAGGCGGTTTGGCAATAATACTGAGGGAACATCTCCCTGTTATATTTCACTCTGCCTCTACGCCTTTTTATGAGGCAATGCACTTCGCAACTGAACTAAGCCCAAAACAGACTTTTGGAGGTATCCTGTTATACTGGCCTACAGGCGCGAGAAGTGCTTTTAACTCCAACTTAGAGAGCCTGCTTGAACCCACTCTCCTAAAAAATGATTTTACTATTCTTGGAGATTTCAATTTTCTTCTTGAAGAAAGTGGGAACAGGGAAACAGAGATACTGATAGAGACTTTGGGGGCAGTTGGACTTATTCAAAAGGTACAGACCGCTACTCATGAAGCGGGACACACTCTAGATGGTATCTTTACCTCAGCCCACGGGCTTACCTGCAAAGCAACCCTCCCTCTGACTTGGTCAGACCACTCACTTATCAAATTCCACATCCCACTTACCTCTGCCGGGCCTGGAGGGTCCCTTAAGACCCCAGCCGCTACGATGACAGACTGGAATAAACTGGACAAAATGCGCTTCCGATCACATTTGGAAAGCTCCCGTCCACAGCTTAACGCTTCCCCCGACTCATCGGCCACATTATATACGAATTGGCTAAATGAGGCAATTAAGGTCTCAGTACCTCTCAAAAAAACCACTACATGGAAAAGGAAGTCCCCTTCCGCCCCCTGGTTCTCCGAGACACTGCAGAATGAAAAACAAAAATGTCGCCGACTTGAAAGATGTTGGCGCGTAAACTATCACTCCTCTATGAAAAAAGTGTTACAAAACAGCACTTGCACAGTATAAAAAACTAATTATAACCGAAAAAAAGGACTACTTTACCAAACAGATTGAGGAAGCCAAACATTCATCTAAAGCACTATTTTCAGCAGTACACAAACTCACCACTCCCAAGACTACAGGTCCTGAGAGCAATCAAAAGTTCTGTGACGACATCGCAGCCGCTTTCAAAACCAAAGTCTTGGGTATATTCGAGAATTTTGAGGCCACAACAGCTCACCTCTTGCCTACCCCTCCGACAGGTCCAGACGGGGTCACAAATTTCCTGCTTAGTTTCTCACCCATCTCAGTTGAAACTGTGGCTAAACATATCCACAAAGCTAAGTCAGGATCTCCCCTTGACCCTTGCCCGCCAGCATGTCTGAAGGAATGTGCGGACTTGGTGAGCATTGGTTTAACAGAAATTTTAACTCCATGTTTACTTCCAGCACTTTTCCTTCCAGGTGGAAGGACACTTCAATTATTCCACTGTTGAAAAAGCCCACCCTAGATGCAACCAATCCCAACAATTACCGGCCTATAGCCCGGCTGCCACTACCTGCTAAAATAATTGATAAATTGATGAACAGCCAACTAACCCAATTCATCCGAGAAAACAATCTGCTCGACGACTCCCAGTTTGGTTTCCGCCAAGGACACAGCACGGAGACAGCTCTCATTAAAGCCACAGAGGAGATCAGAGCGGTGATGGACGGTGGAGGTACGGCTGCACTAGTAATCCTCGATCTATCTGCCGCTTTTGACACTGTGGACCATTCCCTCTTGCAACGGCGGCTGGAGAGTCTGGGAGTCAGAGGCACAGCGCTGGCCCTACTATCCTCCTTCCTCAAGGACAGGAAAGTAACTGTCTCGGTTGATGGGTATCACTCCACATCCTATACCCTCCTGTGTGGAATGCCACAGGGCTCCTCCTTGAGTCCTTCCCTGTTCAACATTTATGTTTCAGAGCTGGCCCCGCTGATCCAAGAATTCGGGTTCAGCCTTACGTCCTACGCGGACGACACCCAGATTGTGGTGACGGCCTACAAAAATCAGGCGCCCCCTACTCAGCAATTTCAGAATTGTATGCGTGCCATCAACCGTTGGATGAACACACATTGTTTAAAACTTAATTCTGAGAAAACTGAGGTCCTGCTCTTCGGTAATATGCAACCAAACTGGGGTAATCTTTGGTGGCCGGCTGAAATGGGAGAACCCCCAGAACCCGCGGTCAAGGCCAAGAACCTGGGAGTGTGGTTTGACAACAAACTCTCACTTACCCACCACACAAATGCCACGGTTTCTGCTGCCCATTTCCTCATCAAGAAAGTAAGGAAGATTCTCCCATACATTCCAGCGGACACGGGAAAGACGGTTGTCACAGCCCTGATTCAATCTAAAGTAGATTACTGTAATGGGCTGTACATGAACATACAGAAGCATTGCCTGAACAAGTTACAGAGTGTACAGAATGCAGCAGCGCGACTACTGCTCAACCTCCCCAGACGCAAATCTGTATCTGAAGAGATTCGCGGGTTGCATTGGTTGCCAGTGGCACAACGAATAAAATTCAAGGCACTGTGTCAGGCCTACAAGGCATTGAGCCTCACAGGTCCTGTCTTCCTCCAGAACCTCTTCACCTGGTATGAACCAACTAGACATCTTCGATCCACGGGAGCCAAACTCCTGACAGTGCCTAGAATTCGGACCACAAAATGGGGAGGTCGCAGCTTTCTCTACAGCACCACTAAGCTCTGGAACAATCTCCCGAATGAGCTAAGAGGTGCGAGCTCCCTCCTCTCCTTCAGGAAAGGACTTAAAACATGGTTGTTCCAAAATTAGATTGCCAACAGGGTCACTACAGTTACGCAGCGCCAAGACACCTGCGGGTATTTGTGCGCTTTATAAATCCTAATAACATAACATAACATAACATCTCATGTCTTTCGGTCACCTCTGTGATCCTTACTAAAAGGATGTTGATACCCCAAAGTGTGCAGAACTGCGTTGCCCACTTCATTCTCTGTCTGACGCCCACAGCTCACATTGCAACTACACAGATGTCTCCAAACTGGCTTTCAGGCAAACAATGGGTTGAGTTCAAGACCCTCTCCCTTGTACAAAAGGTCCTGACGGGCCAATGTCACCTCATTGCTTCAGCTTCTTAACACCATGGGCACAGACCAGATGCATGAGTCAGCCTTCCACCTCACACCATACATCTATTTGGAGGCAGAAGACTGTGCATGCATGACTCTCTAGACCTCACTCCCTGTTCCTCTCTACCTCGCAAGTGACTTCAAATTCAGAAAAGACCTGGAATTTTACTTGTCCTGCAAGGCCTTTACATCATTCCAGTGTTCTCTTTGTGGATTTGGTAAGCATCCAGAAAATATGTGCCTGCTGCCCACCTGGGACTTTCCACACAACTCAACTCACTGAAAAAAACCTAAGAAATTCACTGAAAAAACCAAAGGTTACAGGGACGTTATAGTTAGGCTCAGATTTCACTCGTACAAAACCAGTGAAATTCAGCAGTTATAGTTACCTAAGCTAACCATAAATTATGCCCACGCAATGCACTGCTTATGACCTCACATATTACATCACTCGTGACATGGTCAGTTACATCACTGATGACATCACTGATGACATCTCAAATGACATCACTGATTACCATCACTGATGGCATCATCCAGTGAGTGTGAGTCCATTCTAAGAGTTTATGATTGTTAAACATATATACTAACATAAAACAAAAATTAAATTAGTATACTAGGTGCACTACTGTTGAGTGATACAGCTTCTAACATATATTATGTGAGTAGCTGTGTGACTGTATGTATCCTTGTGTGTATGGGTGTGTGACTTGCTCTATAGGTGGGTAAGTCGATGTGTAGTGACTGTATGGGTGAGCGAGTGGGTGTCTGAATGGCTGTATGAGTGAGGGACTGGGTGTGTAAGTGGTTGTATGGGTGAGTGAATGGCTGTTTGAATGGGTGTTTGGTTAAGTGAGTTGGTCAGTGAGTGGCTGTACTGGAGAGTGAGTGTCTGTGTGAATGGCTGTATGGGTGAGTGAGCAGATGTGTGAGTGCTTGTATGGATGTGTGAATGGGTATTAAGTGGTTCTGTGGGTATATGAGTGAGTGATTGTATGGGTGAGTGAGTGGCTGTGTTGAGGGGCTGTATGGATGAATGAGTGGGTATGTGAGTGACTGTAGGTAAATAAGTAGGTGTGTGAGTAGCTGTGTGGGTGAGTGTGTGGGTATGTGACTGGCTGTACAGGTGAGTGACTGGATGTATGAGTGGCTGTAAGGGTGAGCGAATGGTTGTGTGGGTGGCTGAGTGAGTGGGTGTGTGAGTGCCTCTATGGAGGAGTGAGTGGGTGTGTGAGTGCTGGTATGGGTCTGTGAATGGGTATGTGAGTGGTTATGTGGGTGTGTGAGTGTGCGTACCAGAGGTTGTATAGGGGTGCAAGTGGGTGTTTGAGTGTTTTTGTGGATGATGTCATTTGAGATGTTATCAGTGATGTCACTGACCATGTCATGAATGATGTAATATGTGAAGACGTAAGCAGTGCATTGCGGGTGCGTAAGTCATAGTTAGCTCAGGTAACTATAGCTGCTGAATTTCACTGGTTTTGTACAAGTGAAATCTGAGCCTATCTATAACGTCCCGGTAGCCTTTGTTTTTTTCAGTGAATTTCTAAGGTTTTTTAAATTCTTTTTCCTAACTATAATGTCTCTGTAACCTTTGGTTTCTTTATGTGAATTTCTATGGATTTTCAAATTATATTTCCTAACTCTAACGTCCCTGTAAACTTTGTTTTTTTCAGTGAATTTCTACGTTTTTTTAACTAGCAGTCAGGTTTGCAGAGTGGTGGTTAAAGGGGGCAAGGCCTCCGACCAGATCTCAGGAATCCCACTGTTTGGGACTTATTGGATGTACCAGGAGGGCTTCTTGGCCCCCAAGGACCCTCAGCATCCAACTTCATCCCCCAACCAAAAGTGTGCCAGGAGGTATATTTTCAGAGTGGTCGAGAAAGGGGGCGGGACTCCACCCGCTCTCAGCAATCGCGCTGTGTGGGACTGACTGGAGGTGAAAGGAGGGGCTCTTGGCCCCCTATGACCCTCAGCATCCAAGGGTACTTTAGTACTACAGTAGTGCGCCAGGAGGTGCATTTGCAGAATGGTAGAGAAAGGTGGTGTAGCCTCCAACGACCTCTCACCAATCTCGCTGTTTGGGGCTTACTGGAGGTAACAGGAGAGCTTGTTGGCCCCAAAGGACCCTCAACAGCCTAGGGGACTTCATCCCCCAACCAGTTGTGCGCCAGAAGGCACGTTTACAGAGTGGTGGTGAAAGGGGGCTGGGCCTCTGGCGACTTGCCAGTCGGGCTTTTAAAAACAAAATTGTTTACATTTATTTTGTTAGGGGCCATGTGGACCCCCTCCCCTGGACCGATTTTGGTCAATGGGCCCGGCCTTTATTAAAACATTTTTTAACAAATTAAAGGGATGGGGTCTAGCGGCACCCCTCCTGGCCCAATTTCGGCCCCGGGCACCCTATCCTCCACGGCATGACCTTTCTAAAATTAAAAAATTATTTATAAAATAAAGTGAGGGGGGTCACGTGGCCTCCCTCCCGGGCCGATTTCATCCCCGGGGACCCCATTCTCTGGGGCCCGGCCTCTATTTTCAGTGCCCTGATCCCACCTAGGACACCCTCTTACAAGTGTTGGAGACCAGGGGGGAGCCTCAAGACCCCTGAGGTCCCTGCCAGCTCCCCGCCTCCTGCTGGAACTGGCATTGCTTTGACAGAGAGGGAAATGCTAAACATGCAACTCTCTCTCTGTCACAGCAATTCTGCTCCGCTTCCAGCAAGCGAGAGCATTCTTGATGCTCTCGCTTGCTAAAAGTGGAGCACAGTTTCCTATGGCTTGGTGGGAGCGGTAAAGCTCCTGCCAATGTGTAGGAGAGTAGGATCTGCCTCTTATGTTGCCCCCACTTTTTTTCTGATGTTAGCACTGGTTTCTGGCTATAGTCTGGCTGGGTCCTTGCCAATCAGGGCCCCAGCCTCTCTGTTCTCTCTAAACGACATGGAGTGCACTCTAGGTGCACTAGTGATTGGATACTGTGGTGCCTTATGAGTCCCTAGTATATGGTACCTTAGGTACCAAGGGCATAGGTACTTCACAGGCCTCCCAGGGGCTGCAGCATATGTTATGCCACCCCTGGGAAGCAGTCTAAATCTGACACCACAGGCCTGCTACTGCAGCCTGGGTGAGGTGGTGCTAGCACCCCTCACTGAGATATAGGTTTCCTATATTTCTCCTGCACACACATATAAACCTATCAGTCACCCCTAAGGCAGGCCCTATCAATCCTGAGGGCAGGGTGCTTGGCTTCTATGTGAGGGGGTGCCTCTGCATGAGCAGGGCCCCTCTGCAGTTCTCAGAGTCCATTCTCTGGTGCTGTTTGTGGATGCGGTTAAACCATATACTCTCAAGTGCATTATATCCTCGCGGTAAATGCTAACTTTGGAATGGCTGCATCAAAACATGTCGTGTTTGGTGTCAAACATCTTGGAATACTACCCCCCGCCAATCTTGGCGGCGGGGGTAGCATTCCACCCTTCTAGAGGGAGAAGACATGTACCTGCTGTGGAAACGCGGTAGAATCCTAAAGAGCCCTGGCATCACAAAATGGATGCCACCAGTCACAGACACTGGGCTGCCCTCCTGCTGATGACCGAAACTCGCAGTGGAGGAAGCCCAACAATAGGCATCCTGTCACAGGGAGGTGTAACCACCTTCCAGACAGGGTTTAGTGTATTGGGGCTGGGTGGGTGCACTCTTAGAGTGCTTTGAAGTCCTGCACTGGGGGAGCAGAAGGCTCCTCTGTGCATATGCCAGTTCAAACCAGCTCAGGGGCTACCTGCCCCTGCTCTGGCGCGAAACTGGACAAAGGGAAGTGGGTGTAGCCACCCCTCCCTTGACCCTCCCATAGGTAGGGTCATAGAGCTAGTCCATCCCCTCTTTTTAGTATAAGAGGGGGAACCTTGCCATTGCAAAGCAGATAACCCCTGGACGACGCTCTACAGAAGAATCCTGGCCCTTCGACGTTCCACTACCTTTGGAAGACAGAAGAATCTCCCTTGGAGTCAAGGAGTGACTCCCCTGCTTGGCAGGCACCAAAAACGACAACGACAGTCGCAAACTACGCCGCTCCCGCCGGAGTCCGAAGTCCCTGCAGCCCAGGAAGTAGATTTCCTGATCTCTCCCAGGCCATCGTGAGTCCCCAGCGAAGCTGAGGCAAGTGGACCCCACGAGTAACGAGGAACCGCGACCCCTGGGTACCATGCACTATTGTCGAGTGCAACCCTTTCACAACGTTCTACGAACCTGTGCTTTGGACCACGTGTGGTCCCGACCTCCAGCAGGAATCCCTCCGAAGATCAGAGGCCTACACTGTCCCGAGTGACCGTGGGCTCCTGTTGAGTGATTCCGCCCGAGGTGTCTTCGCGATCCCTTGCCCGCTGGCTTGTGGGTCCCCAGAAGACTTCTTAAAGAAACCAAAGGGCTCCCTGGTTGCTCCAGGCCTGCCCTGACTTACCCTCGCTGGGTGAGTTCCACAGACCTTGCTGGTCTGCGCCATCGACTTTTCTTCATCTCCCCGAGACTTGCGGCTGCCAAGGCTTGTTGGCTCCGATCGAGTTGCCGACACTGCAGTCAGCTGCAGACGTCGAGGGACACACCGAATCCAGCTCCTGGTTGTCGTCGACGCCTCCTGGACCACGTGGCTGAAGAGTCAAGGCACCTGCAACCGACCTGAATCACTCGACGACGGTGGGCATCCATCTTCCTTGCCCCGAGTCACTGCCAAGTGACTTTGAACACTGTCCCCTCTGCTTTCAGGTCATCCTTCTTCAGAATCCAGGCTTGGATTCCACCGGACACTTCTTCAGCTCCCGCAAGCAGCAAGTCTTCTTTGTTCGCCATTGAAAACGACGCCGCGACCCGACACCAAAGGACACCTGTGCACCCGGCTTCCCTGGGTGAGGTAACTCCAGCACTACGGTGCTCCTGTAGGTGTGGGCCCTAGAACAACTTACCCTGTAAGTGACTTGCTTGTAGGTTCTATAGAAGTATCCTAAAACTCTTTATTTCCAACCGCGACTTGCCCCATTGAAGTCAACGGCGATCCGCGCCTGTGTATCTACACTGCACGCGTCCCCCGTGGGTCCTTTACTTACCTGCCTTGGGTGGTTTCGTGAGGCCCCAGCACTTCTGAAGGCCCTAGGCCTTGTCTCCCTGCAAGTCGTTGTCCCTAAGTCTCTTACTTAGTATATGGTCTGGTACGCCCCTAGGGCCCCAGCCATATTTTGTGCTTAACTTATTGTGAAACGTTGATTTGTGCATATGTTTGTCTTCTAATCTCATAAAGAGATTAGTAGAGAGTTATTTAGAAATAAATACATATATATTTGATATATATACCTGTGTGGTGTCTTTTCATTTGGTGATTCAAGAGATTATATGGTAAAACAAGCTGCTTTACATTCCTCCGAGACTTAGCCTGAAGGCTGCTCTCCACAGCTACCACTAGGATAGCTTTCTTTAAAAGGTTGTCTTAAACCTATCTACCATAAGAGTCGATTTGCCCTGGTGCAAGGTGTCCACTTTAATTAGTGAACAGCATATACCAGGCCAACTTCTCACATTGGTGGGCAGCGTGTGGGATTCCAGCTTGCCATTGTTTTACCAGAAAATCTCTATTTGAATTACTAACTGAAAACCATTATAGGTACTCAAGGTACATATAAAGTCAAGCTTAGTATCAATAAGTTCTACTGAACTTAGAGCTGTGTGCCAAGGGATAGCACACCCTTTCCACAGCTCAAGCTAGGATCAGTAGGCCACAAACTAGTGTAGGTAGTACAACACTGCACAACACTAGAATGTCCTTAAAGGGTGGACCCAGTGGATCCACTCAGCCTCAGTATAAGGACATGGCTTTCTCTGACTTGAGAGCCATGTGTGTTGACAGACACCTGAGACTAGGACAGAGTCCCTCAACACTCCACCTGATAGATCTGCTGACAGCAGATGACCTTAGATTGGCTCTAGGAGCTAAAGGGTTTGAATCAGTGGGTGGGTCAGTCATAGTATCTGGGTCAGATGATGAAAATCAGAATGACCAAGACTCTGTGATTGAAGGGCCAGGCTCCAAGGGGCCTGAAAAGGACAGAGGAATTCTCCCTAAGAGAACTGACAGAGAGGAGGAGAGGCACAGATCCCCTTCCAGGGAATCTGACCACTCTTATCACTCTGGCAGAGAATTTGTCCAGCAGAGGAGCTCATACTTTTCCTTAAGAGAGACCTCCTCTGAGAGAAGGTGCAAACTGCTCCAGTATGAGGAAGCCAGAGTGGCCCTCAGAACCAAGCAGTTGGCACTGGATAGGGAAGCCCTGGAGATCCAGAGAGCTTCTAGAAAAGAGGGGTTAGAACCCCCTGGTGGCAGCAACAGTGTCCCTAGAGGCAGAGAATATATTCCTGACCATAGGAACCTGAGCAAGGTTGTTCCTCCCTACCAGAGTGGGGATGATATCCACAAGTGGATAACTGCTATGGAGAGGGCCTGTAGAGTACAGCAGGTCCCCCAAAAGCAGTGGGCAGCAATCTTGTGGCTCTCCTTTTCAGATAAAGGAAGAGACAAGCTCCTCACTGTTAGAGAGGAGGATGCTGATGATTATGAGGTCCTGAAGAGTGCACTGATAGATGGGTTTGGCTTAACCACTGAGCAGTACAGGTTGAAGTTCAGAGATACCCAGAAGGCACAGACTCAGGACTGGACTGACTTTGTTGATTGTGCAACCAAGGCTCTAGAGGGTTGGCTGGTTGGCAGTAGGGTTACTGATTTCAAGGGATTGTATAATCTGATGATGAGAGAACAGATCCTAAATAATTGCCAGAACCAGTTGTTGCATCAGTACCTGGTGGACTCTGATCTGACCTCTCCCCAAGAATTGGGAAAGAAGGCAGACAAATGGGTCAGAACCAGGGTGAGGCAGAAAACCCAGAACCAAGGGGGTGACACTAAGAAGCAGGATCCTAAAGGCTCTGAGAAAGGTGGGGATAAGTCAAAAGACCAGAAGTCTTCACAAGGGCCCCAAAAATCTGCATCTGGTGGGGAGTCACAGTCCAACAAGGGAAAAGGCCAAAAGAAGCCCTGGTGCAAATTCTGTAAACAGAAAGGGCACTGGACTTCTGATTGTACCAAGTCCAAAGACCAAACCACCACCACTCCTGCCCCTAAGGCAACTGTGCCCCCTAGCTCAGCTACTGGTGGAGGTGGTACGCAGAATAAGGGTGTAGTAGGGTTGACCCTGGGTTCTGAAGTGGATTCTGACCTAGTCAGAGTAACCACTCAGGCAATGCTGATTTGTGAGGGAAACATTGATATGTCCTTCCTAGTAAGCCCCAGTAATCTGGGCAAGTACAAACAGCAGCCTTTGATAAATGGCAAACAGGCTTTGGCATTTAGGGACACAGGTGCTAGTGTCACCATGGTGGCAGAGGACCTAGTGGACCCTGGACAGATCATCCTGGGTGAAATGTACCAGGTGACCAATGCAAGCAATGTCCAGACCAACCATAGTCTGGCAGTTGTGAATTTCTCCTGGGGAGGGGTAACTGGCCTCAAGAAGGTTGTAGTCAGTGCAGACCTCCCTGTAGAATGTCTATTGGGCAATGATCTAGAGACTTCAGCCTGGTCTGAAGTAGAGTTATGGACTCATGCTGAGATGTTGGGCATCCCTGCAGAGGTATTTGCTGTGACCAGGTCACAAGCAAGAATGCATGACACTGAACCAGCTCTGGATCCTGGAACAATGGACCAGATGCTTCCCAAGAGGAGGAGCAGTAGGGTTAAGGCAGTGCCTTCCCCTCTGTCTCAGATCAAGGATTCACTTCCAGAGGGAGGTGAAGCAGAACCTGAAGAAGGAACTGCCCCAGAGGGACTTGAACCTGACCAGGTTGAGTTCTTGGGGGCAGGGGGCCCTTCCAGGGAAGATCTGAGCAAGGAGCAACAGTGCTGCCCCTCTCTTGAACCCCTCAGACAGCAGGCTGCTGCTGAGGCTGCTGGGAGTGCTAGTGGGTCCCATAAAGTTTATTGGGATGAGGGACTCCTATATTCTGAGGGTAGAGACCCAGCCCCTGGAGCCACCAGGAGGTTGGTAATACCTCAGAAGTTTAGGGGGTTCCTCTTGACCTTAGCACATGATATCCCTTTGGCAGGACACTTGGGCCAAAACAAGACCTGGGACAGGCTTGTTCCACATTTTCATTGGCCACATATGTCAGAGGACACAAAGGAGTTTTGTCGCTCCTGTGTCACTTGCCAAGCCAGTGGTAAGGCAGGTGGCACAACAAAGGCCCCCCTGATACCACTACCTGTGGTGGGGGTACCCTTTGAAAGGGTAGGGATTGACATTGTTGGTCCCCTTGACCCTCAGACTGCATCTGGGCACAGATTTATCCTGGTGGTAGTGGATCATGCCACCAGGTACCCAGAGGCAATTCCCCTGAGGACCACCACAGCACCTGTGGTGGCAAGAGCCCTCATTGGAGTTTTCTCCAGAGTGGGTTTTCCAAAGGAGGTCATTTCTGACAGAGGTACCAACTTCATGTCAGGATATCTGAAAACAATGTGGAAGGAGTGTGGTGTAACTTATAAGTTCACCACCCCTATCACCCACAATGCAATGGTTTAGTTGAACGCTTCAACAAGACCTTGAAAGGAATGATTAAGGGACTCCCAGAGAAGCTTAGGCGGAAATGGGACCTTCTTCTTCCTTGCCTTTTGTTTGCATACAGAGAGGTTCCACAGAAGGGGGTTGGCTACAGCCCATTTGAGCTTCTGTTTGGGCATCCTGTGAGAGGTCCACTATGTTTGGTAAAAGAGGGCTGGGAGTTACCTCTCAAGCCGCCCAAACAAGATGTGATGGATTATGTACTTGGTCTCCGCTCCCGGATGGCAGAGTACATGAAAAAGGCAACCAAAAACCTGGAGGCCAGCCAAGAATTGCAAAAAGCTTGGCATGACCAAAGGCTGTGCTGACTGTATACCAGCCAGGACAGAAAGTGTGGGTGTTGGAGCCTGTGGCCCCAGCAGCCCTCCAGGACAAATGGAGTGGCCCCCATACAATAGTTGAACAGAAGGGAGAAGTCACCTATCTGGTGAATCTTGGAACTCCCAGGAGCCCCCTAAGGGTGCTTCATGTCAACAGATTAAAGCCATATGTTGACAGGGCTGACATGGGCTTGCTCATGGCAACTGATGAGGACCAGGAGGAGGAGAGTGACCCTCTCCCTGACCTGCTCTCTCAGAACCCTGATGATGGGTCAGTAGATGGTGTTGCTTTGGCAAGCAGCCTCACTGACCATCAGCAAACTGAGTGCAGACAAGTTCTGCAACAGTTTAGACATATGTTTAGCCTGACCCCTAGTCAGACTACCTGGTGCACCCATGAGGTGGACACTGGGGACAGTCTGCCTGTCAAGAATAAAATCTACAGGCAACCTGACCATGTCAGGGACTGTATCAGGAGTCCAGGACTGAAGTCCAGAAAATGTTGGAGTTAGGCGTGATTGAGTCTTCAGATAGCCCTTGGGCTAGCCCAGTAGTCCTGGTACCCAAGCCTCATACCCAGGGTGGTAAGAAAGAAATGAGGTTTTGTGTAGACTACAGAGGCCTCAATGCAGTCACTAGGACTGATGCCTATCCCATACCAAGGGCAGATGAGCTGATTGATACTTTGGCCTCAGCCAAGTATCTAAGCACATTTGACCTAACAGCTGGCTACTGGCAAATCAGATTAGCTGATGATGCAAAAGCCAAAACAGCATTTTCGACCCCTGGTGGGCACTACCACTTTGTGGTGATGCCCTTTGGATTGAAAAATGCACCTGCCACTTTTCAGAGGTTGGTGAATAAAGTTCTGGCAGGGATGGAAACTTATTGCTCAGCTTATCTAGATGATATTGCTGTCTTTAGTTCCTCCTGGCAGGATCACCTGGTCCACCTCAGAAATGTTTTGGAGGCCCTGCAGAAAGCAGGCCTCACTATCAAGGCCACCAAGTGCCAGATAGGGCAGAGTCAGGTTGTGTACCTGGGCCACCTTGTAGGTGGAGGCCAGGTTCAGCCTTTACAGAGCAAAATCCAAACCATACTGGAATGGGTTGCTCCAACCACCCAGACACAGGTGAGAGCCTTCTTAGGCCTGACTGGGTACTATAGGAGGTTTGTCAAGGGATATGGATCTATAGTGACCCCCTTGAATGATCTTACCTCTAAGAAAATGCCAAAAAAGGTTCAGTGGACAGCTAGCTGTCAAAAGGCATTTGAAGACCTAAAGCAGGCCATGTGCACTGCCCCCATCTTACAGAGTCCAGACTACACCAAAAAGTTCATTGTCCAAACAGATGCTTCTGAGCTGGGTGTGGGAGCTGTACTGTCTCAACTGAATGATGAAGGTCAAGACCAGCCAGTAGCTTTTATTAGCAGAAGGCTGACCCCTAGAGAGAAACGTTGGTCAGCTATAGAGAGGAGGCCTTTGCTGTGGTATGGGCCCTGAAGAAGCTGAGGCCATACTTGTTTGGTACTCACTTCATAGTTCAGACTGACCACAAGCCCCTCCTATGGCTAAAGCAGATGAAAGGTGAAAACCCAAAACTTTTGAGGTGGTCCATTTCCCTACAGGGGATGGACTATACAGTGGAACATAGGCCTGGGACCCAACATGCCAATGCAGATGGACTCTCAAGGTATTTCCACTTTGAACACGAAGACTCAACTGGTCAAGGTTAGTTTAGTGTCCCTACGTTTGGGGGGGTTGTGTAGGAGAGTAGGATCTGCCTCTTATGTTGCCCCCACTTTTTTTCTGATGTTAGCACTGGTTTCTGGCTATAGTCTGGCTGGGTCCCTGCCAATCAGGGCCCCAGCCTCTCTGTTCTCTCTAAACGACATGGAGTGCACTCTAGGTGCACTAGTGATTGGATACTGTGGTGCCTTATGAGTCCCTAGTATATGGTACCTTAGGTACCAAGGGCATAGGTACTTCACAGGCCTCCCAGGGGCTGCAGCATATGTTATGCCACCCCTGGGAAGCAGTCTAAATCTGACACCACAGGCCTGCTACTGCAGCCTGGGTGAGGTGGTGCTAGCACCCCTCACTGAGATATAGGTTTCCTATATTTCTCCTGCACACACATATAAACCTATCAGTCACCCCTAAGGCAGGCCCTATCAATCCTGAGGGCAGGGTGCTTGGCTTCTATGTGAGGGGGTGCCTCTGCATGAGCAGGGCCCCTCTGCAGTTCTCAGAGTCCATTCTCTGGTGCTGTTTGTGGATGCGGTTAAACCATATACTCTTAAGTGCATTATATCCTCGCGGTAAATGCTAACTTTGGAATGGCTGCATCAAAACATGTCGTGTTTGGTGTCAAACATCTTGGAATACTACCCCCCGCCAATCTTGGCGGCGGGGGTAGCATTCCACCCTTCTAGAGGGAGAAGACATGTACCTGCTGTGGAAACGCGGTAGAATCCTAAAGAGCCTTGGCATCACAAAATGGATGCCACCAGTCACAGACACTGGGCTGCCCTCCTGCTGATGACCGAAACTCGCAGTGGAGGAAGCCCAACAATAGGCATCCTGTCACAGGGAGGTGTAACCACCTTCCAGACAGGTTTTAGTGTATTGGGGCTGGGTGGGTGCACTCTTAGAGTGCTTTGAAGTCCTGCACTGGGGGAGCAGAAGGCTCCTCTGTGCATATGCCAGTTCAAACCAGCTCAGGGGCTACCTGCCCCTGCTCTGGCGCGAAACTGGACAAAGGGAAGTGGGTGTAGCCACCCCTCCCTTGACCCTCCCATAGGTAGGGTCATAGAGCTAGTCCATCCCCTCTTTTTAGTATAAGAGGGGGAACCTTGCCATTGCAAAGCAGATAACCCCTGGACGACGCTCTACAGAAGAATCCTGGCCCTTCGACGTTCCACTACCTTTGCAAGACAGAAGAATCTCCCTTGGAGTCAAGGAGTGACTCCCCTGCTTGGCAGGCACCAAAAACGACAACGACGGTCGCAAACTATGCCGCTCCCGCAGGAGTCCGAAGTCCCTGCAGCCCAGGAAGTGGATTTCCTGACCTCTCCCAGGCCATCGTGAGTCCCCAGTGAAGCTGAGGCAAGTGGACCCCACGAGTAACGAGGAACCGCGACCCCTGGGTACCGTGCACTATTGTCGAGTGCAACCCTTTCACAACGTTCTACGAACCTGTGCTTTGGACCACGTGTGGTCCCGACCTGCAGCAGGAATCCCTCCGAAGATCAGAGGCCTACACCGTCCCGAGTGACCGTGGGCCCCTGTTGAGTGATTCCGCCCAAGGTGTCTTCGCGATCCCTTGCCCGCTGGCTTGTGGGTCCCCAGAAGACTTCTTAAAGAAACCAAAGGGCTCCCCTGGTTGCTCCAGGCCTGCCCTGACTTACCCTCGCTGGGTGAGTTCCACAGACCTTGCTGGTCTGCGCCATCGACTTTTCTTCATCTCCCCGAGACTTGCGGCTGCCAAGGCTTGTTGGCTCCGATCGAGTTGCCGACACCGCAGTCAGCTGCAGACGTCGAGGGACACACCGAATCTAGCTCCTGGTCATCGTCGACGCCTCCTGGACCACGTGGCTGAAGAGTCAAGGCACCTGCAACCGACCTGAATCACTCGACGACGGTGGGCATCCATCTTCCTTGCCCCGAGTCACTGCCAAGTGACTTTGAACACTGTCCCCTCTGCTTTCAGGTCATCCTTCTTCAGAATCCAGGCTTGGATTCCACCGGACACTTCTTCAGCTCCCGCAAGCAGCAAGTCTTCTTTGTTCGCCATTGAAAACGACGCCGCGACCCGACACCAAAGGACACCTGTGCACCCGGCTTCCCTGGGTGAGGTAACTCCAGCACTACGGTGCTCCTGTGGGTGTGGGCCCTAGAACGACTTACCCTGTAAGTGACTTGCTTGTAGGTTCTATAGAAGTATCCTAAAACTCTTTATTTCCAACCGCGACTTGCCCCATTGAAGTCAACGGCGATCCGCGCCTGTGTATCTACACTGCACGCGTCCCCCGTGGGTCCTTTACTTACCTGCCTTGGGTGGTTTCGTGAGGCCCCAGCACTTCTGAAGGCCCTAGGCCTTGTCTCCCTGCAAGTCGTTGTCCCTAAGTCTCTTACTTAGTATATGGTCTGGTACGCCCCTAGGGCCCCAGCCATATTTTGTGCTTAACTTATTGTGAAACGTTGATTTGTGCATATGTTTGTCTTCTAATCTCATAAAGAGATTAGTAGAGAGTTATTTAGAAATAAATACATATATATTTGATATATATACCTGTGTGGTGTCTTTTCATTTGGTGATTCAAGAGATTATATGGTAAAACAAGCTGCTTTACATTCCTCCGAGACTTAGCCTGAAGGCTGCTCTCCACAGCTACCACTAGGATAGCTTTCTTTAAAAGGTTGTCTTAAACCTATCTACCATAAGAGTTGATTTGCCCTGGTGCAAGGTGTCCACTTTAATTAGTGAACAGCATATACCAGGCCAACTTCTCACACAAGCCATACCAAACAGCTATGTCCCAGGGGTGGGCACCCCGGGACATACCAGGAGCCGGCCCTGGTGGTGGTGATCCCCAATGGCTCCAGGAGGGTGGAGTCGCGTGGCCCCCCACCTTTCTTGTTTTAGGGCCTATCCTGGGGAGGTGGCAGTCCCCGGCCCCCTCCCATTTTGAAAGTTTTAGGCATTAAGCACTATGGAGTATACAAGTATTCTTCTTCTCTCACTTGTTTAGCTAAATCAATGTAGGCATGCCAGCTCATCTTGTGCCCTAGACAGAAATACTCGTGTTGCGTTACTTTGCTACTGTCTGCAGGTGGGACAGCTGTACTAGACAATTATCTCTTGTTAGAATAAAAATTAGGCTTTTACGTAAGTTAGCATTCGCTGTGCCATTTTGTGTACCGGCGCCATTTTGTATTATGATCAACACTAATTCTCTGCCATTTCTCGGAAATGGCCTTCTCTAGGTTATGTTTCTTTGGAGCTGAGTTTTGCTACACTAATAAATGCGCTGTTCTTATTAGCACATACCTTTCCCCTAGATGTAAGCCCTCTCCCACTTGTCTAGTAGCGGGCACAGACAGGAATGACCTTGACTGATAGATAATGTGTGCCCGGCTTCAGAACTGAAACCTACTCTTTTGTAATTTACTGTCCAGCTGCGTTTCTCTGGAAAATTCCATGGTGGGCATGTTTTTCATTGATTCTGAAATGTACATAATGTATCATTATGCTTGTTGAATTCAGACTCGCTCTGCAGCACTCTTAGCGACTGGGCAGACAGGGCTCCGCTCTGAGCGTACTTTGAATAAACTGTTATTGGTTTGTATTCTCTACTGTCTGACCGACTCTTCATTTCATAGAAGGCACAGAGGTGGTCGTGAGTGACCCGAATCAGGCCACTTCCTTCAGTTGGCGCCCGAACAGGGACTCCTTCGGGTGAGTGGCCCTTCCCCTTCAGCGGACGGAGGGGGAGGTCGAGGCTATTGTCGGGTCGGATGGACGGATCAGGGATCCCTGCACGAAGAGTTTCTGATGCTCGCAGCTGCCCCATCTGTCTGGCCAGTCGGTGCCTCGCCCAGTGGTCATCCCGACTAGAGTCCTGAACGGCGAAACCCTTGGATGTGACGGTTTGGTCTGAAGAGTCGGCAGTGGAGAATAGATTTGTTCTGACCTGCATACATCAGGTGAGTTTGTTTTGGTTCTTTGTGGATATGGTACCATTTTGGTTTGTATTTGGTATGGTCTAAGGACCATCTTTGGGACAAAAACAATTGCAATTGTTTTGCTAGGCATAGAATAGTGAGTCTGTTCTCTTTTGAAAATGCCTAGCTTTAGTAAAATATTTGCTTTGTGTTGTCATTGTTGCTCTACTGATGCTCAATTGGAAGAAAGTCAGCCGACGCCTCCAGAGGGCACTCCGAATTTTGATATGTATGTGAAGCATGGTCTTGGCCCTATTATGTTTAGTACATTATGGCACAAATATACGAGGGACAATGCCGAATTGCAGTGGCCGTTGACGGGCACTTTTGACGAACAGAAGATTAGCTATTTACAGGAACAGCTATTTAAGAGACGAAGTAGACAGTCTATGTTTGATTCCCTCAGAACGTGGCAAAAAGCAGCTAAGCAGAGACGAATTAAATCAGAGAACGATGCCCGGAAAAGGAGAATGCAGACGCTAACTCAGAAGGCCGTAGCATATGACAGGGATAAGCAGGAGAAGGGTATTGAATGTGAGGATATAAGGTTTCGATTACATATTGACAAATCATATGTGGCTCAGGAGGAAGATGATACTTTTGTGGAAGAATTGTTGGATGCCCGACCCCCGCCCCCATATTCCCCACAGAGAATATATCCTACTGTTATGGTGCCCTCACAGCCGCCCGTTACAGTTGCGCCTATTGTCTCTGTCCGTGTCCACTGTTGTTACGTCAACGGCTGTGGCTTCGGCTCCTCCTCCTCTTTCTTCTGTTTCTTTGCTGTCTGGGGCAACTGTGACTGTTAGTGCTCCGGCTGCACCTATTGTTTCAGCATCCCTTTCGCCAACTCTTTCCCCTGCGACACAACCACCAGCGACGATAGTGCCGGTTACTACTGTTGCCTCTCCCACTGTGGTTTTTCATCCTCCGGCCTTAGTGAGTAGTGGGACGCCAGTGCGTGGATTTGAGGATAGGGATTGGATGAAGTTTAGGGAACGCATGGGACCGTTAGTGAGGTCTGATGTGGGAGATGAAGAGAAACAGGTAAGAGCTAGTCAGGCTGCGCGGTGGGCCCGTAATCCTATTTATAGTGTAGAGAATGTTTGGGCGACTATGAGAGATTTTGAGCCTTTTATACAGCAGCATGCCCTTAAACATATGTCAGCTACTTTGACTGGTCTTTGGCAGCAGTACTTTGGAGCGGAGGCGCCTCAAATTTTATATGACATTAGAGACCGAGTGTATATTAGTGAATTGGGGCCAGAACAAGTCTTTGTTAATGTTACGACAATCATAGCTTACAGGGGCTGACTGCATGAGAAGAGCCCCAAGTCGGTATCCCAGTTTCCGATGAGAGAGGTTCATCCTATATATCAACCCGAGATTCCAGAGTTAACTGATGGGCGAGGTAATGTGACTCGAGTGACAGTAGCAGCCCGGTTTCAAGAACAATGGGTTTATACTCCATGGAAAAGAAGCAAGGCTTTATCCCTTAAAACTCACTTGCCTGACCCTAGAAAGAACCCCACTGCTTATTATAAAGAGTTGACTGAAGCTGCTTCTTCGACGATAATGACTCTTCCTGCCATTGAAATGTTTTTTGGTCTTCTTGTTCCAGTTGATATTTGGAGGCAGGTCCATACTCAAGATCATGTTCCGGAGTTGGGTGGTACTTGGGATCAAATTAGGGCATGGGACCAGGAAAGAAAGCCAGGTGACAAGCCTCGGGCAGAGATACTTGCTTTGCCAGGTCGCATAATTACGTACATGCATTCTCTTTTCCGCCAAGAAAGGTGGATTGGGACAAATTGTCAGCTTGTCGACAGAAGAAAGATGAGAGTGTGTCTGATTTTTTCACTCGATTTGAAGGTACATTTTTGGACTACAGTGGGCAGGATTTGTCTATTGAGGGAGGTGTTCGGTTGTTTGTTAATAGATTTGTCTCTAACTTTCTTCCTGAAATTGCGACTCGATTGCAGGCTTCTGAAAGTACTTGGTCTACCTCTTCTCCGTCTGTTATTTTGAATATGGCACAATACTATGAGCATAGGGATAATGAGGAAAAGGAGAGGACAGAGAAGAGGCATAAGGATTTAAAAACGAAGGTGTTGTTGCAGCAGGCTTTTAGAGGAAATGGGAGAGGACGCGGTGGTCCTGCCCGACAGCTTCCGCGCACTAGTAGGCAGCCAATAACTACGCCTTTGGGTCCGAATCAGTGTGTGTCTTGTAAAGAGGTGGGACATTGGCGTAGCGAGTGTCCTGTGCTTTTGCAGAAGGTAGCAGCCCCTAGAGGACGAGGTTCTCGGGGTCGGGGTCGTGGAGCTGGTGGGGCTGATAGGGCACAGGGTGCTGCAGCCTCACAGGGTCGTTCTGATAACAATTATTTTGATGACCCTCAAGATGGACAGTACTATCATGATGATTATGATGTAGATGAAGTGACAGGAATGTCTTACAGCTAGGACAGCCATGGGCAGAGTGGGGGACCAGTTCCGATACCTGTAGACCAGCGTGGTCCTTATGTGACAGCAGAATTGCAAGGTTCAACTAAGGAGTTTTTTGTGGACACAGGTGGGACAAAAAGTTCTGTTGCTCGAAATAGGGGCGGCTCTGTCTGGCCATAATAATGTGTCGGTTGGTTTCTCTGGTGTACCGGTTGTAAGCCCCATTTCAAAACCTCTTGCATTGACTATTAGTCCCTTCACTGTGGATTCGCCATTCTTACTGACATCTAATTGTGGTAAAATTTTGATGGGTTTGGATTTATTGAAAAAATTGCATGCCACAATTTATTGTTCTCCGGCAGGTGTCTATATTACAATGGGTCCAGATGTAGCATGTGCTAAGCAGTGTTTGTCCAAAGACGCACCCCTTCCTGTTGAGTTTAAAGATCTGCCGCCCACTCTGTGGGCGACAGATGACACAGATGTGGGATTGTTGCAGATAACGCCGGATTCCGATACAGGTTAAGGATGGTGCTATTTTGCCTCGTATCCCTCAGTATAAAATACCGCAGGCAGGGGAGCGAGCTTTATTGCAAATTATACAGGATTTGATTAGGAAGGGAGTGGTTGAGGAGGCAACTGCTAATATTTGCAATAGCCCTATTCTTTTAAATCCTAAAAGGACGCCCTCAGGTTCTTCTAATGATCATGAAGATGTTTATCGTTTTGTGATTGATTTGCGCGAAGTTAATAAAATAGTGGTCCCTCAGTTTCCAGTTGTTCCTGACATTACTACTCTTTTGACGATGAATACCTCTACTGCTAAATTCTTTTCTGTCATAGACTTCAAAAATGCATTCTTTAGTATTCCTATTCATCCGGATAGCAGGTATTTGTTTGGTTTTACACTAGCTGGTAGGAGCTTTAGACTCTGTCGTGCTCCTCAGAGCTATACAGAAAGTCTGAGTATTTATAGTCAAGCATTAAAAGGTCAGTTGGATTCCTTGTCACTTCCCCCAGGTAATGTATTGGTGCAGTATGTTGATGATCTACTTATAGCTTCTGATACGGAACAGGGTTGTAGAGATAGTACAGTTAATTTATTGTTGCATTTAGGTCAACACGGACATAAGGTTTCTCTTTCTAAATTTCAATATTGTCGACAGGAGGTCACCTATTTAGGTCACCTACTGTCGAAGGAGGGTAGGAGGTTGACCCCTGAGTGTATCAGTACCATCGTTAAAATGCCCGTTCCACAAACTCAGAAGGATGTGCGCGCTTTCATAGGTATCACTTCCTACTGTCGGCAGTGAATACCTAGCTACTCGTTACTAATCAAACCCCTGCTTGCTCTAACATTAAAAAACGTGCATGAGCCCCTGCCTTGGACGCCTGAATGTCAGCAGTCTTTTGAGCAATTGAAAACTGCGCCTAGTTCGGCTCCAGTGCTTGCCACTCCAGACTACACTAAACCATTTGTGTTGTACGTCCACGAGATGGCTGGTTGCTCGCTTTCTGTTTTAACGCAAAAATTTGGAGACAAGCAACGGCCGTGTGCTTATTTCTCTGCTGTGCTTGACCCTGTCACACAAGCCCTAAAGAGCTGTCTAAGAGTGTAGGAGAGTAGGATCTGCCTCTTATGGTTACCCCCACTTTTTGCTGATGTATCACTGTTTTTGACTTAGACTGACTGGGATCCTGCTATTCAGGACCCCAGTCTATCTGCTTTCTCCTATAAATTGATTGCATGTACTTTAGGTACACTCCAGATTGGATTCTGGGGTACCCTTATCAGTCCCTAGTATATGGTACACCATGTACCCAGGGCATAGGTATCCCAGAGGCCTCCCAGGGGCTGAAGCATGTATTATGCCACCCCTGAGAGGCCATTCAAAATGACACCACAGGTCTGCTACTGCAACCTGTGTAAGGAGGTGCATGCACCCCTTACTTAGATATAGGTTACCTATATCTATTCTAAATCACTACACATATAAACCTATCAGTCACCCCTTTGGCAGGCCTTATCAATCCTGAAGGCAGGGTGCTGGGTTTTGTGAGAGGGTGCCCCTGCATGAGCAGAGCCCCTCTGCAGCCTTCGGAATTTATTCTCCGGGGTTGTCTGTGATGCAGCCAACCATATATACTTAAGTGCATTATAACCTCGCGGTAAATGCTAACTTTAAAACGGCTGCTTAGAAACATGTTGTGTTTGGTGTCAAACACCTTGGAATCATACCTCCACACCAGTAACTGGTGCGGGAGGTATGATTCCTCCCTTGTAGAACCACTACTATGGGTCACCGGTCTACCCGGTACCAGCTTTCTCGACCTGGGCAGCACAAAATGGATGCTGCCAGCCTCAGACACAAGTCTGCCCTCCTGCTGCTGAGCCAAGCTCGAGCAGAGGAAGGCCTGACAATAGGTTTCCTGTCACAGGGAGGTGTGACCACCTCCCAGACAGGCTTTAGTGTATTGGGGCTGGGTGGGTGCACTCTTAGAGTGCCAGAAAGTCTGCACTGGGGGCACATTTGGTGTCCCCGTGCATAGTCCAGCTCAAACCGGTTGCAGGAGGCATTTGCTCCTGCTCTGGCGCGAAACTGGACAAAGGACATGGATGTAGCCACCCCTCTGTCCTGACCCTGCCCTATGTGGGTCCCCAGAGTTAGTCCAACCCCTTCCTTGGGTATAAAGTAGGAAACCTGACTACAGGACTTTGGATTTTACCTGGTCTAAACTCTGCAAGCAGAAACCAATTACTTTGACGGTCTACACTTCGCTGGATGACAGAAGAATCTCCCTTGGAGTAAAGGAGTTACTCCCCTGCAGCAGCAGGCAACTAAACGCATCTGACTGGTTTGCATCTCCCGAGCTCCTGAGGACTCAGAAGATTTCTGCAACACAGGAGGTGGGTTCTCGAGTGTCCCTGAGGTCGATCTACTCTCTCAGCAATCCTGAGACCAGTATCCCTCGTGGGGACCGTGCAACCTGAACCCCTGTGCACCGTGTACTTTTGCAGCAGCATATGCTTTTTGGCAACCCCTGAGGCTATGCTTTGGACTACGTGTAGTCCCAATCCCGAGCAGCATTTCCACCAAAGATCTCTGGCCTCCACTCTACGAGTGCTCTGTGGGCTGGTGCTTTGTTATTCAGCTTGAGGCCCCTTTGCGATCCCTGGTCCGTTGGCCTGTGGGTCCTGGTGAGGGTCACTTTGATTTTCCTTGGGCTTCCCTGGTTGCTCCAGACGTGCCCTGACTCCCCATAGCTTGGAGAGTCTCCTGGACCTTGCTGGTCCACACTGTAACTTTTTTCCTCTGCCCGTGTGGGTTGCCTTTGCCAAGGCTTGTTGGTGCTCAATCCGGACACTGACCCCTCACCACTCGACATCCTTCGTGGGACAGCTCACCTTTAGACTTTGGTCTTCGTCAACATCTCCTGGTCCCCGTGGCTGCAGAGTCAAGTATCCTATCTTCACACCTGAAGCACCCGACATCGGTGGGCATTCGTCTACCGAGCCCCTGGTCACCCTGAAGTGACCCAGACTCTGTCCCCTCTGCTTTCAGGTTCTTCTCACCTCGGATCCAGGCTTGGATTCCACTGGACACTTTTCATCTTCCCGGCAGCAGTACTTCTTCGCATCACGCCATTGAAAACAACGAGGGTTTCCGACACCACTTCACCCCTATGCACCCGGCTCCTCTGTATAGGTAACACGGGTACCTCAGTACTCACAAGGGTGCTGGCCTTAGAACCTTCTATGTTCCAAAGGGTTTGCTTGAAGTCCTCTCCGAAATGTCCTTAAACTGTAATTTTCCAACCGTGACTTTCCCATAGAGTTGTACGGAGCTCGCGTCTGTTTTCCCACACTGCACCCGTCCTCCGTGGGCTCCCTGTGTCACTCCTTTGGGTGGTTCCTTGGGGTCCCAGCGATTCTACGTGCTCCAGGCACTGTGTCTATTGAAGTCGTTGTTGTTATACCATTTGTTTAGTATATGGTTCGGTCTCCCCCTGGAGCCCGCTGTGTATTGTGCTATTTACTGTCGTTCTATTGATTAAGTATTGTGTGCTTTATGTTCTAATCTCACATAGAGATTAGTAGAGAGTGTTTAGTAATAAATACATATTTTTTATATAGCACTTGTGTGGTTCTCCTTTCATTTGGTCACTTAGGAGGTTCTGTTCTGGTAAAACAAGCTGCTTTACATTCCTTCAAGATTAAGCCTGAAGGCTGCTCTCCATACCTACCACTAGGATAGCTTTCATAAAGGTTATCTTTGACCTACTCATCAATAAGGGTCATTTGGACTGGTGCAAGGTGCCCACTTTAGTTAGTGGACAGCATATACCAGGCCAACTTCTCACATTGGTGTGCAGCGGTTGGGATTCAGGCTTGCTATTGTTTTACCAGATAAATCTCATTGAGTGATTAACTGAAAACCACTAAAAGTATTAGGTACATATAATACATCAAGATTAGAATAAAGTAAGTTCTACTGAACTTGGAGTTGGGTAAGTCAAGGGTCTAGCACACCCTTTTTCCAACTCAAGAGAGTTTAGTCTCCACTAGGTTAGGTAGGTGCCTACACCACATAACACAAGTATGTCTTCTAGAGGAGAAGCCAGTGGCTCTCTGCCAACTAGGTATGACCATCTTTCATTCCAGGAATTGAGAAATATGTGTACATCTAGGAAGCTGAGGACAGGGAGAAGTGCAAGCACCCAACGTCTAATAGAGATGTTGCTCTTGGATGACCTCAGAAAGACCCCAGGGTCTGATGAAGTAGAAAGAGTGGGTGGGACAGGAGATGAGGAAAGAGCAGGTAGTGAACACTTCTTTGATCTGGACTCAAACCCTGGCCAGGAGGATCAAGATGATCTTAACCTGGAAAATCCAACTCTTCCTTCAGGTGGGGGAGAAGGCCCCAGTGGCCCTCTCTTTACTCCACCAGGAAGAGTACACAGTTTGCCTAGAAGATCCAGAACACCCTCTGTGGAGTCTAATCATTCAGGTACTTCTGTAAGGACCTCTGTATCTAATAGGAGAGAATCCTCTTATGATAAGAAGTGCCAATTACTGGAGATTGAGAGAATCAAGATCAGGCTCAAGAAAGAGCAATTGGCCCTAGACAGGGAATCCTTAGAGCTCCAGAGAGCAACCAGAAGATTGGGACTAGGGTCCCATGGTGGCAGCAACAGTGTCCCTAGAACTAGAAAGTATTCTCATGATCATAGGAACCTGAACAAGATAGTCCCTCCCTATCAGAGTGGGGATGACATCCACAAATGGATAACTGCACTAGAGAGGGCCTGTAAAGTACAGAGGGTCCCTCAGGAGCAGTGGGCAGCTATCTTGTTGCTCTCCTTTGCTGACAAAGGTAGAGATAAGCTCCTCACTGTTAGAGAAGAGGATGCTGACAATTACACAGTCTTGAAGAGTGCTCTCATTGATGGGTTTGGCTTAACCACTGAGCAATACAGGATTAAGTTCAGAGACACCCAGAAAGCACAGACTCAGGACTGGGTTGACTTTGTAGATTGTGCTACTAAGGCTCTGGAAGGCTGGTTACTTGGCAGTAAGGTGTGTTATTTCAAAGGATTTTACAATTTAATTATGAGGGAGCAGATCCTTAATAATTGCCAAAATCAGTTGTTGCATCAGTACCTGGTTGATTCTGATCTGACCTCTCCCCAAGAATTGGGAAAGAAGGCAGACAAATGGGTCAGAACCAGGGTAAGGCAGAAACCCCAGAACCAGGGTGAAGCAGAAAGCTCAGAACCAAGGTGGTGACTCTAAGAAGCCCAGACCAGAAGTCTTCAAAAGGGCCCCAAAAACCTGCATCTGGTGGGGAGTCACAATCAAACAAGGGTAAAGGCAAAAAGAAACCTTGGTGTCATATCTGTAAAGAGAAGACCCATTGGACAAAAGATGCCAATTGTCCAAGGGCCAAGGAATCTACTCCAGCCACCACTGCCCCTAAGGCAACTGTTCCCCCTAGCTCAGTTCCAAGTGGTGGTACACAGAATAAGGGTGTAGTAGGGTTGACCCTGGGATCTGAGGTGGATTCTGGCATAGTCAGAATTCCAACTCAGGCTGTGTTAGTCTGTGATGGAGGCATGGATATTGCCTCCTTATTTGTCAGTCCCAGTAATCTGGGCAAATACAGACAACAGCCTTTGATCAATGGTAAGGAGGCCCTGGCATACAGGGACACAGGTGCAAGTGTCACAATGGTGACAAAAGAACTTGTGGGCCCTGGCCAGATCATACTTGGTGAGATGTACCAAGTGACCAATGCAAGCAATGTCAGGACAGACCATTCCTTGGCAGTTGTGAATTTCACCTGGGGAGGGGTAACTGGCCCTAAGAAGGTTGTGGTAAGTGCAGACCTCCATGTAGAATGCTTATTGGGCAATGATTTGGAGACGTCAGCATGGGCTGAAGTGGAACTCAGGACACATGCAGAAATGCTGGGCATCCCTGCAGATGTGTTTGCCATGACTAGGTCACAGGCAAAAATGTCTTCCACTGAACAGGCCCTGGATCCTGGAATAATGGACCAGGTGCCTTCCAAGAGGAGGAGCAGTAGGGGTAAGGCAGTGTCTTCCCCCCTGCCTCAGAGTGAGGATCAGTCTCTTGAGGGAGATGATCTTAGTCCTGAAGAAGGAACTGTCTCAGAGAAACTTGAACCTGATCAGGTTGAGTTCTTGGGGACAGGGGGCCCTTCCAGGGCAGATCTGAGCCAGGAGCAGCTGAGCTGCCCCTCTCTTGAACCCCTCAGACAGCAAGCTGCTGCTGAGGCTGCTGGGAGTGCCAGTGGGTCCCATACAATTTACTGGGATGATGGACTCTTATACTCAGAGGGTAGAGACCCCAAACCTGGTGCCACCAGGAGGTTGGTTATACCTCTGAAGTTTAGGGGCTTCCTATTGACACTGGCACATGATATCCCATTAGCAGGACACTTAGGCCAAAACAAGACCTGGGACAGACTTGTTCCTCACTTTCATTGGCCTCCTATGTCAGAGGACACAAAGGAGTTTTGTCGCTCCTGTATCACTTGCCAAGCCAGTGGTAAGGCAGGTGGTACTACAAAGGCTCCCCTGATACCACTACCTGTAGTTGGGGTTCCCTTTGAGAGGGTTGGGATTGACATAGTTGGTCCCATGGATCCTCAGACTGCATCTGGGCACAGATTCATACTAGTGGTGGTGGACCATGCCACTAGGTATCCAGAAGCAATTCCACTCAGGACTACCACAGCTCCTGTTGTGGCTAGAGCCCTCCTGGGAGTCTTTTCCAGAGTGGGTTTTCCTAAGGAGGTAGTATCAGACTGAGATGCAAACTTTATGTCTGGTTACTTGACTGCTATGTGGAAGGAGTGTGGAGTAAATTACAAATTTACCACCCCATATCACCCACAATGCATGGGTTAGTTGAGAGATTCAACAAAACCCTTAAGGGCATGATTAAAGATCTCCCTGAAAAGCTCAGGCATAGATGGGACATCCTTTTGCCCTGCCTTCTCTTTGCCTATAGAGAGGTTCCTCAGAAGGGGGTTGGTTACAGCCCTTTTGAACTTCTGTTTGGACATCCAGTTAGGGGTCCTTTATGACTAGTGAAGGAGGGATGGGAGTTACCTCTCAAACCACCTAAACAGGATATTGTGGACTATGTACTTGGTCTCCGCTCCAGGATGGCTGAGTACATGAAGAAGGCATCCAAAAACCTTGAGGCTAGCCAGGAATTGCAAAAGGCCTGGCATGATCAAAAGGCTGTTGTGACTGTTTATCAGCCAGGACAGAAAGTATGGGTGTTGGAGCCTGTGTCCCCAGCAGCCCTCCAAGACAAGTGGAGTGGACCTCATACTATCATTGAGCCAAAGGGAGAGGTTACCTACCTGGTGGACCTTGGAACTCCCAGGAGCCCCCATAGGGTGCTCCATGTGAACAGGCTCAAGCCATATGTGGCCAGGGCAGACATGGGCTTGCTCAAGGCTACTGATGAGGGACAGGAGGAAGAGAGTGATCCACTCCCTGACCTGCTCTCACAGAACCCTGATGATGGTTCAGTTGATGGTGTAGCCTTGGCAGGCATCCTCACTGACCAGGAGCAAACTGATTGTAGGCAAGTCCTGAATCAGTTCAGACATATGTTTTCACTGACTCCAAGTCAGGCTACCTGGTGCACTCATGAAGTGGACACAGGTAACAGTCTGCCTGTTAAAAATAAGATTTACAGGCAACCTGACCATGTCAGGGACTGTATCAGGACTGAAGTCCAGAAGATGTTGGAGCTGGGAGTAATTGAGCCCTCAGATAGCCCTTGGGCTAGTCCAGTAGTCTTGGTACCAAAACCTCACACCCAGGGTGGTAAGAGAGAGATGGGGTTCTGTGTTGACTACAGGGGTCTCAATGCAGTCACTAGGACTGATGCCCATCCCATACCCAGGGCAGATGAACTTATAGATACTTTGGTCTCTGCCAAGTTTCTGAGTACATTTGACCTGACAGCTGGTTACTGGCAAATCAGATTAGCTGAGGATGCAAAACCAAAAACAGCATTTTCAACCCCTAGTGGGCACTACCAATTTGTGGTGATGCCCTTTGGCTTGAAGAATGCACCTACCACTTTTCAAAGGTTGGTGAACAAAGTCCTTACAGGTCTGGAAGCCTATAGTGCAGCTTATCTAGATGATATTGCTGTCTTTAGCTCCACCTGGGAGGATCACCTGGTCCACCTGAGAAATGTTTTAGAGGCCCTGCAAAAAGCAGGCCTCACTATCAAGGCCACCAAGTGCCAGATAGGGCAGAGTAAGGTTGTGTACCTGGGCCACCGCGTAGGTGGAGGTCAGGTTCAACCATTGGAGAGCAAAATCCAGACCATCATGGACTGGGTTGCTCCCACTACCCAAACTCAGGCCAGAGCTTTCTTAGGCCTGACTGGGTATTACAGGAGGTTTGTCACAGGATATGGATCTATAGTGACCCCTTTGAATGATCTAACTTCCAAAAGAATGCCTAAGAAAGTTCAGTGGACAGTTAGCTGTCAAAAGGCATTTGATGACCTGAAGCAGGCCATGTGCACTGCTCCCATTCTGCCAAGTCCTGACTATTCCAAACAATTCATTGTTCAAACTGATGCATCTGAGTTGGGGGTAGGGGCTGTGTTATCACAACTGAATGAAGAGGGTCAGGATCTGCCGGTAGCTTTTATTAGCAGAAGGCTGACCCCCAGAGAGAAACGTTGGTCAGCTATTGAGAGGGAAGCCTTTGATGTGGTTTGGGCCTTGAAGAAGCTGAGGCCATACTTGTTTGGCACTCACTTCATTGTTCAGACCGACCACAAGCCCCTCCTATGGCTAAAACAGATGAAGGGTGAAAACCCCAAACTTTTGAGGTGGTCCATTTCCCTACGGGGGATGGACTATACAGTGAAACATAGACCTGGGAGTAACCATGCCAATGCAGATGGACTCTCAGGATATTTCCACTTAGAACATGAAGACTCAACTGGTCAATGTTAGTTTAATGTCCCTGCATTTGGGGGGGTTGTGTAGGAGAGTAGGATCTGCCTCTTATGGTTACCCCCACTTTTTGCTGATGTATCACTGTTTTTGACTTAGACTGACTGGGATCCTGCTATTCAGGACCCCAGTCTATCTGCTTTCTCCTATAAATTGATTGCATGTACTTTAGGTACACTCCAGATTGGATTCTGGTGTACCCTTATCAGTCCCTAGTATATGGTACACCATGTACCCAGGGCATAGGTACCCCAGAGGCCTCCCAGGGGCTGAAGCATGTCTTATGCCACCCCTGAGAGGCCATTCAAAATGACACCACAGGTCTGCTACTGCAACCTGTGTAAGGAGGTGCATGCACCCCTTACTTAGATATAGGTTACCTATATCTATTCTAAATCACTAATCATATAAACCTATCAGTCACCCCTATGGCAGGCCTTATCCATCCTGAAGGCAGGGTGCTGGGTTTTGTGTGAGAGGGTGCCCCTGCATGAGTAGAGCCCCTCTGCAGCCTTCAGAATCTATTCTCCGGGGTTGTCTGTGATGCAGCCAACCATATATACTTAAGTGCATTATAACCTCGCGGTAAATACTAACTTTAAAACGGCTGCTTAGAAACATGTCGTGTTTGGTGTCAAACACCTTGGAATCATACCTCCACACCAGTAACTGGTGTGGGAGGTATGATTCCTCCCTTGTAGAACCACTACTATGGGTCACCGGTCTACCCGGTACCAGCTTTCTCGACCTGGGCAGCACAAAATGGATGCTGCCAGCCACAGACACGAGTCTGCCCTCCTGCTGCTGAGCCAAGCTCGAGCAGAGGAAGGCCTGACGATAGGTTTCCTGTCACAGGGAGGTGTGACCACCTCCCAGACAGGCTTTAGTGTATTGGGGCTGGGTGGGTGCACTCTTAGAGTGCCAGAAAGTCTGCACTGGGGGCACATTTGGTGTCCCCGTGCATAGTCCAGCTCAAACCGGCTGCAGGAGCCATTTGCTCCTGCTCTGGTACGAAACTGGACAAAGGACATGGGTGTAGCCACCCCTCTGTCCTGACCCTCCCCTAGGTGGGTCCCCAGAGTTAGTCCAACCCCTTCCTTGGGTATAAAGTAGGAAACCTGACTACAGGACTTTGGATTTTACCTGGACTAAACTCTGCAAGCAGAAACCAAGTACTTCGACGGACTACACTTCTCTGGATGACAGAAGAATCTCCCTTGGAGTAAAGGAGTTACTCCCCTGCAGCAGCAGGCACCTAAACGCATCTGACTGGTTTGCATCTCCCAAGCTCCTGAGGACTCCGAAGATTTCTGCAACACAGGACGTGGGTTCCCATGTGTCCCTGAGGTCGATCTACTCTCTCAGCAATCCTGAGACCAGTATCCCTCGTGGGGACCGTGCAACCCGAACCCCTGTGCACCGTGTACTTTTGCAGCAGCATATGCTTTTTGGCAACCCCTGAGGCTGTGCTTTGGAGTACGTGTAGTCTAGACCCCGAGCAGCATTTCCACCAAAGATCTCTGGCCTCCACTCCACGAGTGCTCTGTGGGCTGGTGCTTTGTGATTCAGCTTGAGGCCCCTTCGCGATCCCTGGTTCGTTGGCCTGTGGGTCCTGGCGAGGGTCAATTTGATTTGCCTTGGGCTTCCCTGGTTGCTCCAGATGTGCCCTGACTCCCTATAGTTTGGAGAGTCTCCTGGACCTTGCTGGTTCACACTGTAACTTGTTTCCTCTGCCCGCGTGGGTTGCCTTTGCCAAGGCTTGTTGGTGTTCAATCCGGACACTGACTGCTCAGCACTTGACATCCTTCGTGGAACAGCTCACCTCCGGACTTTGGTCATCGTCAACGTCTCTTGGTCCCCGTGGCTGCAGAGTCAAGCATCCTATCTTCACACCTGAAGCACCCAACATCGGTGGGCATTCGTCTACCGAGGCCCTGGTCACCCTGAAGTGACCCAGACTCTGTCCCCTCTTCTTTCAGGTTCTTCTCACCTCGGATCCAGGCTTGGATTCCACCGGACACTTTTCATCTTCCCGGCAGCAGTACTTCTTCGCATCACGCCATTGAAAACGACGAGGGTTTCCGACACCACTTGACCCCTATGCACCCGGCTCCTCTGGGATAGGTAACTCGGGTACCTCGGTACTCACAAGGGTGCTGGCCTTAGAACCTTCTATGTTCCAAAGGGTTTGCTTGAAGTCCTCTCCGAAGTGTCCTTAAACTGTAATTTTCCAACCACGACTTTCCCATAGGGTTGTACGGAGCTCGCGTCTGTGTTCCCACACTGCACCCGTCCTCTGTGGGCTCCCTGTGTCACTTCTTTGGGTGGTTCCTTGGGGTCCCAGCGATTCTACATGCTCTAGGCACTGTGTCTATTGAAGTTGTTGTTGTTATACCATTTTTTTAGTATATGGTTCGGTCTCCCCCTGGAGCCCTCTGTGTATTGTGCTATTTACTGTTGTTCTATTGATTAAGTATTGTAGTGTGGTTTGTGGCCTCATTGCCTACGTTGCTAAGTTAGCTTAGGCCTGGCTGCCATGATGCCTTTTTGCACACGTTACTTTGTGACTTTGTTTTTCCAGCCTCTGCTTGTGCCCGGCTATATTAGAATTGTCTGCCTTTTTGCTTTTCACCTTTTCTCCTGTTCCCTGTGGGTTTCGTCTGCACACCATGTACAAGGTCGAAAAACAACGTCCCTTGTTATTGCTGATCTGGTCAGCCCCTCGCACCTAGACATAACACACAGTACAGCCGCACTGGAGAAATCGTGTGCTTTTAATATTGTGATTTCGCTGTTTGTGACACTTGGAGAAAAACCTTTCCAGGGAGAAGAGCTGTGCTTGTCTGATGATGTAAACCTTGCATCTAGATATTGAGGTATGGGGGTCCGCCTGACAAAGCCCAGAGGTCTTCTATTTTTATAATAAACTAGTTATTAGCACGGGGAGGGTGGTAAGGCCATTTAGCCCTATATCCACTGTCTTTATAAAATGCTGTCCCCGTTTGTATTCTATGGAATTGTAACTATGCTTCTTATTTTATCGTTATGCATTATGCTGATAGTACTGGCACGTGTACTGTATCTTAGAGCACGATAGTTGAAATAAACATTTTAAACTATACAGTGTCTCTTATTACGCACGTTGTGGACAAGTATGAGTGAGGTATGAAAGAGTGTTCTTGATCCCGCGAGTCCTGAGAGAGACCGTTTTCTGGGTTGTCTAATCATTGGTAGCTGCGCTGCGAATGAGACGCTAAAGCTAGTCGGATTGGGATTGTGGGTACTAAGGGGTATGGTTGGCTCACCACTATACTCCGAGGTCCTATTATCCTGTGCATAGATCTGTGTATGTGCAGAATCCCTACAACATGGCGCCACCAACATGGTTGGCTTCTTATCTGCGAGACGCTTGAGTAGTGCTTGTGCTTGTCCACAACACCCTTCGCATACGCTTCCGGAAACGTGTGTGAGGATGATACCTCCTATATTGATGTTTTTATAGGTTTATTCAAGCTTGAAGTTATTAAAAGGTGTTAACATAAACCCTATATAGCGATGCCTCGTACTAGGTTGTCGAACATTTTTAGCCTTAATGGCTGTCAACATCGCGGCACATAGTCGCGCAGTGCTCCGAGCTCATTTGACAGTGTATGGAGTGCCTGACGCGGGTGTCGATCTGATCTTTGTGGTACAAGCGGATCCTGCTTACCACTTTGAGGTGTTTTACTCTTGGGTCACCTTCTCGGCGGTGGATGGAACTGATAACCTGTTCCACGAATATACAGCCACCGCTCTTCCTAATGTTTATAGACCTTATCAGGCTCTTGAAGTACCGCTCACGGCATGGCAACACCGTGTTTGGTTTAATGGCGCCCTCCCACATCCGGTTACCCCGATTCGTTTAGGCCCCTTATCGATTGAAGGGGCCACTTGGCCTGTTTTTGCCGGGTTTACCCCACATCCACGTCGTTTGACGGTTCCAATAGTTGAACTGCGCATTTTGCATGCGTCTTTAATTGGCGTGCATAGAGCTTTGGTACAATATGTTACAGGCAACGTCCAGGGAGCCCCTCCTCGAGTTGCGGCGCATCCAGCTGGACCGGGCGGTGTAACCATAAGTCCCGTCATGGTTAATTCGGTGATGGGCAAACGCCCACATAATAAGGATGATTTGCCTTATTGGCTTGCAGAAAAATTTGACCAGCTGGAGGCAGTTTTTCCCAATACTTCTCCTGTGGACAAACACAGGATTTTAACGATTAGTTTGCCTAAAGACTTAATTCCCGAGTTGGCAGAATGCAACAACTGGGGCAAGGTATTCGCAGCAGTATATGCGAAGTGTTTCGGCACCCCTTCCATGACAGTACTCCCCTCTGTAATTAAACGAGTGCAGGATGAACATGGCCCTGAAGCGGCTGTGGAATTGGGGATGAGACTGGTGGGAGTGTTCGATGTCGTGGCTGATCTAATCCTTGCGAACGTCAAGGGTGATGCGGTTAACTTTCAAGTAGCTAATGCTTTGGCTTTAGTCCCAGAACCGGAGAAGCCACGCGAATTACCGAAAATTATTGCACAGGCTTATAAAACCATTGGCCGCAATAGTCTGGGAGTTAAGCCTTTTGCTAAAACGCAAACTCAATCGCAGCCACAACAAAAACCTCAGTCTGAGAAAGATGAAAAACCGCTCTTTACTAAAATGAGCTGGAGGTTGAAGAAACAGGGTAAGCAACAGAAAAAACCAGGGTCGCGTGGTGGATCCCCGGTTTCCGTATCTTCTGAACGCACTTATGATTTGCGCGACAGAGCGAGAATTAAATCTCCAGAGAGATTTCAAGTCCCTGATCCGCGTTCTCCTCGTTCTTCACAGGCACCATCGACCTCCCAGATTGGTGGAGGGGATCGCCAGGATAGAGGCAGGGGTTGTGAGGCTCCACAGGGACGAGACCAACCTCGACAACCAGTCAGAGGGAAAATAGAAGAATTTCCACCTTCTCGCCCACAGTTTCAGAAGAAAAAAGTTGCAGCTTTAACAGCGAGGTATGCCACAGACAGTGAGAACGAGACTCCTGAATTGGACGTGGGCCGTGACGCTGCTAGACAGCGCCGCGGAAGTTACCATAGTGCGGGAGGCACTGCGTCCTCATGTGGAGGCGACAGCAACTGATACATTCATTACTGTCGAGACAGCTGACACCCGAGTGGCACCCCCGACAGACTATTTAATATTGTCATTCAAATTGAAGGTGACATTGAGCGTGTTATTAAAGGGATTTTTGGGAGAATCTGACCTCTTCTTACGATATTTTGTTAGCAGAGGCGGATTGGCCGCCCCCATTCGTACTTGCTGCTCGTCGAGGGGAGGAGGTAATCCTTCCGAGCTTTTCTCGTCATGTCCCCAAGGACAAAGCGGAGGCTCTCGCAGCTGAATGGGCTGGGGCCCTGGCTCCGGCGCTATACCGTAACCACGTGGGGTGGGATGAGGATTCTCCACCCCATGATATACCATTGCGTCGCTGCCACAGCCACAACCCCAATATCCCATCCGGCGGGAAGCTAAAGGTCCCGTTTTAGACATTCTGACACAGTTAGAATATCAAGGAGTAATTGAAACATGCGTGTCACCAATGAATAATCCCCTTTTTGCGGTTTCTAAACCCAATGGATCGTACCGTTTAGTTTTGGATTACCGACATTTGAACTCTCATTGTCGGACCTTCGCGGTACAAAATACCCACAGTTCTGCGCTTGTAGACAGTCTTGTTCGTAAAAAATATAAAACGACACTTGACCTATCAAATGGATTTTACACGCACAACTTGTCCATGGAGTGCAGCCAATGGAGCGCTTTCACTTCCGGTGGAAAACAGATCAAATTTCGGCATTTGCCCATGGGCTACTAGAACAGCCCGGGTGTCTTCGCTGCCCGTGTTGTCTCTTTGTTGGGCAGCATAGACCCTGATGCGTGTTCGTACGTCGACGATATCTATCTGACAGACGACGAATTATGGCCGCATCTTTCCTGTGTGGACCGCATTATTCTTGAATTTGCGGTCTTAGGATACAAATTTAATTTTGCCAAATCTCACATTGCTGAATTTACCGTTTTGTTTTTGGGCTATGAGCTCAACAATGAAGGTAGGGGCTTAGCTCCCCATTTCTTGGAGAAGTGCGCGCTTTTGCGCCCTCCAACCACTCTGAAGAAGCTTCAGTCATTATTGGGATTTCTAAACTTCGGGCGTACTCATATTCCCGAATATGCCCAGCGTATCAAGCCTCTATATGCCTTGATACAGCCTAACTTTTCGAAGTCATGCTGGCTTCCTGAGCATTCCTCTATACTGCACTCTTTGCAGTCTGATGTACTTGAATCTAAGTTCTTATTGACTCGTGATAACCACACAAACCTGGTGATTAGAATAATACCAGGGGCGGTGGGTTTCACGTACTTAACCTTTAACGAAGGTGACACAGTACCGTTTGCATACAAGTCGCATCTTT
Source organism: Calotriton arnoldi (assembly GCA_963921515.1). Lineage (NCBI taxonomy): Eukaryota > Metazoa > Chordata > Amphibia > Caudata > Salamandridae > Calotriton > Calotriton arnoldi. The sequence continues at coordinate 985,319 of CAWUFW010006618.1, forward strand.
ACACTTCAGCGGAGTTGCGCTTTTCCTCTGTGGAGAAAGTATTGACTGCAGTGCAAATGGCGATTCTGAAAGAACGCGCACTGGCACAGGGAAAACGCATTTTGGTGGTAACACCATATCCTGCCCTTGAGGCAGTGACGAATGCAAGTGTACCAAACTCTAAGGCTTTGCACCCCCGTTGGATACAATGGGCTACCTCTTTGACGTCCCTGGATGTCACTTTTATCTTTGATTCCTCTCTTCAGACACAGGAGTTCTTACAGTATGAATTTGTTCATCCTCCTCCTCTGTCTTTGCTACCGCTTGAGGAGTATCAGTGTATTATTTACACCGATGGTTCGGCACAACCGGCCACGGGTTCTAAGCATGCTTATTCCGCAGCGTGTGCTATTGTTGTAGGTACTATGGTGGACGGAGAGTTCAAGTCGAGTGTAGTGCATACACAGGCACTAGGAGACAGTACTGCACAATTGGCCGAGCTGCGCGCATTGGTGCTCGCACTTGAGTTTGCGAATCCAGACGTGACGACTCTTATTGTATGCGATTCTTACTACTGTGTTCAATCATTTAATGACAACCTCTTCTTTTGGTCGCAAAACGACTATAGAGATGCTAAAGGCAGCACAATTAAGCATAAAATGCTTTGGGTTCGAGTGGCAGATCTTAAACAACGTTTGCCTCTCACACAGGTGATTCACACCCTTGGCCACCAGCGTGTGGGCGCGCACGCTGTCGGTAACAGTTTGGCAGATGAAGCTGCCAAATCAGCAGTAGCCACGTGCTCAGTAGCAGCAGTTACAAGATCCATGACTAAAATAGATACTGAGAGTTTGGCAGCTATTGCTGCAACAAAGGAAGGTGCTAATTACCCACGGAGTTTCCCTTCCAAGTACTCTTATCACTTAAGTCCCGAACAGGTTCCTTACGTAAGAATTCCAGACGTTGGTGATCGGCTGATCCCCAACGCGAACCGCAGACCTTCCTTGATAAAGGCCGCACACGAAGGCTTGGCTTCGGTCCATGCTGGCGTGTCTGCGACTGTTTCCATCTTGCAGCAGCGTTATTGGTGGCGTGGTTTATATAAACAGACCCATACTTATGTGCTTTCTTGTGACGTGTGTCAGCAAATTAAGCCTTCAACGGTTACACGACCACCTCAAACACAGCTCTGCATTTCTAACAAACCTTTTGGGTGTGTTTATCTGGATCACTGCGGTCCATTTTCTTCTGACACTGCATATAAATACATCTTAGTTGCAGTAGACTCGTGCACACGTTTCATCTGGGTCTGGCCACAACGGAGTGCTGACGCTCAAAATGTCATAAGGGATTTACGTGTCTTTGTGGGAATTTTTGCCTGTGGCACCTTCCATTCCGACCAAGGTCCAGCGTTCGCCTCTAAGGCCTACAAGGACGCTATGGGGTCACTGGGGGTGCGGGTGCAATTTTCGTCTCCAAATAGACCTGAGGGTAATTCAATTGTGGAGCGAATGAACCGTGACTTAAAGCAATCCTTGACAGCTAGAGTCTTAGGTACTGGCAGGAACTGGCTGGCCCACTTGTATAGCGTGCAACGTGCACTTAATAATCTCCCTAGAAGATCTCTGGGTGGGCGGACCCCATACGAAATGCTCTTTGGCATACAAATGTTTGTGCCAGACCTTGATGGTCTAGACATGGCGGCAAATGCCGCAATCTTTGACGTAGATAATCATTCTACTATGTTGCAGGACTTACAAGAGACCCGTGACAAACTTGCAAACGAACACTTGCCTTCAGCCACTGATGCTGCGTTGCAGATTCCGGTTGCCGGCTGGCTTCCGAAGGTTGGAGATCTGGTCCGAGAGAAGGTGGAGAACAAAAAAGAATTTGGCCCCTCTTATCGAGCACCGGTTCCAGTCCTTGGCTTGAACGGTACTCGTACAGTCATCTTACCACCGCTTCCTGGTCGCAAGGACAACAGATACCTCTCAGTGGACAATGTCAAGCTACAACGTCTGGCCGATCCTGAATAGCGTAACACCAGCGGTCTCCTGTCCAGTCATTTCTCGGACTCATGTTTGTGGCCCTCCAGCCCACACGGACACTGATGTTGCCATTGAGATGGTCGATTTGCCTGATCGTCTGCTTGACTTCCCGGCTTCCTCCTGCAACGAGGAGACCGAGTATACTTATCCCGCCACCGAGTCGGTGGCTCATTTACCAACAACACCACTGAGCCCAACCCGTTTTTCATTTGATTCGGATTCCACCTCATCACTTATCCCGTCCAGCTTCAGTGTTTTTATTTCCTGGTTCAGAGACAATTTTTTAGTCCCACCCTGGACATACATCTGGTTGGTACTGTTCCTGATTTTTCTGTTCATGTCCATTGGCTTTGTGACAGTTTTTTTTTTGCTCATTAATAGTCATTATTTACCTGAACGCTCTGCGGTGAACTGTGTCGCTGGAACTTTAGCACCTCATTCTTCCTCACACATCATGAAGCATGACCACACATTTGTGAACATTTCAGCTTTCCCAGTCGCTGATGGCATCGTATGGGATGCGGAAAATTTCCAAATTCATGGACCAACCGAGATTATTAATGTACCGAATATCCTCCGTGTTTCAATGGGTGATGTCGTTAAAAGTAATATTCATTCTGACGATTGGGATGTGCATGCCGTTGAATCGTTATTTACTGATTTGAAATATTATGCTGCTTTTAATGCTGAAGATTTGTACATGAATTCTGCAAGTTATGCTGACTTATATTGTTACCAGCATTGGGGCAACCACTTTCTCCATAAACCAAGTACCCTTCGGGAGTCCTTTTAATTACACCCAATGGGAACATTGTCCGACCCCTTTGCCAGGTAGCTCCCCAACTCTTAGGAGTAAATTTACTTACTTTACAGACTTTGATAGATCAAACCCTGAGTCCTATTATTTTAAATTGAACACTTCGTCCGGTCAGAAGATCATGTTGACCCACACCAAATTGCTATATTCGGGTTCCTTTTTGAACGCGTTAGCAGTGGGTGGTTATGAACACTGGCAGGACACCATTGACTTAAAGTCTATTTGGGGCACTAAATCATGGCAGGTACAAGGCACAGAAGCCTTGCACCGTGCTTGCCTAATCCCGGCCCAGATTTTATTTTTAAATAGTACGATCTATCAAACGACCTGTTGGGGTTTGGCTACTTCTAAACAATTGAATACACCCTCCATTCCCGCATTGCATTACACTCCCAACGAAAGCTTGCATTTTAATATTTCCCTAGCCGATTTGCAAGCTTTGTTTCAAAACAATTCGTTTAATACCTCCACGATTGTTCAGTCACCCTGGTTGGCTTGGCCCATAGCATCCAATGCCTGCCATCTGCGTTTTCATGACTTAGCTCCTGGTTACAAACAGGATAAGCCAGATCCGAGGTTCTCTGACTCTCGTACTGTTACCACATATTCTGTTGGTAAACTGTGTAAACAGTGGTTGCAGCACTCTTCATTAGATTCTGTAAAAGAACATTTATTATCCCTCCTATCAGGCAACATTGATCTGTCCGATTTTGTTCTGGGGCCTCGTGGTCCTCGACCTAAGAGATTCATTTATGAAACTTACAATGAACTCTGGAAGCTTTCACAAATTGAAGCTGCTTCCCGTTTACGGGAAATCGATCAGGCAAATCTAGAAAAAGTGCTTGCTGTTGTTGACAATAGTATTAATACCCTGTCTTCCCGCATTTACACATTAGAGAATATTGTTTCATCTGTTGTGGATATTGTACAGGATGATATGTCTGTGTTATATCATGGTCAGAATCAATTGCGTTCAGTAATGCAGTTTGCATGGACTTTGCAAACACTGAAAATGGGTAAAGTTCCTTGGCATTTTTTAAACACGTCTGCCTTATTCTTGCCGTTTAATTTGACTGAGAAACAGCAATTCATGTCCATGAAAGATGCAACATACACTCTCTTACATATCGAAAAAATAGATCCGTTACCATTCTCTGTGGCGGAGTTGGACTCTGCGGTGTGGCTAGTATACGGGGTTATCGCTTTGCCTTTTTCTTTATTTGAATTCAGTTCCTGCATGAAACATTATCCTGTTGGCCGTTTTCAGCCTTTAGGCAGTGCCTTCTTGCATGAACTTTGGTCCCTGCCTTTCATGTACAGATGCCTTAGGGACGGGAAAGAAGTTTTTCTCACAGGAGAGTCGTGCGATTCTACTGTGGGTCATTCCCTAATTTGTAAGAACATTAAATTGCACGGGGCTTGTAATGTTTCGGCTCCGAATCTTGCTTGTATTTTAAAGGGCATTCCTGCTCCTGTTATCTCACCTATTTTCACTGTGCTTGCAAATGGTAGCTATCTCCTTCTGAATAATCAGGACTGCTGTGGAATGCTAGGCGGCATCCCCTACATTGTAACAGTTTCCCACCGTGTTGTGTGCTGCAAAAATGTGCTTTTTCCACCCCCGCACGACCGGATAGATAGTCCCATTTGGCCTTCCATACCCACTTTGAAGGCAGATTTCAATAACTTGAGCAGAATAAAAGCGCTATTGTTGAACCAGGAGGTTATGCTCACGTCCGCACGGGAGACCTTCATCCTCCAGGTGGCTAGTACCCACAGTGAGATACAGGCCCTTTTGAACACAAACCTCCCACAACATTTCGGTGAGCTGATTCACCGTGTTTTTAATGCGTCTAGCACCAAAGGTCTTGTGCACTTTTTTAAAGTTGTGGGCTCTGGCCTTGTTACCTCCTTTCAAACTATATTTGGTATAATACCGGCTTTTATTCATTCTATTTTTTCCAGCATCTTTGGCGGCTTTCCGTTGATCCTCGCCTTAGCAGCTGGTATATAGCTTTTGGTCTGTTTGCTGCGCAATGGCTGCACTTCCTGGGGGCCTACTCGACCAAGGTCGGCTCCGGATGCTTCGTGAACGAATGCTCCTCAGCTTCGGCATCCTACCATTGGCGACACTCAGTGTGTCATATAAACTTTCTTTTCGCTTTGCATATTTCACTTGCGTGCAACCTGTGATGTCTTGCTTACGATCTCCTTTCTCTTGGTCCTTGGATATTTGCCTCTCCAATACGTCTCAGTCGGACCCGGATTTTGGCCTGTTGATGGGCCCCTTAGTGGCCCATGAACGGGAATGTTCCGGCACTGGATTGATGGCGCATGCGGCTGCACTTGGAGTTTTGGCGCAATGGGATATCTGGGCAGCTGCTCAGTATCTCCTACAACGAAGCTATATTGAGTATCACGCAAGTTGTCCCGCAATGCTGATCACTGCTCCCTATTATGAGGAACATGAATGCAGTTTTGATTTGTTGAATTGGATGGCGTCTCTTTTTTCAGACGATACCAATGATGGCCTCTTGGAAGGTGTGGCAGTTTACTGCGCATACACTCTGTTGGATTAGGGGCCTTCGTGTTCAGCGATCTACATTTCTGGCTTTTTTTTTGTCCCGACAAAATATTTTTTTTCCTCATTCGATGTCCTTCATGGGAACTTTTGGCCGATAGACGTTTACATTCTGCTCCATCTATTTGAACTCTGTTTTCGTCCTATGTCTTGACTTAGGGACTGACCAGGGGAGGGTGTAGTGTGGTTTGTGGCCTCATTGCCTACGTTGCTAAGTTAGCTTAGGCCTGGCTGCCATGATGCCTTTTTGCACACGTTACTTTGTGACTTTGTTTTTCCAGCCTCTGCTTGTGCCCGGCTATATTAGAATTGTCTGCCTTTTTGCTTTTCACCTTTTCTCCTGTTCCCTGTGGGTTTTGTCTGCACACCATGTACAAGGTCGAAAAACAACGTCACTTGTTATTGCTGATCTGGTCAGCCCCTCGCACCTAGACATAACACACAGTACAGCCGCACTGGAGAAATCGTGTGCTTTTAATATTGTGATTTCGCTGTTTGTGACACTTGGAGAAAAACCTTTCCAGGGAGAAGAGCTGTGCTTGTCTGATGATGTAAACCTTGCATCTAGATATTGAGGTATGGGGGTCCGCCTGACAAAGCCCAGAGGTCTTCTATTTTTATAATAAACTAGTTATTAGCACGGGGATGGTGGTAAGGCCATTTAGCCCTATATCCACTGTCTTTATAAAATGCTGTCCCCGTTTGTATTCTATGGAATTGTAACTATGCTTCTTATTTTATCGTTATGCATTATGCTGATAGTACTGGTACGTGTACTGTATCTTAGAGCACGATAGTTGAAATAAACATTTTAAACTATACAGTGTCTCTTATTACGCACGTTGTGGACAAGTATGAGTGAGGTATGAAAGAGTGTTCTTGCTCCCGCGAGTCCTGAGAGAGACCGTGTTCTGGGTTGTCTAATCATTGGTAGCTGTTCTGCGAATGAGACGCTAAAGCTAGTCGGATTGGGATTGTGGGTACTAAGGGGTATGGTTGGCTCACCACTGTCCTCCGAGGTCCTATTATCCTGTGCATAGCTCTGTGTATGTGCAGAATCCCTACAACAGTATTGTGTGCTTTATGTTCTAATCTCATATAGAGATTAGTAGAGAGTGTTTAGTAATAAATACATATTTTTTATATAACACTTGTGTGGTTCTCCTTTCATTTGGTCACTTAGGAGGTTCTGTTCTGGTAAAACAAGCTGCTTTACATTCCTTCAAGATTAAGCCTGAAGGCTGCTCTCCATAGCTACCACTAGGATAGCTTTCATAAAGGTTATCTTTGACCTAATCATCAATAAGGGTCGTTTGGACTGGTGCAAGGTGCCCACTTTAGTTAGTGGACAGCATATACCAGGCCAACTTCTCACAAAGAGCAGTCGCGGCTGTGGCCATCTCGATAAGACAATCGGCTGGACTCGTACTTGATACTGACCTCACAGTTATGGTACCCCATGCTGTACACTTTTGAATAAGACAAAGACACAGCACCTCACCAGTGCACGTCTGACAGGCTATGAATTAACATTGTTTGCAAAACACATTACGATTAAAAGATGTGCCACTCTGAACCCAGCCACATCACTGCCCATCCCTTCAGAGAATGATGAGATTGATAAACATGATTGTATCTTCCGGACGGAAGAAGAGACGAAAGGACGGGTAGACTTGACTGATGTTCCTTTATCTGACCCCCAAGGGGAACTATATGTCGATGGCTCTTGTTTTAAATTACCAGATGACACTACAACTGCTGCGTATGCTGTTACTATGCTGCGTACAGTCGTTGAGAGATCACGAGTCCCTTATCAGTCGGCCCAAGCTGCTGAGCTTGTTGCCCTAATCCGAGCTTGCAAATTGAGTGAGGGACTGGTTGTCAATATTTATACTGACAGTCAGTACGCCTTCGGAGTCGCGCATAATTTTGGGCGACTCTGGGCGGAGAGAGGGTTTCTTACATTCCATGGCACCAAGATCCAGCACGGGCACCTCATATTGCGGTTGCTGTCTGCTTTAACCCTCCCTAAGAAGTTGGCTATAGTGAAGTGTAGTGCCCACCGGAAAGTCACTGATGACGTAGGTAGGGAAAATGCTTTTGCAGATCAGACAGCTAAGAAAACAGCCCGGACCAAAATGAAAAGAATGTTTGTAGCAGGTTCCGCTAGGTGGGTGCCTGAGGTTACTATGTTCGAAGACACACTTGAGAATGTGAAGGAGATTCAAAGTGAGGCCACGACCGAAGAGTTAGCAGTGTGGCAAGACAGTATACTGCAATTGAACGATGAGGGATATTGAATTGACAAGTCAGGGAAGCAGAGATGAATGTTACCAGATGCATATGTTCTTCCTGTAGTCACCATGGCCCATGGCCCAGTGCATATTAGTGCTAAGGGTATTTGCAAGTTGTTAGACCCTGCATGGCAGAATGACAACGTTTCTAAGACAGCTGCACATTTAGTGAAGTACTGTATGGCGTGCATGATGCATAATCCTGGGAAGGGTACCCCTACACCCCCTGGTAATTTCGTGCCAACCACCTTCCCTTTTGAGGTCCTTCAGATGGATTACATCGAACTAGATAGGTGCAATAATTTAAAGTATGTTTTAGTGGTTGTTTATGCTTTCAGTAAATGGGTTGAAGCTTATCCTACTAAAGACAATACAGCTGTTACGACTGCCAACTTACTCGTGAAGGAGTTCTTTCCTCGTTTCGGCTTGCCCCGTTTGATTTGGAGTGATAACGGAAGTCATTTCAACGCCAAGGTTATGCAGTTAGTTTGTGATGGTTTGCACATAAAGCAGAAGTTTCATGCTGCAAATCACCCGCAGTCAGCAGGCTTGGTTGAGAAGTACAATGGTACTCTCAAACTGAAATTGGCAAAGATTCAGGAAACCACAGGGTTACAGTGGCCAGATGCTTTACCATTAGCTCTTTTGTCAACGAGAACAACAGCACATTCTAGGACAGGATTGTCACCGTACAAGGTCGTGTTTGGGCGCCCGGAAAATGTCTGGGGCGTCCAGCGACCTCGTCGGTTTTCTGATATTGAGTACCCCTTGTTAAATGATTACCTGTGCCAGTTAACTGAAAATTTGCGTTCTATTCACCAACAGGTCCGTGAGTCCCTGCCAGCTACACCAGAGGGACCCGGACACGACATTCAGCCTGGGGATTTTGTGTTGATCCGAAACTTCCAGCGGAAGAAGAGTTTGGAGCCGCGCAGGAAGGGACCGGAACAGGTCCTTCTGGCTACACGCACAGCTATCAAGGTCACTGGCCGAAAGAATTGGGTGCATGACACTCATTGCAAAAGGGTGCCTCTGCCTTTGTGTAGGAAGGTGGAATCTGACTATATGGTTGCCCCCACTTTTTTTATGGTGTTTTGCTGGTTTATGACTTAGTTAGACTGGGACCCTGCTATTCAGGGCCCCAGTCTATCGGCTCTCTCTAAACGACATGGAGTGCACTCTAGGTGCACTAGTGATTGGATACTGTGGTGCCTTATGAGTCCCTAGTATATGGTACCTTAGGTGCCAAGGGCATAGGTACTTCACAGGCCTACCAGGGGCTGCAGCATATATTATGCCACCCCTGGGAAGCAGTCTAAATCTGACACCACAGGCCTGCTACTGCAGCCTGGGTGAGGTGGTGCTAGCACCCCTCACTGAGATATAGGTTTCCTATATCTCTCCTGCACACACATATAAACCTATCAGTCACCCCTAAGGCAGGCCCTATCAATCCTGAGGGCAGGGTGCTTGGCTTCTATGTGAGGGGGTGCCTCTGCCTGAGCAGGGCCCCTCTGCAGCTCTCAGAGTCTATTCTCTGGTGCTGTTTGTGGATGCGGTTAAACCATATACTATTTAAGTGCATTATATCCTCGCGGTAAATGCTAACTTTGGAATGGCTGCATCAAAACATGTCGTGTTTGGTGTCAAACATCTTGGAATACTACCCCCCGCCAATCTTGGCGGCGGGGGTAGCATTCCACCCTTCTAGAGGGATAAGACATGTACCTGCTGTGGAAACGCGGTAGAATCCTAAAGAGCCCTGGCATCACAAAATGGATGCCACCAGTCACAGACACTGGGCTGCCCTCCTGCTGATGACCGAAACTCACAGTGGAGGAAGCCCAACAATAGGCATCCTGTCACAGGGAGGTGTAACCACCTCCCAGACAGGGTTTAGTGTATTGGGGCTGGGTGGGTGCACTCTTAGAGTGCTTTGAAGTCCTGCACTGGGGGAGCAGAAGGCTCCTCTGTGCATATGCCAGTTCAAACCAGCTCAGGGGCTACCTGCCCCTGCTCTGGCGCGAAACTGGACAAAGGGAAGTGGGTGTAGCCACCCCTCCCTTGACCCTCCCATAGGTGGGGTCATAGAGCTAGTCCATCCCCTCTTTTTAGTATAAGAGGGGGAACCTTGCCATTGCAAAGCAGATAACCCCTGGACGACGCTCTACAGAAGAATCCTGGCCCTTCGACGTTCCACTACCTTTGGAAGACAGAAGAATCTCCCTTGGAGTCAAGGAGTGACTCCCCTGCTTGGCAGGCACCAAAAACGACAACGACGGTCGCAAACTACGCCGCTCCCGCCGGAGTCCGAAGTCCCTGCAGCCCAAGAAGTGGATTTCCTGACCTCTCCCAGGCCATCGTGAGTCCCCAGCGAAGCTGAGGCAAGTGGACCCCACGAGTAACGAGGAACCGCGACCCCTGGGTACCGTGCACTATTGTCGAGTGCAACCCCTCCACAACGTTCTACGAACTTGTGCTTTGGACCACGTGTGGTCCCGACCTCCAGCAGGAATCCCTCCGAATATCAGAGGCCTACACCGTCCCGAGTGACCGTGGGCCCCTGTTGAGTGATTCCGCCCGAGGTGTCTTCGCGATCCCTTTCCCGCTGGCTTGTGGGTCCCCAGAAGACTTCCTAAAGAAACCAAAGGGCTCCCCTGGTTGCTCCAGGCCTGCCCTGACTTACCCTCGCTGGGTGAGTCCCTCAGACCTTGCTGGTCTGTGCCACCGACTTTTCTTCATCTCCCCGAGACTTGCTGCTGCCAAGGCTTGTTGGCTCCTATCGAGTTGCCGACACCGCAGTCAGCTGCAGACGTCGAGGGACACACCGAATCCAGCTCCTGGTCGTCGTCGACACCTCCTGGACCACGTGGCTGAAGAGTCAAGGCACCTGCAACCGACCTGAATCAACCGACGACGGTGGGCATCCATCTTCCTTGCCCCGGGTCACTGCCAAGTGACTTTGAACACTGTCCCCTCTGCTTTCAGGTCATCCTTCTTCAGAATCCAGGCTTGGATTCCACCGGACACTTCTTCAGCTCCCGCAAGCAGCAAGTCTTCTTTGTCCGCCATTGAAAACGACGCCGCGACCCGACACCAAAGGACACCTGTGCACCCGGCTTCCCTGGGTGAGGTAACTCCAGCACTACGGTGCTCCTGTGGGTGTGGGCCCTAGAACTACTTACCCTGCAAGTGACTTGCTTGTAGGTTCTCCCGAAGTATCCTAAAAATCTTTATTTCCAACCGCGACTTGCCCCATTGAAGTTAACGGCGATTCGCGCCTGTGTATCCACACTGCACGCGTCCCCCGTGGGTCCTTTACTTACCTGCCTTGGGTGGTTTTGTGAGGCCCCAGCACTTCTGAAGGCCCTAGGCCTTGTCTCCCTGCAAGTCGTTGTTTCTAAGTCTCTTACTTAGTATATGGTCTGGTACGCCCCTAGGGCCCCAGCCATATTTTGTGCTTAACTTATTGTGAAACGTTGATTTGTGCATATGTTTGTCTTCTAATCTCATAAAGAGATTAGTAGAGAGTTATTTAGAAATAAATACATATATATTTGATATATATACCTGTGTGGTGTCTTTTCATTTGGTGATTCAAGAGATTATATGGTAAAACAAGCTGCTTTACATTCCTCCGAGACTTAGCCTGAAGGCTGCTCTCCACAGCTACCACTAGGATAGCTTTCTTTAAAAGGTTGTCTTAAACCTATCTACCATAAGAGTCGATTTGCCCTGGTGCAAGGTGTCCACTTTAATTAGTGAACAGCATATGCCAGGCCAACTTCTCACATTGGTGGGCAGCGTGTGGGATTCCAGCTTGCCATTGTTTTACCAGAAAATCTCTATTTGAATTACTAACTGAAAACCATTATAGGTACTCAAGGTACATATAAAGTCAAGCTTAGTATCAATAAGTTCTACTGAACTTAGAGCTGTGTGCCAAGGGATAGCACACCCTTTCCACAGCTCAAGCTAGGATCAGTAGGCCACAAACTAGTGTAGGTAGTACAACACTGCACAACACTAGAATGTCCTTAAAGGGTGGACCCAGTGGATCCACTCAGCCTCAGTATAAGGACATGGCTTTCTCTGACTTGAGAGCCATGTGTGTTGACAGACACCTGAGGATAGGACAGAGTCCCTCAACCCTGCACCTGATAGATCTGCTAACAGCAGATGACCTTAGATTGGCTCTAGGAGCTAAAGGGTTTGAATCAGTGGGTGGGTCAGTCATAGTATCTGGGTCAGATGATGAAAATCAGAATGACCAAGACTCTGTGATTGAAGGGCCAGGCTCCAAGGGGCCTGAAAAGGACAGAGGAATTCTCCATAAGAGAACTGACAGAGAGGAGGAGAGGCACAGATCCCCTTCCAGGGAATCTGACCACTCTTATCACTCTGGCAGAGAATTTGTCCAGCAGAGGAACTCATACTTTCCCTTAAGAGAGACCTCCTCTGAGAGAAGGTGCAAACTGCTCCAGTATGAGGAAGCCAGAGTGGCCCTCAGAACCAAGCAGTTGGCACTGGATAGGGAAGCCCTGGAGATCCAGAGAGCTTCTAGAAAAGAGGGGTTAGAACCCCCTGGTGGCAGCAACAGTGTCCCTAGAGGCAGAGAATATATTCCTGACCATAGGAACCTGAGCAAGGTTGTTCCTCCCTACCAGAGTGGGGATGATATCCACAAGTGGATAACTGCTATGGAGAGGGCCTGTAGAGTACAGCAGGTCCCCCAAAAGCAGTGGGCAGCAATCTTGTGGCTCTCCTTTTCAGATAAAGGAAGAGACAAGCTCCTCACTGTTAGAGAGGAGGATGCTGATGATTATGAGGTCCTGAAGAGTGCACTGATAGATGGGTTTGGCTTAACCACTGAAGAGTACAGGTTGAAGTTCAGAGATACCCAGAAGGCACAGACTCAGGACTGGACAGACTTTGTAGATTGTGCATCCAAGGCTCTGGAGGGTTGGCTGGTTGGCAGTAGGGTTACTGATTTCAAAGGATTTTATAATCTAATGATGAGAGAACAAATCCTTAATAATTGTCAAAACCAGCTTTTACACCAGTACCTGGTGGACTCTGATCTGACCTCTCCCCAAGAATTGGGAAAGAAGGCAGACAAATGGGTCAGAACCAGGGTAAGGCCTAAGAATCAGGGTGGTGACCACAAGAAAGATTCTACCAAGTCCCAAGAGAAAGGTGGGGATAAATCCAAGGATAAGTCCACTACAGGGCCCCAAAATTCCTCTTCTGGGGGTGGGTCCCAAACTCCTTCCTCTCCTGAAAAGAAACCCTATTGCCATGTCTGTAAAAAGCCTGGGCACTGGAAATCTGATCCCAGTTGTCCCAGGAATGGCAATAAAGAAAATGTTCCTCCAACAACTACTACCACCCCTCCTGGTACTACCAGTAGTAATCCTCCAGTTGGGAGTAGTGCACCCAAAAAGTTAGGTGCTTTTGCAAGAGGAACAGAGGTGGGCCCTAGTTTAGACAGGACCCCTCAACAGACTCCTCAGATTCTGATGGTGGTGTAGGATATGCCACCTTTACCATGGGTCCCATAGCATTGGGCAGGTACAGACTGGAGCCAATAATTAATGGTCAGAAAGCTGTGGCATTTAGGGACACAGGGGCTAGTGTCACCATGGTGGCAGGGAAACTAGTCCCCCCTCACCAGCTTTTACCTGAGTTTAAATACCAGGTGACCAACATTGATGGTGTCAGAACAGATCACCCCATGGCCATAGTCAATCTCAGCTGGGAGGGAGTCACAGGCCCAAAGAGAGTGGCAGTGTCCCCAACCTTACCTGTAGATTGCCTGATGGGCAATGATCTGGAAATTTCAGCCTGGGCTGAAATTGAACACCAAACCCATCTGAAGATGTTGGGTGTCCCTGTAGAGGTTAGTGGGGCTGTGATGGCCACAGCCCCAGCCCAAGATTTTGGAGAGATGGAGCCTGGAAGAATGGCCCACTCTCCCCCAGAAGAGAGCACAAGGGTTGAAGAAAAGTCTTCTTCCCTCCAGACAGTAGGTAAGGGTCAGCCTCCTCAGGGAACTGACCCTACCCCTAGTGAAGGAACTGCCACAGAGGTAGTCAGGCCTGGCCTGGCCACCCCCTGATGGCAGAGGACCCTTACAAGGTGGTACCCAGTCTGGAGCAGGTAACCTGCCCCTCTCTACCCTGCCTCAGTCAGCCCAGGGCTGCAGAGGTCAGGGAGGTCAGTGGACCCCCCAGGGCCCCCTGTCCAGAGGAACCCCCCATCAGCAGATTAGGGGCACCCAGGCTAGTAGCCCTAGCCAGGTAGAAATTCCTCAACCCACTGAGGGATCCCCCATACCTTTATGTAGGGACCTCCCCAGAAGGACTCTGTTAGGCAAGGGCAAACCTGGGACCAAAAGGTTCCAAACATGCCATGTCCCTCCAGTGTTCCACCCAAAGGGACCCAACCCCCGGCTGTAGGCAGTCAAAGGTTGACCCTTAGAGCAGAGTACCACTCAGTCATGGAAAGACAGGCATACATGGTGACCAGTGAGCTGAGAAAGCTGAGGCCAACATTCCTAGGGCCACACTTCCCTACTCAGACACCTCACCGGCCTGGTACTTTACCAAAGCACACCACAGGTAGTGATTCCCCATGGTGGAGACCCTCTCATACCCTTAGGGTGAGGGATTGCTTAGTGGACCATAAGACAGGGGGCAACCATGCTAGTGCAGGTGCTTCCTTATATGGCCACTTAGTCAATAAAGGCTCAACTGGCCAAGGTTAGCCTTATCTCCTTTCGTTTGGGGGGTTATGTAGGAAGGTGGAATCTGACTATATGGTTGCCCCCACTTTTTTTATGGTGTTTTGCTGGTTTATGACTTAGTTGGACTGGGACCCTGCTATTCAGGGCCCCAGTCTATCTGCTCTCTCTAAACGACATGGAGTGCACTCTAGGTGCACTAGTGATTGGATACTGTGGTGCCTTATGAGTCCCTAGTATATGGTACCTTAGGTGCCAAGGGCATAGGTACTTCACAGGCCTACCAGGGGCTGCAGCATATATTATGCCACCCCTGGGAAGCAGTCTAAATCTGACACCACAGGCCTGCTACTGCAGCCTGGGTGAGGTGGTGCTAGCACCCCTCACTGAGATATAGGTTTCCTATATCTCTCCTGCACACACATATAAACCTATCAGTCACCCCTAAGGCAGGCCCTATCAATCCTGAGGGCAGGGTGCTTGGCTTCTATGTGAGGGGGTGCCTCTGCCTGAGCAGGGCCCCTCTGCAGCTCTCAGAGTCTATTCTCTGGTGCTGTTTGTGGATGCGGTTAAACCATATACTATTTAAGTGCATTATATCCTCGCGGTAAATGCTAACTTTGGAATGGCTGCATCAAAACATGTCGTGTTTGGTGTCAAACATCTTGGAATACTACCCCCCGCCAATCTTGGCGGCGGGGGTAGCATTCCACCCTTCTAGAGGGATAAGACATGTACCTGCTGTGGAAACGCGGTAGAATCCTAAAGAGCCCTGGCATCACAAAATGGATGCCACCAGTCACAGACACTGGGCTGCCCTCCTGCTGATGACCGAAACTCACAGTGGAGGAAGCCCAACAATAGGCATCCTGTCACAGGGAGGTGTAACCACCTCCCAGACAGGGTTTAGTGTATTGGGGCTGGGTGGGTGCACTCTTAGAGTGCTTTGAAGTCCTGCACTGGGGGAGCAGAAGGCTCCTCTGTGCATATGCCAGTTCAAACCAGCTCAGGGGCTACCTGCCCCTGCTCTGGCGCGAAACTGGACAAAGGGAAGTGGGTGTAGCCACCCCTCCCTTGACCCTCCCATAGGTGGGGTCATAGAGCTAGTCCATCCCCTCTTTTTAGTATAAGAGGGGGAACCTTGCCATTGCAAAGCAGATAACCCCTGGACGACGCTCTACAGAAGAATCCTGGCCCTTCGACGTTCCACTACCTTTGGAAGACAGAAGAATCTCCCTTGGAGTCAAGGAGTGACTCCCCTGCTTGGCAGGCACCAAAAACGACAACGACGGTCGCAAACTACGCCGCTCCCGCCGGAGTCCGAAGTCCCTGCAGCCCAGGAAGTGGATTTCCTGACCTCTCCCAGGCCATCGTGAGTCCCCAGCGAAGCTGAGGCAAGTGGACCCCACGAGTAACGAGGAACCGCGACCCCTGGGTACCGTGCACTATTGTCGAGTGCAACCCCTTCACAACGTTCTACGAACTTGTGCTTTGGACCACGTGTGGTCCCGACCTCCAGCAGGAATCCCTCCGAATATCAGAGGCCTACACCGTCCCGAGTGACCGTGGGCCCCTGTTGAGTGATTCCGCCCGAGGTGTCTTCGCGATCCCTTGCCCGCTGGCTTGTGGGTCCCCAGAAGACTTCCTAAAGAAACCAAAGGGCTCCCCTGGTTGCTCCAGGCCTGCCCTGACTTACCCTCGCTGGGTGAGTCCCTCAGACCTTGCTGGTCTGTGCCATCGATTTTTCTTCATCTCCCCGAGACTTGCTGCTGCCAAGGCTTGTTGGCTCCTATCGAGTTGCCGACACCGCAGTCAGCTGCAGACGTCGAGGGACACACCGAATCCAGCTCCTGGTCGTCGTCGACACCTCCTGGACCACGTGGCTGAAGAGTCAAGGCACCTGCAACCGACCTGAATCAACCGACGACGGTGGGCATCCATCTTCCTTGCCCCGGGTCACTGCCAAGTGACTTTGAACACTGTCCCCTCTGCTTTCAGGTCATCCTTCTTCAGAATCCAGGCTTGGATTCCACCGGACACTTCTTCAGCTCCCGCAAGCAGCAAGTCTTCTTTGTCCGCCATTGAAAACGACGCCGCGACCCGACACCAAAGGACACCTGTGCACCCGGCTTCCCTGGGTGAGGTAACTCCAGCACTACGGTGCTCCTGTGGGTGTGGGCCCTAGAACTACTTACCCTGTAAGTGACTTGCTTGTAGGTTCTCCCGAAGTATCCTAAAACTCTTTATTTCCAACCGCGACTTGCCCATTGAAGTTAACGGCGATTCGCGCCTGTGTATCCACACTGCACGCGTCCCCCGTGGGTCCTTTACTTACCTGCCTTGGGTGGTTTTGTGAGGCCCCAGCACTTCTGAAGGCCCTAGGCCTTGTCTCCCTGCAAGTCGTTGTTTCTAAGTCTCTTACTTAGTATATGGTCTGGTACGCCCCTAGGGCCCCAGCCATATTTTGTGCTTAACTTATTGTGAAACGTTGATTTGTGCATATGTTTGTCTTCTAATCTCATAAAGAGATTAGTAGAGAGTTATTTAGAAATAAATACATATATATTTGATATATATACCTGTGTGGTGTCTTTTCATTTGGTGATTCAAGAGATTATATGGTAAAACAAGCTGCTTTACATTCCTCCGAGACTTAGCCTGAAGGCTGCTCTCCACAGCTACCACTAGGATAGCTTTCTTTAAAAGGTTGTCTTAAACCTATCTACCATAAGAGTCGATTTGCCCTGGTGCAAGGTGTCCACTTTAATTAGTGAACAGCATATGCCAGGCCAACTTCTCACACTTTGCCTTATGACCAATGGATTAAAGATGGAGTAGAGGATACTGAGTGTGAGACGGTGCCTCAGTTTGTCCCCTTCAGTGACGCCAGGCTGACCTGGACCAAAACGGATGAGGAGAATGATGAACTGCTGAATGCAGCAGTTCCACCGGAGATACGAGGTATCCAGGAACCCCTCTTCACCGATCCATCTGTGCCTGGAGTCACCAAGTACAATCTGTGACCTCGGCTGAGGAATAGTGCACGAAAGGAGAAGTCAGATTAGACAGAGATGGACTGTGCAAGTTAGCGTGTACTTTGCTGTAGTACCAACAGAGTTAGTTTAGGGTGATGTTAGATTTGTGCATTACTTGAACATTGGACAGGATAGCTCGAACGTACTCCCTTGGAGGGGGTACATTATCCTGATCGGCGTGGGATACATCAAGAGCTTAGGACAGAGCAAGCTCCACTGCCAGTGCTCAAGAACGCCAACGTTTTTGATGAATAATAGGAGCCTGTACCAGTGAGGCTCTGACAGACACTGGGAACTTGTATACTTCTCTTGCTGGAAATTTGCCCCCTTGTTTTATTATTCGCTATGCTCCCCTTCTGCAGAATGGTTGCCGACGAAGAGCAGCCATTAATTCTCCTTGTTCACGTACGAAAAGTTTGGTCTACTAAGCAAAAACTGCTCTGTGCTGTTCTTGTGTTACTGTTGTTGTTGATTTTGGGTGGGGAGTCTTGGGTTTGGAGTGTGATCACGATGCACCATTCTGTACTACATACAAGATTGTTTCTCAAGTTCGTACAAAAAGGACAATCCCAAGCAATGTATTTCTAGACACAAATAAGAAATTCTTTGGTTAAGGTACAGCTTGTTACCCTACTGAATCTGTCACAAGTTTATGAACTGCTTACCCATTGTCATTGGTTAATTACACGTATGTTCGCCCACCCCAATTCATAGAGGTAAAGGGTGAGTTCGGGATGGGATATCCCGGTCCTTGTTTGTATTATAGGATTATCATTATTATTATTGTTTGCATTATCAAGATTTGACAGTTACTCGAAAGGCAGGCTATTATCCTGCATGTTGTCCGATAGTAAACAGTACTAACGCTTTTCTATACGTAAATTGTTCTGGAATAATATTGTTTAAGAATACAATGTCTTTAGTGAGAAAGAATGACCCGAGTACAGTGGGAATGAACACCAGATATGCTCCTGTAGATTATCAAGGTCCACTCTATGCACACCCAGGATTTTACTTTTTGTCCAATGGTACTTACTCGAACGTTTATAATGGTACCGAGGACGTTGCTTTAGGAATGGTGCTTCCTCTTGGTGTGCCCTGTAAGTATAGTACGCCAAATATAAGATGGGTTAAAAGGACTTTGACCAAGGAATTCTGCGACGGAGTGACAGACCTGGAGGTCAATAATTATAGTAATGGTATCACCTTTGGGTATATTCTCTCCTCTATTATCACCTTTGGTGGGACCGCTATGGCCAGGGGTGAAAGGGCCAGGGAATATTTTGGATGTAAGCTGCAGATACTGTCTAATTCCACAGTCGTTGCTTTACGTGACATCACCACCCAATTAGAAAGTATGCAAATATATTCTGAGCAAACCAGATATGCTGTTGATTTCATCCTAGCTAAGAGCAGTGGTTGTGTGCCGTAGTAGGAGACCAGTGTGTAGTCTGGATCACTAATATGGAAAAGAACATTACCCGACATATTTTAGATATCTTGGAAAATGTCAAGGGAATGGAGAGCGGAAATTGGAGTTGGTCCCTCTTCGGTGGATGGGGTTGGATCCGTGAGATGGTGATCTATTTTATTGTGATTCTGATTGCTTGCTGTGTTCTAGTGCTGTGTCTTCCCTTATGTTGTTCTTACTGCACCACCCTTCTCGCCCCTAAGAGAGTACCGATCCATGATACCAATGCAACAATTATGATTCAAAAAGAGGTCAACGATTCCCATGCAGATCGAGGAGGGTATTTTGAGACTTCTTCCCTCTTTACTGTTTCTGTTCCTGAAGCTGATGACATGGAATGTTCCTAAAATCGAATTATTCTGTTTTATTGAATAATATGTTCTTTTTTGTTACCCTAATATGTTTGCTTAGCTCATGCTAAAAGGAGAGTCTGTTGGAATAAAAATTAGGCTTTTACGTAAGTTAGCATTCGCGGCACCCTTTTGTGTACCGGCTTATGATCGAAACTAATTCTCTGCCATTTCTCGGAAATGGCCTTCTCTAGGTTATGTTTCTTTGGAACTGAGTTTTTGTTACACTAATAAATGCGCTGCTCTTATTAGTGCATACCTTTCCCCTAGATGTAAGCCCTCTCCCACTTGTCTAGTGGCGGGCACAGGCAGAATGGCCTTGACCGATAGATAATGTGTGCCCGGCTTCAGAACCGAAACTTACTCCTCTGTAATTTACTGTCCAGCTGCGTCTCTCTGGAAAATTCCATGGTGGGCGTGTTTTCATTGGTTCTGAAATGTACATAGTGTATATGCTTGCTGAAGTCAGACTCTCTCTGCAGCACTCTTAGCGACTGGGCAGAGAGGGCTCTGCTCTGAGCGAACTTTGAATAAACTGTTTTTGGTTTGTATTCTCTTCTGTCTGACCGACTCTTCATTTCGTAGAAGGCACAGAGGTGGTCGTGAGTGACCCGAGTGACCCGAATCGGGCCACTTCCTCCACTCTTTTCCTATCATGGCCATGCTCTGTTAAATGCCTCAATTTCACCCTGACTACAACAAGGCAGATGAATAGTTACTAATATATGAATGATATACATCACGTGAGGTACCACTATTGTAACCATGCAGCCGATAGGTCACCCATGGCAGTCACTCATGAAATGCCGTGTGCAGGGACTCAGAGGGAAGCGATTGCTGATGATGGGTAGGTACATAATATATGTTGCACTTGAAAACTACTGTGAATCAAGGGAGTAGTCTGAAATACCACCTCAAACCTTCAAATCAAAAACCTTGATGAAAATTCCTGGTTTACTCTTCTTCCCAGGGATTTTTCCATTCATCAATGCATTGTTCTTCTAGTATTTTTTATTCTTCACCCTTGGCTTTGCTACTCAGGCACTGTTAAAGTTTTACATTTTCTCCATCCAGTCTTCACCTATGAATACCATCCATCCAAACATGGCTCTCATTCTCAACAAACCTTTCACCAACATACATTTGTCATTTAACCACCCATGCATCCTTGCTTTGACCCAACAAATCCCCTGGGAGAATTCCTTTCACCCATACACTTTCACCCGCCCAGGCAGGCATCCTTTCACCTTTCATCCATCCTTCACCCACCTATGCATCCAATCAACCACCTATATGCATCCTTTCACCCATGCATCTTTCTCTGCCAGTCATATTACATTTCACCCGTCCTTCCTCCTTCCATCCTTCTTTCCCTTTCCCGTCAACCCATCAAGGTCTGACTCTTCATGAAACTTTCTCTGCTGAGTTGCAGATAGAAGATAGAAGAGTTACTCAACTCCCGCTGCATATCATAAGTAAAGAGGGGTGTCTTCTTTTCACAAGTCTCAACAGTACAGTGTACATCCTTGCAGCAAGTATATACATTGTCAATAAACAAGCAATATGACTTACCACCGCCCGCCACTGCCGCTGGCTCACCCCCTGCAAGTGCTGCATCTGCTTCCTGGATGGCGCAGCCGTCCCCGCTGGCCCCGGCACTGGTGGTCAGTGAGGCTAGAAAAAGATTACATATTTTTTAGAAGCCATAAACGCCTCCCCTATTTATTTATTTTGTAGCAAAATTTAAAATACATACACCACACACATCACTACAATTCGGATACAGAGAGTATGTTCTATCAAAAATATCTGGTTGGGCATTTTGTTGGTGGCAATTTTTGAAAAGCCTCTCAAGAACCTGTAAAGGACTGGATCGAGTGGATCGAGCTATTGATGAATCTGAGTTTTTGAAAAGAAATAAGAGTGGCCAACTGGACAGACCTAAAATCACTGGGGCCGTCCTCCTCCTCCTCATACTTCCTGCCAGCCATGGTGCATGGCAATCAGGTCACCATCAACAGCTGCTAATAATACTAGGCCTCGATAAGAAGAAGATACATCTTTGGGGTGTCCAACGTGACCATGGGCACTCTCTCGTTTTACTGATTGAGCAACGAAGACATGAGAAAGTAAAAGAAAGCCTTCTCATCTCAACAAACATGCGTAGAATACCTTACTTGGGCACGCAATCTGCACAGCAGTACAGTAGTACTAGTAGTAGTAAGTGACCATGACCAATGGGTTCTCTGCGTCTTACAGTACCACCGCTAGGCAGTCCACAAAATATATAAGGGGAGAGGGAAAGCTGACTGAAAAACCAGAAGAAAGGAAGCTATAGACAGACTAGTACAGACAGAGACAGTTTGAGGTAACATACAGACACTAGAAATATAAAATAACTTAGTAAATGAGATAATGCAGAGATAACAAGAGTCTAGAAAAGGATAGCTCGAAGAGGATTTTGGAAAAAAATTAAATTAGGAAACGGGTAGAAATAAATAGTTCAAAATAAGGAGCGGTAAAGATCAGGTAATATATATTAATGTTAACAACAGGAGGACTTACTGGGGCCATCGGACGAGGAGCATTCTTGAGAGGTACTTCCAGCTCCCGCACCCGCCACAGACGACCTCGTCTTGCTCCTGGATGCTGATGTAAGACATAATTAGAGAGACAAAAAAATGATTGGTTGTAAATAAATATTAAATAATCTCTCCAAAAAGATTTTTTGACAGGAAACAGCAATTGCAATAACATTGACCTTCACTTAATCAGATCGACTAGTAGTAGGCTAATATCGCGGTCGCGGACCATCCTATCTTTATTCAACATTTCCTAAACCTACCTAGCCTGTCTATTCCAAAGACTTTGGAATACATTGCAACAAATGATATTCTGATCTCATTCACAATCATTCTTAACCCCCTTTGACGGGCCAATTCACGAAGTCTGAATTTTGTCTTTAAATGCATAGATGGACGCATGCATGCACCAAATTGGTTGGTTACGTGTCACTCACTGTACGAGCTACAAAAAAGTTTCTCAGAACTGAAGTGAGAGGATGCGCGCCACTAAATTACTAATACGAACTACCACTATTTTTGTGACAGTCACAGAACAAAGGAAAGGAGTCTCTCTCTAGTCTGCATTACTTAAGTTCTTACATAATCAGCCCGAGCGAGCGCAAAGTCGCAAACAAGTACGACTAGATAGCGCTGAGCACCTGTCTACAAAAACGATCACATAATATAAGATTTGTAAACGTAACTTACCTGCATGTGAGCAGCATACTTGCTATTTGGGAACAAAATATTAGCAATAGCATAGAACATACAAGTAACAATAATATTAATAATTAGCTACTCACGGAGCCCTATGACCTCAACCCCGCTCTTGGTCCAGGTTGTCGGGCGGCCACCAGTGCGTCAGCTGATTGTGGGTGCGACCAGACCCCAGAGCAGTGATACACTGCCTGGTGCACCCTCGCCCACCACTGCTGGCGGTCCCGGACCCCGTACCCAGACCCAGCCTGCCGCCTGCTGCCAGGGTGCAGGGGAGGTGGCGCTGCACAAAACAACCCGGTGCTGCCACCTCCAAAAACAAGGCTCTGGGCTGCACCCCTTCTGGGTGGGCTGCTCTTGGTTGCCGCCTTTTTTAGGGGGATGCTTCACTGCCATGATGCTGGGGGGGGGGCGGAAAATAAAATGTAGAAGTATAAAAAAATAACAGGAAGAAGAGGGAAGGAAGTGAAAACAATTAGGACGGAAGTAGAGAGAAATAAGTACAAAACTCACTAAAACACATAAAAAGTGGAAAGAAACGCAAAATACACACTTAGAAAGACAGAAAGAAAGATAATAAATAAAAAAGATCAGAAAAAAAGTTTTGGAAAACAAGGATTGAAAGGATTAAGAAGGATTCCAAAAGCAGGCCCCAGCACCATAACAGAGAAAGCAACAAGATGGCCATGCCCATGCTCGACCGCATGGTGCAGTTTGCGCAATATTTCCGCCTGAACACGCCATCCACATTGCCGTATGGCAGAAATGTCACGTGAACTGGCGGGATAAGCAACTCTGCCCGCTCGCGGAACTCCGCATAGCGCGTCTATGCGAACTCCGCCTAGGCTTATCACAGACCCACTGAGAGACTTTTGCTTCCACTGAAACACCCAGTGATAGACAGACCCACTCAGACACTTATGCACCCATGCATAGATCCAGTCACAGAGTCATGTACCCATTCACATACCCACTCATAGACTCATACACCTACTCACAGACCCACTCACATGCCCACTGAGAGACTTATGCTTCCACTGACACACTCACTGAGAGATTGATGCACCCACTCCCAGACCCACTCAGAGACTCATGCACCCAGTCACAGACCCACTAAGACACTCACGAACCAACTCACATACTCACTCACAAACTCAGGCACCAGCTCATAGACCCACTGAGAAACGTATGCTTCCACTCACACACCCACCGATAGACTCACTGAGACACTTATGCACCCATTCACAGACTCACTGATGTCGTGTAGTTCCTATAGTACCCATGCAGGACCTGTGCGTTTGGATAACATAAGCTGTGGGCTTGGTGGTAGACTGGCTCTGTGCACCCCCACCGGGTATGTTAGCCGGATTTGCATTAGCTAGCTCACAGTGCCACTAGAATCTCCTCTTATCGGGGAGAGATTCGTTTCTGGCAACCTTAGACCATGACAACCCAAATTCCTCAGAATCGTGGAAACAATGTACTACTTTTCGCTCAGTCACTCGTGCTTACTTATTCGGTTTGTCTCAGAGAGTTACACAGAATAAACAGTCTGGGCGTTTCAATAAGTATTTATTGAACAGTTGTTATTCTAATGTAAAATATATGTGCTGCAGAAACTAGCAGACAATAGCAGAGATATATTATCAGCAGTATGATAAAAGCAAAGGGATAGAACAGTTCTACCATATTGCAATAATCATGTCAAGGAAACAGGAATTCAAGGCCCAGCCCTTAAATGGATCGGTTCCTTTCTAAGAAACCGATTTCAGGCGGTCCGCCTAGGCCAATTCACGGCCCCTAAGATGAGAACTACATGCGGTGTTCCTCAGGGCTCCTCACTTTCCCCTCATCTGTTCAACTTATACCTTCTCCCTCTGATCCACGCCCTGAAAGAAAGGAAAGTTCACACCTTTAATTACGCGGACAATTTCCAACTGTTGTTTTCCATCAGTAACTCTCCTACATCCGTCCATGAATTCCAGACTACAATGCTGTTCATCCGCGACTGGATGAACAGCAACCATCTGAAGTTAAATCCAGATAAGACGGAAGTGATTCTTACAGGAGGTCCTTTAAACACTTGGAGTCCCCGGTTCTGGCCTAAAGAGCTGGGACAGCCCCCTACTCCTTCTATATCTGCCAAAACCCTAGGAGTCATAATTAATAATGACCTCACAATGAAAACTCAAATAGGATCCGTAATCTCAACATGCTTTTTCCAACTAAGAAAAATAAGGAAAATTAGCAGGTTCCTTACACAGGAAGCAAAAATACAAGCAGTCCTGGCTATGGTGATATCCCATATAGATTACGCCAATTCTCTATACTTCGGCATCCCCGCTTATCTCACCCACCGTCTTAACTAGTACAGAATCAGACAGCCAGACTGATTCTTCAGCAAAACAGGCGTCAACATGTCACTCCTCTTCTAAGGAAGCTGCACTGGCTCCCCATAGCTCAGAGATGCGCCTTTAAGGTGGGATGCGTTATCTTTAAGTCCCTGAATGGTAGAAACCCCAAATTCATCGACAGCCTTATTGAAAGATACATTCCGACCCGCAACCTGCGATCTGCCCATATGCATTTCCTGACTATACCCTCCTTCAAACTGAAACGTTTTGGTGGAACAAGGTTCGCCACTCTAGGCCCCAGATACTGGAACTCCCTGCCTCTAGAAATCAGATCCTGCACAGACCTCATGTGTTTTCGTAGACTCCTAAAAACATGGCTATTTAGACAGGCATACGAGTAACATCTCAGACCAGCACCCTTAGAGTAGCGCCATGAAACCAATCTGGTGTACGTACGCTTTATAAATAAAGTATAACATAACATCATGGATACACACATGAATATAAAAGCATTATGAAAGTGCGCGTACTCCTACGATGCCTAACTAGATGTACCTGAGTGTACCTAGCATATGTGTAGGTCTAAAAGCCTAAGAGCCAAGAATCCTTCTAGGATCTAGTCGAACCCCCATACCTGAATAGAGAGAGTGTGGGACCCCGTCCTGGTCTTGAGTTGGACACCCCGCAAGGGCTGTGTCAGACCGCTGTCAGCTGGAGCGACTGCATGCAGGAGCCTCAGCGTCTCTGGTCAGTGTGTCAGCATGGAAGTCTCGGTTCCCTCTGCCTTACCGGGGTAAGATGTATTTATACCCTGAAGACTCTAGTTGCTTCGTATGGTTTGTATTGGCCATGTTAGACTTGAGGAAGACGTCAGGGGTGAACTTTGTACATACATATTATGCAGGTGGTGTATTCCTAGAGAGCCATGCATAATTGATGAGTACAGTGTGGGCCTGTGTTTGGGAAAAACCCTGCTGTATTCAAAACCACAGAATAGATAACGTTCAGCCCTCAGAGCACGTTGTGAACTAGTGAGGACCAATGTAGGTGAAAGATCATGCCTATATAAGGAATCATGACTATAATAGGACATGTACAGTTATGACCATAATTGGGCATATGCGGCTATGACCATAATAGGGCAAGTACGAATATGACTGTATTAGGGCAAATATGAATACGTCCATTTTAGGGCATGTATGAACAGGTCTACATTAGGGCCTCTATACGGGACATAACACCCACTCCTCTTCCGAACAGGATGACAATGACCATACTTAAAATCTGGACAATTTAAAAACATTTTAAAAGCAAGTAAAAACATGGTTTTAAAATGGTTTAAAAAAACTTCAAAAAATGTTACAATTCAGCTATTTCCAATTGCCACTAAAAAAATAAATGTCTGTTTTGTTTCTCTATATAAGTTGCTTCATTCAAAGCGGAAGAAGGCCATGCTTTTCTCAAGCGAAAGTGTAAATTTAGGAAGTGTTCCAAATTTGCTCACTTATTATGAAAACGAGTGGAGAAGCCGAATTCTTTCCCAGGACGCGATGAGCCAATTCGAGATTAAGTGTCCTGGCTGGGAAGCACAACATTATCTGTGTGAGCTACTGCAGACGACAAATCCAACGCCTCACAGAGAACGTCAATCGCACATAGATGGAATGTAGCACTGCCAACAGTCGTTGCTGCGGCAGCTTGTGCGGCAGTTGTTACCTGGGTGCCTGTGGAGGAGTCACCTAACCCAGCAGGAGCGAACGGCACCTGTGGATTCTCCAGGAATGCATTCATCAGAATTGGAAACCGCTGGGGACAACGCAGAGCATGGGCCTTTATGGGGTCCAGCATTGCATCCGTGTCCGGAGGCGCATCTGATGGAAACGTTAGACAAAGATCCAACGTGCATTCTTCTCCGCAAAGCAGGCATCGAATAACAGGTAAGAGGCAGTCTACCCAGACTGGTCGAAAGGATAGAAACCAGGAGGCATTGAGTTCTCGCATGCAAGAAATGCCCAGAAGTTGTACCATGCGTTCACGGTATTTCCGCTCCAGGAGCATGTTCGCCATTCCCTCGGGAATTGGGCCGTCCATTGCGTAGCAGTAGTATTATGAATAGGACCCCGGCAATCAGCAATAGGATATGCGGGAGTCCTCCGAATACGCTTCCCAATACGGAGTGTATAAAATTTGGGATCCGAGGACTGTCTGAAAGGTGCTTAACAGTCCTGACCCTATGGTCTTAAATAGGGGTACAATACCGCTCGTATCAGACATATTGAAGATACGTCCCACCATTTCTACGAAATGAAAGGGGCAGTTTGTACGTATAAGCGCCTGTATCTCAGTCGAGATCCTTGCAACTTGAAGTTCAAAGGTTTCTCGAGCGGAGGTTAAGGGCACGGGTTCCTGTAAAAGCATGGCTTGCAGTCTGCTCAAAGTATCAAATTGTATGAAAGAAACGTTCAGTGAAGGCCATAACGGCGCCTCCCTGACTGTGTTCAGTGGTGGAAACAATACTTGCATACAGCAAGTAACCCTGGAGTTAACGGTGACCAGATAGGCGACGCCCGGAAGCATCCCACAGCAACCTTGATCATTTAGCATCAAGTAACTCCCATTCGAGAGCAGCTGGAAAACCGGCGTGATCACGGCAGCTGGGGTCCCAGTCATGTGACAAGATAGGTTTGCTACTGAACAACTACAGGCTCCGTGTAGTGAAATATCCTGACACATGAGAGAACTGCTTAAAGCGTTCTTGCAGTTTGTACCACTCAGATACACTTCTCGATCCCCTTTCCGGCATCGGTATCTATATGGTAATTCCCAGGATTCCTTAATGTATTCTGTGAGAAGTTGGCCTGGTATATGCTGTTCACTAATTAAAGTGGACACCTTGCACCAGAACAATTCGACTCTTATGGTAGATAGGTTTAAGACAACCTTTATAGAAAGCTATCCTAGTGGTAGCTGTGGAGAGCAGCCTTCAGGCTAAGTCTTGAAGGAATGTAAAGCAGCTTGTTTTACCACACAATCTCTTGAATCACCAAATGAAAAGACACCACACAGGTATATATATCAAATATATATGTATTTATTAATAAACACTCTCTACTAATCTCTTTATGAGATTAGAGGTCAGGAACATATGTACAAGTCAAATATTATCAGAATAAGTTTAGCACAATCGAATATCACAATCTTAGTTTGCTAGACCTAGGTCTAGGGCATCTAGAATCGAGGGACCCCCAAGAACCACCCCAGGTAGTTGTAGGAGACCCACAGGGGACGGACGCGGTGACCTGGCACCGGTGCGAGTCCTGTGCGAGTCTATGCACTCAGACGCGATTGAGATTTCAATGTTAAAGGTCCCTTGCGTGTTCGAGGCGAACACACCGATCGGTCCTTGTACGAGTCGAAGGACGCGGTCACAGATAGAGATGCAAGGGAGATGGACGCGCTGTGTCTAACACAGACGCGAACCTTGTGCGAGTCAGTGCAATGGAGATCTCAGAGTTACAGGCCCTTTGTGTGTTCGAGGCGAACACCGATCGGACTCAGTACGAGTCGAAGGATACAGTTTTAGATAGTGTTGCAAAGGAGATGGACGCGGTGTGTCTAACACAGACGCGAACCCTGTACGAGTCAGCGCAATTGTCGCACTTGGAAAGTTAGAGTTTTAGGACACTTCTAGGGACGCTACAAGCAAGTCACTTACAGGGTAAGTAGTTCTAGGGCCCACACCCACAGGAGCACCGTAGTGCTGAAGTTACCTCACCCAGGGGAGCCGGGTGCATAGGTGTTCTTTGGTGTCGGGTCGCGGCGTCGTTTTCAATGGGAGCCAGTGAAGACTTGCTGCTTGCGGCGACAGGAGAAGTGTCCGGAGGAATCCAAGCCTGGATTCGGAAGATGGAAGACCTGAAAGCAGAGGGGACAGTGTTCAAAGTCACTTGGCAGTGACTCGGGGCAAGGAAGATGGATGCCCACCGTCGTCGCAAGATTCAGGTCGTTCAGCGGTTGCCTTGACTCTTCAGCCACGAGGTCCAGGAGGCGTCGACGATGACCAGGAGCTGGATTCGGCGTGTCCCACGATGTCTGCAGCTTACTGCGGTGTCGGCGACTCGATTGGAGCCAACAAGCCTTGGTAACAGCAAGTCTGTGGGACTCACCCAGCGAGGGTAAGTCAGGGCAGGCCTGGAGCAACCAGGGGAGCCCTTTGGTTTCTTTAGAAAGTCTTCTGGGGACCCACAAGCCTGCTGGCAAGGGATCGCAAAGATGCCTCGGGAGGATTCGCTCACAGGAGCCCACGGTCACTCGGGACGTGGTAGGCCTCTGATCTTAGGAGGGTTTCCTGCTGGAGGCTGGGACCACACGTGGTCCAAAGCACAAGTTCGTGGAATGTTGTGAAGGGGTTGCACTCGACAATAGTGCACGGTACCCAGGGGTCGCGGTTCCTCATTACTCTTGGGGTCCACTGGCCTCAGCTTCGCTGGGGACTCACGATGGCCTTTGAGAAGTCAGGAAATCCACTTCTTGGGCTGCAGGGACTTCGGACTCTGGCGGGAGCGGCGTAGTTTGCGACCGTCGTTTGTAGTTTTTGGTGCCTGCCAAGCAGGGGATTCACTCCTTGACTCCAAGGGAGATTCTTCAGTCTTCCAAAGGTAGTGGAACGTCGAAGGTCCGGGATTCGTCTTCAGAGCGTCGTCCAGGGAAATCTAGGGTGCAATGCACAGGTTCCCCCTCTTATACTAAAAGAAAGGGAGGGACTAGCTCTATGACCCTACCTATGGGAGGGTCAGGGGAGTGGGTGGCTACACCCACTTCCCTTTGTCCAGTTTCGCGCCAGAGCAGGGACAGGTAGCCCCTGAGCCGGTTTGAACTGGCATATGCACAGAGGAGCCTTCTGCTCCCCCAGTGCAGGACTTCAAAGCACTCTAGGAGTGCACCCACCCAGCCCCAATACACTAAACCCTGTCTGGGAGGTGGTCACACCCCCTTGGGACAGGATATCTATTGTTGGGCTTCCTCCACTGCGAGTGTTGGTCATCAGCAGGAGGGCAGCCCAGTGTCTGTGACTGGTGGCATCCATTTTGTGATGCCAGGGCTCTGCAGGATTCTACCGCGTTTCCACAGTAGGTACATGTCTATCCCTCTAGAAGGGTGGAATGCTACCCCCGCCGCCAGGACTGGCGGGGGGGTAGTATTCCAAGGTGTTTGACACCAAACACGACATGTTTCGATGCAGCCATTCCAAAGTTAGCATTTTACCGCGAGGATATAATGCACTTAAAAGTATATGGTTTAACCGCATCCACAAACAGCACCAGAGAATGGACTCTGAGAGCTGCAGAGGGGCCCTGCTCAGGCAGAGGCACCCCCTCACATAGAAGCCAAGCACCCTGCCCTCAGGATTGATAGGGCCTGCCTTAGGGGTGACTGATAGGGTTATATGTGTGTGTAGGAGAGATATAGGGAACCTATATCTCAGTGAGGGGTGCTAGCACTTCCTCACTCAGGCTGCAGTAGCAGGCCTGTGGTGTCAGATTTAGTCTGCTTCCCAGGGGTGGCATAATACATGCTGCAGCCCCTGGTAGGCCTGTGAAGTACCTATGCCCTTGGTACCTAAGGTACCATATACTAGGGACTCATAAGGTGCCACAGTATCCAATCACTAGTGCACCTAGAGTGCACTCCAAATCGTTTAGAGAGAACAGAGAGGCTGGGGCCCTGATTAGCAGGGTCCCAGCCTGACTATAGCCAGAAACCAGTGTAAACATCAGAAAAAAAGTGGGGGCAACATAAGAGGCAGATCCTACTCTCCTACACAACCCCCCCCAAACGCAGGGACACTAAACTAACCTTGACCAGTTGAGTCTTCGTGTTCAAAGTGGAAATACCTTGAGAGTCCATCTGCATTGGCATGTTGGGTCCCAGGTCTATGTTCCACTGTATAGTCCATCCCCTGTAGGGAAATGGACCACCTCAAAAGTTTTGGGTTTTCTCCTTTCATTTGTTTAAGCCATAGGAGGGGCTTGTGGTCGGTCTGAACTATGAAGTGAGTACCAAACAAGTATGGCCTCAGCTTCTTCAGGGCCCATACCACAGCAAAGGCCTCCCTCTCTATAGCTGACCAACGTTTCTCTCTAGGGGTCAGCCTTCTGCTAATAAAAGCTACTGGCTGGTCTTGACCTTCATCATTCAGTTGAGACAGTACAGCTCCCACACCCAGCTCAGAAGCATCTGTTTGGACAATGAACTTTTTGGTGTAGTCTGGACTCTGTAAGATGGGGGCAGTGCACATGGCCTGCTTTAGGTCTTCAAATGCCTTCTGACAGCTAGCTGTCCACTGAACCTTTTTTGGCATTTTCTTTGAGGTCAGATCATTCAAGGGGGTCACTATAGATCCATATCCCTTGACAAACCTCCTATAGTACCCAGACAGGCCTAAGAAGGCTCTCACCTGTGTCTGGGTGGTTGGAGCAACCCATTCCATTATGGTTTGGATTTTGCTCTGTAAAGGCTGAACCTGGCCTCCACCTACAAGGTGGCCCAGGTACACAACCTGACTCTGCCCTATCTGGCACTTAGTGGCCTTGATAGTGAGGCCTGCTTTCTGCAGGGCCTCCAAAACATTCCTGAGGTGGACCAGGTGATCCTGCCAGGAGGAACTAAAGACAGCAATATCATCTAGATAAGCTGAGCAATAAGTTTCCATCCCTGTCAGAACTTTATTCACCAACCTCTGGAAAGTGGCAGGTGCATTTTTCAATCCAAAGGGCATCACCACAAAGTGGTAGTGCCCACCAGGGGTCGAAAATGCTGTTTTGGCTTTTGCATCATCAGCTAACCTGATCTGCCAGTAGCCAGCTGTTAGGTCAAACGTGCTTAGATACTTGGCTGAGGCCAAAGTATCAATCAGCTCATCTGCCCTTGGTATGGGATAGGCATCAGTCCTAGTGACTGCATTGAGGCCTCTGTAGTCTACACAAAACCTCATTTCTTTCTTACCACCCTGGGTATGAGGCTTGGGTACCAGGACTACTGGACTAGCCCAAGGGCTATCTGAAGGCTCAATTACACCTAGCTCCAACATTTTCTGGACTTCAGTCCTGATACAGTCCCTGACATGGTCAGGTTGCCTGTAGATTTTATTCTTGACAGGCAGACTGTCTCCAGTGTCCACCTCGTGGGTGCACCAGGAAGTCTGACTAGGGGTCAGGCTAAACATATGTCTAAACTGTTGCAGAACTTGTCTGCACTCAGTTTGCTGATGGTCGGTGAGGCTGCTTGCCAAAGCAACACCATCTACTGACCCATCATCAGGGTTCTGAGAGAGCAGGTCAGGGAGAGGGTCACTCTCCTCCTCCTGGTCCTCATCAGTTGCCATGAGCAAGCCCATGTCAGCCCTGTCAACATATGGCTTTAATCTGTTGACATGGAGCACCCTCAGGGGGCTCCTGGGAGTTCCAAGATTCACCAGGTAGGTGACTTCTCCCTTCTGTTCAACTATTGTATGGGGGCCACTCCACTTGTCCTGGAGGGCTGCTGGGGCCACAGGCTCCAACACCCACACTTTCTGTCCTGGCTGGTATACAGTCAGTACAGCCTTCTGGTCATGCCAAGCTTTTTGTAATTCTTGGCTGGCCTCTAGGTTTTTGGTTGACTTTTTCATGTACTCTGCCATCCGGGAGCGGAGACCAAGTACATAGTCCATCACATCTTGTTTGGGGGGCTTGAGAGGTAACTCCCAGCCCTCTTTTACCAAACACAGTGGACCTCTCACAGGATGCCCAAACAGAAGCTCAAATGGGCTGTAACCAACCCCCTTCTGTGGAACCTCTCTGTATGCAAACAACAGGCAAGGAAGAAGAAGGTCCCATTTCCGCCTAAGCTTCTCTGGGAGTCCTTTAATAATTCCTTTCAAGGTTTTGTTGAAGCGTTCAACTAAACCATTGCATTGTGGGTGATAGGGGGTGGTGAACTTGTAAGTTACACCACACTCCTTCCACATTGCTTTTAGATATCCTGACATGAAGTTGGTACCTCTGTCAGAAATGACCTCCTTTGGAAAACCCACTCTGGAGAAGACTCCAATGAGGGCTCTTGCCACCACAGGGGCTGTGGTGGTCCTCAGGGGAATTGCTTCTGGGTACCTGGTGGCATGATCCACTACCACCAGGATAAACCTGTGCCCAGATGCAGTTTGAGGGTCAAGGGGACCAACAATGTCAATCCCTACCCTCTCAAAGGGTACCCCCACCACCGGTAGTGGTATCAGGGGGCCTTTGTTGTGCCACCTGCCTTACCACTGGCTTGGCATGTGACACAGGAGCGACAAAACTCCTTTGTGTCCTCTGACATATGTGGCCAATGAAAATGTGGAACAAGCCTGTCCCAGGTCTTGTTTTGGCCCAAGTGTCCTGCTAAAGGGATGTCATGTGCTAGGGTCAAGAGGAACCCCCTAAACTTCTGAGGTATTACCAACCTCCTGGTGGCTCCAGGGGCTGGGTCTCTACCTTCAGAATATAGGAGTCCCTCATCCCAATAAACTTTATGGGACCCACTAGCACTCCCAGCAGCCTCAGCAGCAGCCTGCTGTCTGAGGGGTTCAAGAGAGGGGCAGCACTGTTGCTCCTTGCTCAGATCTTCCCTGGAAGGGCCCCCTGCCCCCAAGAACTCAACCTGATCAGGCTCAAGTTCCTCTGGGGCAGTTCCTTCTTCAGGATCTGCTTCACCTCCCTCTGGGGGTGAATCTGTGATCTGAGACAGAGGGGAAGGCACTGCCTTTACCCTACTGCTCCTCCTCTTGGGAAGCATCTGGTCCATTGTTCCAGGATCCAGAGCTGGTTCAGTGTCATGCATTCTTGCTTGTGACCTGGTCACAGCAAATACCTCTGCAGGGATGCCCAACATCTCAGCATGAGTCCATAACTCTACTTCAGACCAGGCTGAAGTCTCTAGATCATTGCCCAATAGACATTCGACAGGGAGGTCTGCACTGACTACAACCTTCTTGAGGCCAGTTACCCCTCCCCAGGAGAAATTCACAACTGCCAGACTATGGTTGGTCTTGACGTTGCTTGCATTGGTCACCTGGTACATTTCGCCCAGGATGATCTGTCCAGGGTCCACAAGATCCTCTGCCACCATGGTGACACTAGCACCTGTGTCCCTAAATGCCAAAGCCTGTTTGCCATTTATTACAGGCTGCTGTTTGTATTTGCCCAGATTACTGGGACTCACTAGGAAGGACATATTAAGGTCTCCCTCACAAATCAGCATTGCCTGAGTGGGCACTCTGACTAGGTCAGAGTCCACTTCAGAACCCAGGGTCAACCCTACTACACCCTTATTCTGTGTACCACCTCCACCAGTAGCTGAACTAGGGGGAACAGTTGCCTTAGGGGCAGGAGTGGTGGTGGTTTGGTCTTTGGACTTGTTACAGTCAGAAGTCCAGTGCCCTTTCTGTTTACAGAATTTGCACCAGGGCTTCTTTTGGCCTTTTCCCTTGTTGGATTGTGACTCCCCACCAGATGCAGATTTTTGGGGCCCTTGTGAAGACTTCTGGTCTTTTGACTTATCCCCACCTTTCTCAGAGCCCTTAGGATCTTGCTTCTTGGTGTCACCCCCTTGGTTCTGGGGTTTCTGCCTCACCCTGGTTCTGACCCATTTGTCTGCCTTCTTTCCCAATTCTTGGGGAGAGGTCAGATCCGAGTCCACCAGGTACTGATGCAACAACTGGTTCTGGCAATTATTAAGGATCTGTTCTCTCATCATCAGATTATACAATCCCTTGAAATCAGTAACCCTACTGCCAACCAGCCAACCCTCCAGAGCCTTGGTTGCACAATCAACAAAGTCAGTCCAGTCCTGAGTCTGTGCCTTCTGGGTGTCTCTGAACTTCAACCTGTACTGCTCAGTGGTTAAGCCAAACCCATCTATTAGTGCACTCTTCAGGACTTCATAATCATCAGCATCCTCTTCTCTAACAGTGAGGAGCTTGTCTCTACCTTTATCTGAAAAGGAGAGCCACAAGATTGCTGCCCACTGCTTTTGGGGGACCTGCTGTACTCTACAGGCCCTCTCCATAGCAGTTATCCACTTGTGGATATCATCCCCACTCTGGTAGGGAGGAACAACCTTGCTCAGGTTCCTATGGTCTGGAATAGATTCTCTGCCTCTAGGGACACTGTTGCTGCCACCAAGGGGTTCTAACCCCTCTCGTCTAGAAGCTCTCTGGATCTCCAGGGCTTCTCTATCCAGTGCCAACTGCTTGGTTCTGAGGGCAACTCTTGCTTCCTCATACTGCAGCAGTTTGCACATTCTTTCAGAGGAGGTCTCTCTTATGGGAAAGTATGAGTTCCTCTGGTGGACAAATTCTCTGCCAGAGTGATAAGAGTGCTCAGATTCCCTGGAAGGGGACCTATGCCTCTCCTCCACTCTGTCAGTTCTCTTAGGGAGAATTCCTCTGTCCTTTTCAGGCCCCTTGAGGCCTGGCCCTTCAATCACAGAGTCCTGGTCATTCTGATTTTCATCATCTGACCCAGATACTGTAATTGACCCACCCACTGATTCAGACCCATTAGCTCCTAGAGCCA
Organism: Calotriton arnoldi; assembly: GCA_963921515.1. NCBI lineage: Eukaryota > Metazoa > Chordata > Amphibia > Caudata > Salamandridae > Calotriton > Calotriton arnoldi. Next base: position 1,020,866 of record CAWUFW010006618.1, read on the forward strand.
ATCTAAGATCATCTGCTGTCAGCAGATCTATCAGGTGTAGGGTTGAGGGACTCTGTCCTAGCCTCAGGTGTCTTTCAACACACATGGCTCTCAAGTCAGAGAAAGCCATGTCCTTATACTGAGGCTGAGTGGATCCACTGGTTCCACCCTTTAAGGACATTCTAGTGTTGTGCAGTGTTGTACTACCTACACTAGTTTGTGGCCTACTGATACTAGCTTGAGCTGTAGAAAGGGTGTGCTATCCCTTGGCACACAGCTCTAAGTTCAGTAGAACTTATTGATACTAAGCTTGACTTTATATGTACCTTGAGTACCTATAGTGGTTTTCAGTTAGTAATTCAAATAGAGATTTTCTGGTAAAACAATAGCAAGCTGGAATCCCACACGCTGCCCACCAATGTGAGAAGTTGGCCTGGTATATGCTGTTCACTAATTAAAGTGGACACCTTGCACCAGAACAATTCGACTCTTATGGTAGATAGGTTTAAGACAACCTTTATAGAAAGCTATCCTAGTGGTAGCTGTGGAGAGCAGCCTTCAGGCTAAGTCTTGAAGGAATGTAAAGCAGCTTGTTTTACCACACAATCTCTTGAATCACCAAATGAAAAGACACCACACAGGTATATATATCAAATATATATGTATTTATTAATAAACACTCTCTACTAATCTCTTTATGAGATTAGAGGTCAGGAACATATGTACAAGTCAAATATTATCAGAATAAGTTTAGCACAATCGAATATCACAATCTTAGTTTGCTAGACCTAGGTCTAGGGCATCTAGAATCGAGGGACCCCCAAGAACCACCCCAGGTAGTTGTAGGAGACCCACAGGGGACGGACGCGGTGACCTGGCACCGGTGCGAGTCCTGTGCGAGTCTATGCACTCAGACGCGATTGAGATTTCAATGTTAAAGGTCCCTTGCGTGTTCGAGGCGAACACACCGATCGGTCCTTGTACGAGTCGAAGGACGCGGTCACAGATAGAGATGCAAGGGAGATGGACGCGCTGTGTCTAACACAGACGCGAACCTTGTGCGAGTCAGTGCAATGGAGATCTCAGAGTTACAGGCCCTTTGTGTGTTCGAGGCGAACACCGATCGGACTCAGTACGAGTCGAAGGATACAGTTTTAGATAGTGTTGCAAAGGAGATGGACGCGGTGTGTCTAACACAGACGCGAACCCTGTACGAGTCAGCGCAATTGTCGCACTTGGAAAGTTAGAGTTTTAGGACACTTCTAGGGACGCTACAAGCAAGTCACTTACAGGGTAAGTAGTTCTAGGGCCCACACCCACAGGAGCACCGTAGTGCTGAAGTTACCTCACCCAGGGGAGCCGGGTGCATAGGTGTTCTTTGGTGTCGGGTCGCGGCGTCGTTTTCAATGGGAGCCAGTGAAGACTTGCTGCTTGCGGCGACAGGAGAAGTGTCCGGAGGAATCCAAGCCTGGATTCGGAAGATGGAAGACCTGAAAGCAGAGGGGACAGTGTTCAAAGTCACTTGGCAGTGACTCGGGGCAAGGAAGATGGATGCCCACCGTTGTCGCAAGATTCAGGTCATTCGCAGTTGCCTTGACTCTTCAGCCACGAGGTCCAGGAGGTGTCGATGACAACCAGGAGCTGGATTCGGTGTGTCCCATGATGTCTGCAGCTTACTGCGGTGTCGGCGACTCGATTGGAGCCAACAAGCCTTGGTAACAGCAAGTCTCGGGGAAAGTGTGAAGAGGCAATGGCGCAGACCAGCAAGGTCTGTGGGACTCACCCAGCGAGGGTAAGTCAGGGCAGGCCTGGAGCAACCAGGGGAGCCCTTTGGTTTCTTTAGAAAGTCTTCTGGGGACCCACAAGCTGGCTGGCAAGGGATCGCGAAGACGCCTTGGGAGGATTCGCTCACAGGGGCCCACGGTCACTCGGGACGTGGTAGGCCTCTGATCTTAGGAGGGATTCCTGCTGGAGGCTGGGACCACACGTGGTCCAAAGCACAAGTTCGTGGAACGTTGTGAAGGGGTTGCACTCGACAATAGTGCACGGTACCCAGGGGTCGCGGTTCCTCATTACTCTTGGGGTCCACTGGCCTCAGCTTCGCTGGGGACTCATGATGGCCTTTGAGAAGCCAGGAAATCTACTTCTTGGGCTGCAGGGACTTCGGACTCCGGCGGGAGCGGCATAGTTTTCGACCATCGTTTGTAGTTTTTGGTGCCTGCCAAGCAGGGGAGTCACTCCTTGACTCCAAGGGAGATTCTTCAGTCTTCCAAAGGTAGTGGAACGTCGAAGGTCCGGGATTCGTCTTCAGAGCGTCGTCCAGGGAAATCTAGGGTGCAATGCACAGGTTCCCCCTCTTATACTAAAAGAAAGGGAGGGACTAGCTCTATGACCCTACCTATGGGAGGGTCAGGGGAGTGGGTGGCTACACCCACTTCCCTTTGTCCAGTTTCGCGCCAGAGCAGGGACAGGTAGCCCCTGAGCCGGTTTGAACTGGCATATGCACAGAGGAGCCTTCTGCTCCCCCAGTGCAGGACTTCAAAGCACTCTAGGAGTGCACCCACCCAGCCCCAATACACTAAACCCTGTCTGGGAGGTGGTCACACCCCCTTGGGACAGGATATCTATTGTTGGGCTTCCTCCACTGCGAGTGTTGGTCATCAGCAGGAGGGCAGCCCAGTGTCTGTGACTGGTGGCATCCATTTTGTGATGCCAGGGCTCTGCAGGATTCTACCGCGTTTCCACAGTAGGTACATGTCTATCCCTCTAGAAGGGTGGAATGCTACCCCCGCCGCCAGGACTGGCGGGGGGGTAGTATTCCAAGGTGTTTGACACCAAACATGACATGTTTCGATGCAGCCATTCCAAAGTTAGCATTTTACCGCGAGGATATAATGCACTTAAAAGTATATGGTTTAACCGCATCCACAAACAGCACCAGAGAATGGACTCTGAGAGCTGCAGAGGGGCCCTGCTCAGGCAGAGGCACCCCCTCACATAGAAGCCAAGCACCCTGCCCTCAGGATTGATAGGGCCTGCCTTAGGGGTGACTGATAGGGTTATATGTGTGTGTAGGAGAGATATAGGGAACCTATATCTCAGTGAGGAGTGCTAGCACTTCCTCACTCAGGCTGCAGTAGCAGGCCTGTGGTGTCAGATTTAGTCTGCTTCCCAGGGGTAGGCAAATCACATACATGCTGCAGCCCCTGGTAGGCCTGTGAAGTACCTATGCCCTTGGTACCTAAGGTACCATATACTAGGGACTCATAAGGTGCCACAGTATCCAATCACTAGTGCACCTAGAGTGCACTCCAAATCGTTTAGAGAGAACAGAGAGGCTGGGGCCCTGATTAGCAGGGTCCCAGCCTGACTATAGCCAGAAACCAGTGTAAACATCAGAAAAAAAGTGGGGGCAACATAAGAGGCAGATCCTACTCTCCTACATATTCTTTACCCATCTTTTCATATTTGCCTGTCTGCCTTTGCTCAAGGCAATATTGAAACTGAAACGTAGTGACCGGCAGAGTGATTTGGCCATGAATTAGCCATTCAGTTGATGGTGATTCGGCTACAGTGAATGGTAACCTTTCCAGTTTCTCAATACGCAGCATTGTATATTTGGCTCCCCTTTGTGCCATTTCTGTCTGTTTATCAGTCAGATTGTATTCTGAAAACAGAGACGTGGTGTTTATGAAACGCCAGGGCACATAGCCTGCACGCAAAGATTGTAGCGTCCAGCTGAGCATCATGATAGAACGTAGCTGAGATTGCCCGTGTTGTAACAAGGCCAGATCTTGTTCTAATATGTCGATTGCCGAAGACACAATGTTGCCTAAGGAGTAAATCCAGGAGGTCAAAGTTGTTAACCCATTATCCACTACAGCTAATGCCTTTTCTAAATTAATACGGTCTATTTCCCGTATTCTTTCTGCGGCCTCTTGTTGGGATATTTTCCAGTTTTCATTCTAATAGGCATAAATGCCGGCATATATGAAACGTTTCTGACGTGTTTTCCTTGGGCCTAACAAGAAATCCCTAAGGTCTACATCAGGTGTGAGTAAGGTTAAGTGATGTTTCACTTCTGTGAGTGTTGAGGTCTCTAGCCAATCAAGGCACAACTTCCCAACACTATAGGATGTCACTACCCCTGGGTGTTGTCTTTGTACATAGCGTGTATCTGGCCTATGGATACTAAACCCTTCGGTTGTATTCATAAATCTCTGTTGACAGGTATTTGTGTCAATGGGCCAAATCAGCCATTTCGTCCAATCAGGATCTGATCTGTTGTACTGGAGAATGTCATCTAATCCTACCCCTTGTGTAGTTGAATTCTGCCCCCCACCCATCTGTGATGGTGTAGGAAACCCGGTGAGTTCAGTTCCTTGTTCTTGGCTAGTCCAAGACAGGATGTCTGTTGATCAGTGTCATTTAGAAATATCAGCTGCTGTGGAATGAGGCATGCTCTAAAAGCGCTTCTGTTCCCTGGACTTGCCAGTCCCTAGAACCCCAGATTGATTTCAAATCTATAGTGTCCTTCCATAGGTCGAAACCCTGTGTAGACAACTGGGCCATAAAGGAAGCAGAGTAAATCTGTTTGGTGTTAGTTAACATAATTTTCTGTGCTGATGTTTTTCTCACTTTGTAATAAAACGACTTTGGATCTGATGTATTAAACCCTGAAAAGTATGTGAATTTATGTGCAAAGGTTTGCGAACTACCTTTTGGAGGTGTCGGGCAGTGTTCCCACTGGTGGTAATCAAATACATTTCTAGGTGTTATAGATTTGTGCAAGAAATGATGACCATAATGTTGGTAACAGTACAATGTATCATAGTCTGAAGTACCTTCTAACATTTAATTGTTCGGAAATGCGACAGTTTTTTCTAAATCAGACATTATAGCATTTACAGTTTCAGTGTCCCAATCATCAGAAAATGTACTGGAGGTAACGATATCACTTAAAGAAATTTTAAATACATGTTTAAGCTTTAAAAGTTCAGTCGGACCGAATATATCATAATCAATCTTGTCCCATACTATACCGTCCGGTATAGGAACTGCTGTGATGTTCACTGAAGACAAGTCTCTTGGTTCACGATGTGAGGACTGGTGTGGTTTTAAAATCAAATTGACTCTTTGGGCTGTAGAGCTTTGCTGGAGGTATCGTCCATTAATAAGCATACTAAAAGTTATAATTAAACCTAGCCAGAAAAGAAAAAATAAAATCCCAGTGATATACCATAGTTCAATCCAAGGTGACACCAGGTAAGACTTTCTAAAAAAGTTCAAAAAGTCAGTGAGTTTCTGTTTGCGTGATATTTTGGCTGGCGTCGTTTCCGGCTCACTTGGGTCCAGTGAAAACATATCAAAGTTCATGAAATAGCCAGAAGCAGTTCAATCAATTGTTGGAATTGCATCGGGATTTATTGAAATCGGATTTTGCTCTTGACGAGGCATGTTGACGTAGACGTCTGTAGTCGGTCTTATTGCAACTTGGTTGTTAAGTTGATTTTCATTTTGAAGATGAATTTCTTGTTGAAGTGGAACGAGTTCCATAGCATTGTTGCTCAGTCCTTCATTCCGTACAGGTGGCTCTTCAAACGTGATGAGTCTTTCTGTTTGAACTTCTTGGATTGTAGCGAGAGGAGGGCACCTGCTACTGTGGAGTCCACGTGGCCTACTGTTTAGTATCGGCCACATAGTGTGGTTTGATTAAGTCGATTGAGACAAATCTTTTCTCCTTTTTTCCGGCAAGAGGCGGCAGAAGTACAGTTCTTGTGCCTTGGATTGCTCGGACAGGTACAGGCTTTCTGTAGGATGGTCCAAATTCTTTCTTGTCTGCAATCTTTTCTCTGACCAGATCTCCGATTTTTGGGATCCAGACAGGTCTTGCCGTTACTGCCTTGACTTCCTCACTGGCGGTCTGTTTCTGGAGCACGTTACTTTGTTGTATTCTGGATTTATTTAGATCCTGTAAAACAGCCAAACGATCATGGATATCAAATGGTTTTTCATCCGCCACTGTGCCTTCACAATCAAGATCAGGTACCCACATTCTTGTCCCAAATAGGACCTCGTAAGGAGTGACACCTCCTAGAGAGCTTCTTGGCTGGTTGTTGATAGCTCGTTGGACCCCATAAAGGTGATCGACCCATCTACCGCCCTTGCCTAATACCCTAGCTGTTAAAGATTGCTTTAAGTCCCGGTTTTTCCTCTCCACAACAGAATTTCCCTTGGGATGGTACGGAGAGGAGTACCGCAATGCTACGCCCATTCCTTCCATGGCCTCTTTGTAAGCCCGAGAGCTAAACGCCGGGCCACGGTCAGAATGTAACGTGCCAACTGCGTATGTGCCGATAATGACTCGCAAATCTTTTATAACAGTTCGAGCGTCAGCCGAGCGCTGAGGCCAAACCCATAGGAATCTAGAGCAGGAATCCACTGCAACAATTATATATTTCTTGGACCCATCTGATTGTAGGGGTCCGCAGTGGTCCAAATACACACATGCGAGTGGTTTGTCTGATTTCAGTAATGGTGTCTGTGCTGGGCGTGTTACGGTGGAGCCTTTCATCTGCTGGCAGATGTCGCATTTCAAGACATAGTCTATGGTCTGCTTTGTTAACCCTGGCCACCAGTAGCGCTGTTTCAATAAAGAAATAGTCGCCGTAACGCCTGTATGCGCAGAACCCAAACCCTCGTGTGCTGCTAAAATTAAGCCTTGCCTACGATCCATATTTGGTATTTCTCTATCCCCCACTCCAGGAATCTGAGCATATGGAATGTTTTGTGCATCTAACTTGTAGGAGTACTTGAGTGGAAATTTCTTTGGTACTGCTGTGCTGCCTTTGCGTGAAGCATTGACAGCTACCATAATCTCGCCGTCTATTCTCGTTTTTGAACGAGTAACTGCAGCTACGGCGGCTGTGCGTACAGCCCCCTTTGCGGCTTTATCAGCCAATGAATTCCCTTCAACATGAATGCCATCATGTTGATGACTCAGTGTATGTGTCACGTGAGCCCTTGGTAGTTCGTTTCTCAACTCCACTACCTGTTCCCATAACATTTTATGCTTAATTGTGCCACCTTTTGCATCTTTGAACCCGTTTTGTTCCCAATGATGTAAATATTAATTGTACGACTGTACACAGTAAAAGGAATCACACACGATCAGTGTGGGGAATCCCTGTTCCGTGTTTACAAGTGCCAGTATCAGTGCTTTTAACTCTGCCAGCTGAGCCGTGCAGTCTCCTAGAGATTGCGTTTTAGTGGAACTTTCCATCGTGCATGCGACCTTTAACAATCGCACACGCCGCGCTGTAAGCTTGCTTACTCCCTATGGCCGGTTGAGCAGATCCGTCAGTGTAAATAATGTATTCATACTGATCTAGAGGCAAAATTTCATTTGGTAGAGGATATTCTTGTTCGTATTGCAGAAATGCTTGTGTTTTTAAACTTGGATCAAATCTGTATTCAACATCCGTTACAGTAAGAGAATTAGCCCATTGTATCCATCTCGGATGTAAGGCTTTCGCATTTGGAATGCTAGCTTTTGTAACAGCTTCTAAAGCTGGTACTGGGGTCACGACAATTATGCGTTTACCCTGAGCCAGAGCTCTTTCTCTTGCTACAGCGGTCTGCACTGCTGTCAGGATTTTTTCTGTTGAAGTGAAACGCATCTCTGCGTTTGTGTACAGGTGTGATTTGTATGCGATCTGTACCGTTTCGCCTTCATTGAAACTCAAATAAGTGTACCCGCATTGACCCGCTATTTCTCAAATCACTAAGTTGCGTACGTTTACGCGTGTCTGTAAATGTTTAGAAGCTATCATGTCTTCCTGTAGGGAGCGCAGGATGTTTGTATGTTCCTGTGTCCATTGTCTGACTGAAAAATCAGGTTTGATTAAGTCGTAGAAAGGTTTTACTCTTTCTACGTAATCCAAAATGTATGTTCGACCAAAATTTAGGAATCCCAGAATTGATTGTAAATTCTTTAATGATTTTGGAGGTTGGAGCAGCGCACACTTTTCTAAAAAGTTAGCTGCTAGGCTTTTCCTTCACTTGACAGCTCGTATCCTAAAAATAGGACACTGAGGTGGGCAATTTTTTTAATTAAATTTGTAGCCCTCAGAGGCGAATCCCATAATAATGGTGCTCACCCTGGTCAAGTGCCTCATTAAGTCATCGTCCGTCAGATAAATATCATCTACATAGGACAATGCTTCTTCATCCAAATTTTGGAGTAACTCTGTTACTCTTGCTGAAAATACCCCGGGGCTGTTTTTATACCCTTGGGCTAGTCGACAAAATTGTCGCTGGGACCCTAACCCACTGAATGCTGTCAGATACCTGCTTTCAGGCGCTATATTTTGGCAGAAAAATCCATTTGAGATATCAAGTGTTGTTTTGTATTTTTTGCGCACAATGTTATTCTTTAATGCGGCACTGTGTGCATTTTGAACTGCAAATGTCTTTGTGCAAGTGTTTAAATGTCTGTAATCCAAAACTAAACGATATGTGTTGTCAGGTTTCATTACGGGAAACAAAGGATTGTTCATAGGTGAAGTGCAATTTTCAATCACCCCCTGGTATTCTAGTTGATCTAGAATCTCCCTGACTTGTTTTTTAGCTTCCTGCTTTATAGGATATTGCCTTTGAGCATTTGGGGAAACTTTTAACGGGATCACATGGTGAGTTGAATCCTCATCCCAACCAACATGATTTTTGTACAATGCTGGAGCTAGGGCAACCGCCCACTCCTGCGCATATGCATGTTTTAAATGTATGGGAACGAGGTCGGAAAAGGCTGGAAAAATTACAGTTTCTCCCATAGGGCACTCCATGACGAATGCTGGTGGCCAGTCTTGTTCTGCTAATAGAATGTCATAACCAGATGACAGATTTTTCCAAAAGAGACCTTTAACTTTTCTGGGCTTGTCCCCCTCCATCCGGAGTGTTATCTCATGTAACTTACCCGAGTATCAGGCGTTTCCACCATGATATACTCACTCAACTCCGCTGTCACCAGAAATTCCTTCAGGTTCTGGCGAGCTATCGTTACTTCTGCCGCGCTGTCTAGCATCGTCAGAGCCCATTCCCCGTTCAGAAGCTGTGTCCTCAGAATTCTGGGCATGTCTGATCTTGAGACCTGCTACCTTCTTCTTTTTAAACTGAGGTTTCTGTTCTTGTTTATCTTCTTTTTTAGGTGCGTAGTCCGCAGCGCATTGCGTGTCTCTGGACTTTGTACGCTCCTCTGACCGTCCTTCCCTCTCTGAGTTTTTTGATGAACCCTGAAAGGAACGAGAGGAACCAGTATCAGTATCCTGATACCTGTCAGGTTTTTTAATATTATCCCTATTCCTGAGGTTATACCTCCTTTCAGAGGGCTCCTGTTGAGGAGACCAACCTCTGGATTGAGATCTGCTGTCTTTAGACTTTTGTTGTTTTTTATTTTCCCACTTCTTTTTAGAAGAAGTAGGCGTCTGCTTTGTAGTGTCCTTTTCAGAACTGCCCACTAGTTGTGGTTTTAATGCTTTCCCACCTAGACTGTCTCTGCCTAGTTCTGCATATGCAGTTTCAATTATTTTGGGTAGTTCGTGTTGTTGATCTATTGGACCGAACTCCCTTAGGCGTTGGCGGATCGCCACTGAAGCTGCCTCCCCTTTAATATTAGCTAGTATTATGGCTGATACCTGGTCAAAGTTATTTAGTAACTTCATCCCTAAGTTAAGGGCAGGCTCTGCTCCATACTCATTTTGTATCTGTCTCAAAATGTCAGGTATTACTGCTAAGGACGGGATACCATGTGTTCTGATATATATGGCAGCAAAGACTGAACCCCAAGAGGTGCAGTCCTCTACTTGTGGTGTGATCCCCATGGGCAAGCAGATTGTTAGAATTCTGTGTTTTTCATAGGTGGTAGTATTCGGGAATACTGCCCCAAGCTGAGTTATTTTCTGAGCTATCCAGAATGGGATTTGTTCACGTTTTGCGGGCATTTTGCCCATTACCGAGTGTAATGTTTGTGGAGTAATTTTATTTCCTGTACCCTGAGCTGGAGTACTGTTTGCTGCACCTGGTGCAGGTTGGATTGTTAAAGTCCTCATGACAAATTGTGTCAGGTTTCTGTAGATTTTAATTAAATCTCTGTGTTGTACGAGTAATTCTGGCTGTGGCATTGTTCCAATGTCAGGGTGCGGTGTGTAAGCCGCTAGTATTGGCCATGTGGCCCCGTCTCCTCCGAGCGGGCCTAATCTTACTCTTTGTCGTACGTGGGGTAGGGCGCCATTAAACCAGTAATAATGTTCCTGGTAAGTGAGTGGAATCTCTCTGTCCTCAAACGGGGCATATTCCCTTGGTGCATTTCCTCTCAAATAGTAGTGAGATGTCTTTGTTATGGCATTCGCTGCTGGGAGTGTAACCCATGAATAGAATACCTCTGTTTTGTTTGATTCGTGTGCCTCAATCACGAAAACTACTATGCCACCCGTGGCTGGTAAGCCATTTTCTAATAGTCTTATGGTGACTGTCCTTCTGAATTTTGGTGCAATCTGTATTGCATCCTCAGGATCTTCTCCTCCCAGGTCAACTCTCTCATCCCCTGAACCAGGCATGTTTAGAGGAAGAAGTGTTCTAAGGGAACTAAGGTGAGGTGTTATGCACAATTTAGGAACTAAATGTCCTTTCAAGCTTGAATAACCAACAGCCAATAAATAGTATTTTCGTACTACTCAGCTGCAGCGGATTTTGTGCCTACCCACTCCAGACGTCTCTGGGGTTTTGTGAGTAGGTTCTCTGAGAATAGCACGATTGAACTACTCAGATTCTACTGTTAAATAAGTACCAAACCAACGTTGGTGGCGCCATGTCGTGTAGTTCCTATAGTACCCATGCAGGACCTGCGCGTTTGTATAACATAAGCTGTGGGCTTGGTGGCAGACTGGCTCTGTGCACCCCCACTGCGTATGTTAGCCGGATTTGCATTCAATCAATCAATCAATCAATCATTATATTTGTAAAGCGCGCTACTTACCCGTGAGGGTTTCAAGGCGCTGAGGGGAGGGGGGGAGCTGCTACTGTTTGAATAGCCAGGTCTTGAGGAGTCTCCTGAAGGTCAGTAGGTCCTGTGTCTGCCGTAGGTGGAGGGGGAGGGTGTTCCATGTCTTGGCGGCGAGGTGGGAGAAGGATCTGCCGCCGGTGGTTGCTCTTCGGATGCGGGGGACGGTGGCAAGGGCGTGGTCGGCAGAGCGGAGCTGGCGGGTGGGGGTGTAGAAGTTGAGGCGGCAGTTGAGGTACGCTGGTCCGGTGTTGTGGAGTGCTTTGTGTGCGTGGGTGAGGAGCTTGAAGGTTATCCTCTTGTTGACGGGGAGCCAGTGCAGGTCTTTCAGGCGGGGTGTGATGTGGCTGCGGCGCGGATGTCGAGGATCAGACGTGCCGAAGCGTTCTGGATGCGTTGGAGCCGTTTGAGGAGTTTCGCCGAGGCTCCGGCGTAGAGGGCGTTTCCGTAATCCAGTCTGCTGCTGACGAGAGCCTGGGTGACCATTCTTCTGGTTTCGGTGGGGATTCACTTGTAGATCCTGCGAAGCATACGGAGGGTGTTGAAGCAGGAGGAGGAGACGGCGTTGACGTGCTTCGTCATGGAGAGGGTGGAATCGAGGATGACCCCTAGGTTGCGTGCGTGGTCGGTGGGTGTGGGGGCCGTTCCTAGCAAGGAGGGCCACCAGGAGTCGTCCCAAGCCGAGGGGGTGGACCCGAGGATGAGGACCTCCGTTTTGTCTGAGTTCAGCTTCAGCCGGCTGTTTCTCATCCAGTCGGCAACGGCCGTCATTCCCTCGTGGAGGTTGGTTTTGGCTGTGTGAGGGTCTCTGGTGAGGGAGAGGATCAGCTGGGTGTCGTCGGAGATGTTGTTGAGGTTGTGCAGTCGGGCGATGCGGGCGAGCGGGCCATGTAGACGTTGAACAGCGTGGGGCTGAGGGATGAGCCCTGGGGTACGCCGCAGATGATCTCGGTGGCTTTGGAGCGGAAGGGAGGAAGGCGGACGCTCTGTGTTCTACCGGAGAGGAAGGAGGTGGTCCAGTCCAGGGCCTTCTCTTGAATCCCTGCGTCGTGGAGGCGTGCGCGTAGGGTGTGGTGGCAGACCGTGTCAAAGGCGGCCGACAGGTCCAGGAGGATGAGGGCCGCGGTTTCACCGTTGCCTAGCATGGTTCTGATGTCGTCTGTGGCGGCTAGGAGGGCTGTCTCGGTGCTGTGGTTGCGGCGAAATCCGGACTGGGACGAGTCCAGAATGCTGTTTTCCTCGAGGAACCTGGTTAGTTGTATGTTGACGGCCTTCTCGATGACCTTCGCCGGGAACGAGAGCAGGGAGATGGGTCGGAAGTTTTTGAGGTCCTTGGGGTCAGCCGTGGGTTTCTTCAGTAGGGCGTTGATCTCGGCGTGCTTCCAGTCCTCTGGGAAGGTCGCTGTCTCGAGGGAGCTGTTGATGGCCTTCCGGAGGTGAGGTGCGATGACGGTGCTGGCCCTGTTGAAGATGTGGTGTGGGCATGGATCTGTCGGGGATCCGGAGTGTACGGAGTTCATGATCTTGATGGTGTCGTTGTTGTCTATGTTGGTCCAGGAGGTCAGGCGGTTGGTGCGAGTGGTGGTCGTGGGTGTTTCGGTGGTTGCCGGGGCGGTCGCGGTGTTGAAGCTGTCGTGGATGTCCGTGATCTTGCGGTGGAAGAAGGTGGCCAGTGAGTCGCACAGTTCTTGCGAGGGTGGGATGTCTTTGGCGCTGGAGTTGGGGTTGGAGAGTTCTTTCACGATGTTGAAGAGCTCTTTGCTGTTGTGTGCGTTGTTGTCTAGGCGGTCTTTGAAGGAGGCTCTCTTGGCGGATCTGATGAGGTGGTGGTGGTTGCGGGTGGCGTCCTTGTGAGCTGCGTAGCTTTCCGGGGTTCGTTCGCGGGTCCAGTTCTTCTCTAACTTACGGCAGGTTTTCTTGGATGCCTGGAGGTCTTGGGAGAACCAGCTTGCTTTGTTCCTGGTGTGGCTGGTGGAGGGTTTCTTGATTGGGGCAAGGGCGTTGGCGCAGTTTTCGATCCATTGTCTGAGGTTGTGGGCTGCGGCGTCCGGGTCGGTCGGGTCTGCGGGTGGGCTTTGGGCGAGGGTGGTGGTTAGCTGGTTATCGGTGACTTTGCTCCAGCAGCGGCGTGGCATCTGTTGGATGGGGTGGGGTGTGACGGGTTTCCGAAAGGTGAAGTGGATGCAGCGGTGGTCGGTCCAGTGGAGTTCGGTGGTGTGGTTGAAGCAGACGTAGGTGCTTGCTGAGAAGATGGGGTCCAGCGTGTGGCCGGCGGAGTGGGTGGGCGTCGTGACGAGCTGTCTGAGTCCGAGGTTGGCGAGGTTGTCGATCAGGGCGGAGGAGTTGGGGTCGTTGTTGTTCTCGAGGTGGAAGTTCAGGTCCCCGAGGAGGATGTAGTCCGTGGAGGCGAGGGCGTGCGTGCTGACGAGGTCGGCGATGGAGTCGCAGAACTGTGGTCGGGGACCGGTGGGTCTGTAGACGAGTGTTCCTCTGAGGGTGGTGTTGGGGTCGGTGTGGATCTGGAAGTGCAGGTGTTCGGCGGTGCAGAGGGTGTCAGTATCGTTAGTCGAGATGTTGAGGGTGTTCTTGTGGATGATGGCGATTCCTCCTCCTATTCCGTTGGTGCGGTCCTTGCGGATGATCTTGTAGCCTTCCGGGATGGCTATGGCAATGTCGGGTGCTGAGGAGGAGTTCAGCCAGGTCTCGGTCAGGAAGGCATTAGCTAGCTCACAGTGCCACTAGAATCTCCTCTTATCGGGGAGAGATTAGTTTCTGGCAACCTTAGACCCTGACAACCCAAATTCCTCAGAATCGTGGAAACAATGTACTACTTTTCGCTCAGTCACTCGTGCTTACTTGTTCGGTTTGTCTCAGAGAGTTACACAGAATAAACAGTCTGGGCGTTTCAATAAGTATTTATTGAACAGTTGTTATTCTAGTGTAAAATATATGTGCTGCAGAAACCAGCAGACAATAGCAGAGATATATTATCAGCAGTACGATAAAAGCAAAGGGATAGAACAGTTCTACCATATTGCAATAATCATGGATATACATGAATATAAAAAGCATTATAAAATGCGTGTACTCCTACGATGCCTAACTAGATGTACCTGAGTGTACCTAGCATATGTGTAGGTCTAAAAGCCTAAGAGCCAAGAATCCTTCTAGGATCTAGTCGAACCCCCATACCTGAATAGAGAGAGTGTGGGACCCCGACCTGGTCTTGAGTTGGACACCCTGCAAGGGCTGTGTCAGACCGCTGTCAGCTGGAGCGACTGCATGCAGGAGCCTCAGCGTCTCTGGTCAGTGTGTCAGCATGGAAGTCTTGGTTCCCTCTGCCTTACCGGGGTAAGATGTGGTGTATTTATACCCTGAAGACTCTAGTTGCTTCGTATGGTTTGTATTGGCCATGTTAGACTTGAGGAGGACGTCAGGGGTGAACTTTGTACATACATATTATGCAGGTGGTGTATTCCTAGAGAGCCATGCATAATTGATGAGTACAGTGTGGGCCTGTGTTTGGGAAAAACCCTGCTGTATTCAAAACCACAGAATAGATAACGTTCAGCCCTCAGAGCACGTTGTGTACTAGTGAGGACCAATGTATTTGAAAGATCATGCCTATATAAGGAATCATGACTATAATAGGACATGTACAGTTATGACCGTAATAGGGTATATGCGGCTTTGACCATAATAGGGCAAGTACGAATATGACCGTATTAGGGCAAATATGAATACGTCCATTTTAGGGCATGTATGAACGGGTCTACATTAGGGCCTCTCTACGGGACATAACACTGAAAGACTTATGAATCTATTGACATACCCACTCACAGACTTATATACCCAGTCACAGACCCACTCAAAGACTTTGGCACTTACTCACATAACCCAGTGAATCATTAATACACACTGTTATAGAGATATTGAGAGAGTGATAAATGTTTTTGTAGAGTTATTGAGATAGTGATTTATCTAGTGTGATGGTTAGAATGAATTATATAGTTATAATTTTTGAGTGTGGTGATGGCTATTGAATTCCTGCTTTTGCTTTGCGTTTTCGCAACATATTCGTGATGGTCGTGGTTACCAGCGTCATCGCGACTCCCAGCGTCACAGCAAAAATGGAAAATAGGTTTGAGAAATGGTTTTTATAGAAACTCGCTAGAAAAACATGAATTTAGAGAATACAGTAATAAACCCCTAGTGTATAAAATACTGTAATATGTGTGCATGTATGTGTTTCACACTTTATGGAAAAGGCACGATTGTCGTGGTTACTGATGTTATCGCAACGCCCTAAATAACAGTGAAAACAGAAAATTGGTTTCAAAGATAGTTTTTAGAGAAACTTAGTACAAAAACATGAGTTTAAACATGTTTTTCAAAGAATCATGTATACAGTAATATATGTAGTGTAATGTTTAGAATGGATTTTTTAGTTGTTATTTTTGGATGTGATGGTGGCCACTGAATGTCTGCTTTTGTTTTGCAATTTCACAACTTATTCGCAATCATCACAACATCAAACAGAATTTCAAAAATTCGAATAAAAATGTTACAGTAATGAAATAGAATAAAGAAAATGTTAGAAAGTCACTGAAAAAAACAAAGGTTACAGAGACGTTATAATAAAAAAATTAACATTTAAAAAACCTTAACAATTCACTGAAAAAAACAAAGGTTACAGGGACGTTATAGTTAGGCTCAGGTTTCATTCTTACAAAACCAGAGAAATTCAGCAGTTAAAGTTAGCTGAGCTAACTATAACTTGTGACCTTACATATTACATTGCTCATGACATGGTCAGTGACATCACTGATGGCATCACTGTTGACATCATCCAGTGACTGCGAGTGTTTTTAAATAGTTTATGAGTGTTAAATATATATACCAAGGTGACTCAGTGAGTGCGTGACTGACTGTATAAGTGAGTGGTTAGGTGTCTTGTGACTAGCCATCTTGGAACTCTGCATTTTTTAAAATTCAAATTAGCCACAAACTCGTGGATGGATCTGCGGCAAAATTGGAAAAAAAGACGCAGCGGCTCCTGCGCGTCTTTTTCAGAAAGCCCACCTCATGGGCAGTGTTTTTTAATTATGCGGGGGTTGCCCACAAGGCACCCCCGCACCCTGGGGACCACCACCTCCCCGGGGCAAACAATAATGAAATGATGCGGCGGGCCCCCTTGGCCCCCTGTAGCTTGGGGACTGCCGCCTCCCAGCGGTTATTTATTTAATTAGTGTGGGGAGGCCCGTACAGTCTCCCCTGCAGCCCAGGGACCCCCACCTCCCTGGGGAAAATGAAATGGGGGGACTCACAGACCCCCCCGCCCCAGAGTCCACCACCTCCCCAGGGCTGTTTAATTCTCAAATGGGGGGCTCGTAGACTCCCGGGACCCTGGGGACCAGCAAAGGAAGCTAGAGGCTACCAGGGCCGAATAACAGCGGCTGGTGGCCGAGGAGGAAGATGAGGAGGAGACGGCAGCAGATGCAGCCTCAAATGCCTGGGTCCTAGCCAGACCCCAGTGCCTTGGGTAGCGGCGCTGTGGTCAGGCAGCCACCCACCGCCATTCAACCACTGCTGCTCCCCCTGTAGACTCTATAGAGCCTTTCTGCGCTGCATGCTCCAGAGGATGGCACGTCTGGAAGCCAGGATGGAGGAACGTTTTGACTGATTGGAGAGGAAGCTCCTAGCCCGCCACTAGGCGTCTCTTGTCCCCTTTTTTTAATCTTTTGTTTGGTGGGTGACTTGTTGGGGAGATGTTGGAAATGTGGAAGTTGGGGCATTTTTGGGGTTTTCTCTTATTTATTTATGGACAATTACGTTTTTGGACTTTCTTTCTAAGTTGAATTTGGACAATGGTTGGGGTTAGTGAGAGGGGTGGGCCAGGTATTGTGTGTTTTCTAGTTTATATTTGTTAGGGGAATACATTTTTTATAGTTGTACATATCATTTAAATCTTTTTTGGGGGATTACTGTTTTACTTCGCACTGCTTTCTTTGCCGCAGGCCCACAGCCAGTTTTTAAAATCTGCTGATAGTGTAACACCAACAAATAGTTTTGCGGTACCCTCACTTGTCCTACTACTCTCTCCTCCTAGTCTCTGCAGTCTGCAACTATATTAACCCCTAAGGACTCAGAGGGGGTTTGGGTGTGTGAATTTCCATTGATTATTGCAGCTCAACAATGAATCCCCCACAGTTCTTCTCTTAGCTGAGTAGACACAGTGATGGCTGCATGGTTTCCCAAGGTGCCATGGTGGTGGTAGTAGACAGTAGCAGCATGTTAGTGCACTCGTCGAATAGTGAAAGCACCAGATCCAGAAGCGAGGTCCCACTCCCTCCTAGCCAAACTCATATAATCGAGTCCCTTTTTTTATTATTGATTTTTTAAACTATTGTATTCTAATATTGTGCTATTGAATGATGAGATAGAAGTTTATTAAATTGAAAACTGATGTCATTGAGTAAAATACATCCTAGAGAATTTGATATATGAAGAAACAAAACTTTTTATGATTTTGTATTATATATATTCTATTAAAAAATTCTTTAAGTGAAAAAATATGCAATAATTCTGACTTTTTACACAAATTCAGGTATCAGTGTTTAGTGGTAATTTTTAAATAACGTTGAGTGAATTCTTTTTCTCTCACTTAGTGGTCAGTCTGAATGGTGGATATAAGTTAGTGAATGTTTGTGGAGAAAAGGGACACTTTTTCCATTAGGGAATAATACCCCGCACCATAAACGGTGTGGGAGGTATGATTCCATGCACTGTAAAGCTCCTCCGGGAGGCCCTCAGTGCTCCCAGTACCAGTCTTCTAGACCTGGACAGCACAACATGGCTGCTGCCGACCAGAGACACAATTCTGCCCTCCTGCTGCTGAGCCAAGCTCGAGCAGGGGAAGGAAGGACAATAGGTTTCCTGTCAGAGGGAGGTGTGACCACCTCCCAGATAGGGTTTAGTGTATTGGGACAGGGTGGGAGCACTTGCTAGCGCCACTCAGTCTGCTTGAAGGGCACACTTGGTGCCCTCCTTGCATAGTCCAGTTCAAACCAGGCCAGGGAGCCGTTGGCTCCTGCTCTGGGGTGAAACTGGACAAAGGACATGAGAGTATTCTCCCCACTGTCTGACTCCTCCCCTAGGAGTGAACCCTGAATCGTCCTAACCCTTTCCTGAGGGTATTTAAGGGCTTAACTGTAGGTGGGTCCCTAGATTCGTCGTGGGACAAGATTCATATCAGGACACCACTTCTTCTTCGAACGTCTGGGCACTCTGGACTTCGCTCTGGGTATCGAGACTGCAACTGAGAAGATTCCTGTTGCTCCTGGTCTTGTTGCCCTGCTTGTCTGTTGCAACGTTTGTACCTGTGCTCCATACAGGAACCTTCCAAGACTTGTGAACATCCAAGACACCTGAAGGAATCTCCCTTGAAGTGAAGGAGTCACTTCCCTGCATCTGCAGGCACCGCAATGAAGCTGACTGGTCTGCTGATCCTGGGCTCCCACGGAGTCCAAATGGCTCAGCAACCCAGGTGGTGGTTCTTCACATCCCTCGAGGTCTGCCCTGTCCTCTCACTGAGTTTGAGGCCAGTATCCTTCGCAGGAGCCGAAGGAACTGAACCCCTGTGCACCGCATCAACTGCTGTTGCAAAAGCTTGTTGGCTTGCTTCCTCAGAGATCTTCAGGCTCTAAGTAGCCTCCACCTCAAGCATCTCCTGTGACCAAGATCTTAATCCACATCGCATCCCTTGCACCGTTGGCCTGCATCTTTGGTGAGCTGCTCGAGGTCCTCTTGCGACTCTAGTGCCTCTGGTCTGTGGGTCCATTTGAGGGTCTTCTTTGATTTAAGCAGGCTCCCCTGATTGCTCAGGGCCTGCTCTGACTCTCCTGCTTGTGGTGAGTTACCTGGACCATTCTGGTCCTGACACTGCGCCTTCTTCACTTTCCACGTTGTTGGCAGTTACCAAGGCTTGTTGGTGCTCCCAACGGACACCGACCCCTCAACTCTCGATGTCCCACATCGGACAGGTCGTGAACAGCTCCTGGTCTTCCACAGCATCACCTGGTCGCAACAGCTGCAGCTCCAAGGTCACTGTCCGCTCTCCTGCAGCACCCGACATTGTTGGGAATTCGTCTTCTGTGCCTCCTGGTCACTCCTGAGTGACATAGACTCTGTCCCGTCTGTTTGCAGGTACTTCTCATCTTGAATCCACCTTTGGGTTCCACAGGACACTTTCACCTTCTCCAGCAGTGGCATCTTCCTGAAGTCCTCCATTGGGTTCGACTGCGGTTTCCGACGCCACTTTGCAACTATGCACCTGGCTTCCCTGGTGTAGGTATCCTTGTTCCTAGGGTATCCATGGGTGTGGTGGCTTTCCAACCTTCTGTCTTCCACTGGGTTTCTTCAGGGTCCACTGGGAAAGGTCCTTCTTCTTTAAAATGCAACCGTGACTCACATATTGACTTGTATTGAGCCCGCGGTCGTGTTCCCACTCTGCACCCGGCCCCGTGGGGTTCCTTGGGTCCCCGGCACTTCTACGTCTTCTGGGTATAGTCTTGACTTGAGTCGTGGTTTGCATACCACTATTTTAGTATATGGTTTGGTCTCCCCCTGGCGACCACTGTGCATTTGTGCTACTTACCTGTTTTATTTACAAAGTATTGTGTGCACTGTGTATTTCTCCGGGCAGGAGATATTTGTATGTGTTAGTGAGTGTCTTATAATAAATGCATACTTTTATAAATACACGGTGTGGTTCTTTTTCACTTAATCTATACCAATAAGATTATGCTCTGGTACAACAAGCTGCTTTACACTCCTTCTGGACTAAGCCTGAAGTCTGATCTCCACAGCTACCACTTAGAGAGCTTTCTAAGGTTGTTGAAGACCTCTTAAATCACCATAAGGGTTGCCTGGATTAGAGCAGAGTGCCCACTTACACAAGTGTGCACCAGATACTAAGCCAACTTCTCACATTGGTGTGCAGCGGTTGGGATTCAAGCCTGCATTGTTTTATCAGCTAATCTTGGTGTGGATTAATTGAAAAACCCTCACTAATATTAGGCACATATAATACAGCTTAGAATAAGTAAGTTCTACCGAACTTAGGGTTGGGTAGTTAAGGGTCTAGCACACCCTTTCTCCAACCTCAGAGAGTTTAGTTTCCACTAGGGTAGGTAGGTGCAACACCTCACTACACCTAGAACCATGTCTAGTTGGGGATACCAGTGTACCCCAGTCTGCTAAGTACAGTGGTCTAAAGTTCCAGGAACTAAGGACCCTGTGTAGTCTTAGAAAGATAAAGACAGGTGGCAACCCCACCATTAAACTGCTCTTAGAGCTGCTGCATCAGGATGATGGTCATCCTGTAGAGGCTGAACAGGATAATGTTGGTGGGAATACTCATGGAGAGGGAGCATAAGGGGCTCTCTCTGATGATCTCAATTCCGAGTATGGGCAGGAGGACTCGAATGAGTCCAACCTGCCCAACTCCGACCCCTCAGGGAATAGTGCAGATGGCACAGAGGAGACACAGTTTGATCCTCCTGGGAGGATCCAGAGTACACCAAGGAGGTCTAGATCCTCCTCTAGGGGATACAATACTTCAGACACTTCCATAGGGACCTCCATATCTAGTAAGAGGGACAGCTCTTTTGACAGGGAATACCAACCGCTCAAACTTGAGAAAGTCAGACGTAGGCTCAGGAGAGATCAGTTGGCCCTTGACAAAGAGTAGTCCAGAGGGCTAGGAAAAGATTGGGACTAGAGTCCCATGGTGGCAGCAACAATGTCCCTAGAATCAGGGAAACTTCTTTTGACAGTAGGAACCTGAGCAGGAAAGCCCCTCCTTACCAGGAGAGTGATGACATCCACAAATGGATAACTGCCTAGGAAAGGGCCTGTAAAGTTCAGAAGGTCCCCCAGGAGCAGTGGGCGGCTATCATGTGGCTCTCCTTTGCTGACAAAGGTAGAGATAAGCTCCTCGCTGTTAGAGTAGAGGATGCTGACAATTACTCAGTACTGAAGAGTGCTCTCATAGATGGGTTTGGCTTAACCACTGAACAGTATAGGATTAAGTTCAGAGTCACCCAGAAGGCACACACCCTGGACTGGGTAGACTTTGTAGACAGTGCTATTAAGGCTCTGGAAGGCTGGCTTCATGGAAGCAAGGTACAGGACTATGAGGGATCGTACAATCTGATCATGAGGGAGCACATCCTTAATAACTGCCAGAACAAACTTTTGCACCAGAACCTGGTGGACTCTGATCTGACCTTTCCCCAAGAATTGGGAAAGAAGGCTGACAAATGGGTCCGCACCAGGGTTAAACAGAAACACCATGGTAATGGAAGTGACCAGAAGAAGCAAGATTCTTCTAAATCCCAGTATAAGGGTGGGGACAAGGGTAAAGATAAAAAAGAGTCTTCACAAGGGCCCCAAAATCCTGCATCTGGGGGTGAGTCCCAAAATTCCAAGAAAGGCAAAAAGAAACCTTGGTGCTACATTTGTAAGATAAAGACCCATTGGACAAGGGATGCTGATTGTCCAAAGGCCAAGGAAACTCCTACTACCACTGCCACTGAGGCACATGCTCCCCCTAGCACAAGTACAAGTGGTAGTACAGCAACCAAGGGATTAGTGAGGTTAACCTTGTGTTCTGAGATGGGTTGTGACTTTGCCACCTTACTGGTAAGTCCCACTAACTTGGACAAGAACAGACAGCAGCCTTTGATCAATGGAAAAGAAGCAATGGCTCACAGGGACAAAGGGGCCAGTGTCACTATGGTGACAGAGAAACTTGTGTCCCCTGTTCAGATCATACTTGGACAAATGTACCGTGTCACCAACGCAAGCAATGTCAGGACTGACCATTCCTTGGCAGTTGTGAACCTCAGCTGGGGAGGGGTAACTGGCTCTAAAAAGGTTGTGGTATCTGTAGACCTTCCTGTATATTGTCTGTTGGGCAATAATCTTGAAACTTCAGCTTGGGCTGAAGTGGAGTTCAGGACTCATGCAGAGATGATGGGCATTTCTGCCAGTGTCTTTGCTGTCACCAGGGCTCAGGCCAAACAGCTCAGCACTGACAAGGCACTGGATCCTGGGAAAATGGACCAGGTGCCTCCCATGAGAAGGAGCAGGAAGGGTAAGGCATTATCCCCCCCCACAAACTCCCTGTGAAGATCAGCCTCCTGAGGGAGATGATCTCAGCCCCTATGAAGGTACTTTCCCATAGGAACTTGGGCCTGACCAGGCCGAGCTCTTGGGGGCATGGGGCCCTTCCAGGGCAGACTTGAGTTTGGAGCAGCAGACCTGCCCCTCTCTTGAACCCCTCAGATAGCAAGCTGCTGCTGAGGAAGCTGGGAATATCAGTGGGTCCCATAGGATCTATTGGGAAGATGGGCTTCTATAATCTGAGGGTAGAGACCCCAAGCCTGGTGCCACCAGGAGGTTGGTAATACCCCAGTGGTGCAGAGGTTTGCTCCTCTCCGTAGCACATGATATTCCTCTTGCAGGACACTTAGGACAAAGCAAGACTTGGGACAGGCTTGTCCCTCACTTTCACTGGCCCCATATGTCTGAAGACACAAAGGAGTTTTGCCGCTACTGTGCCACTTGCCACGCCAGTGGTAAGTCAGGTGGCACCACAAAGGCCCCCTTAATTCCACTACCCGACATTGGTGGGCATTCTTCTTCCGTGCCTCCTGGTCATTCCTGAGTGGCATAGACTCTGTCCCCTCTGCTTGCAGGTACTTCTCATCCTGAATCCACCTTTGGAGTCCACCGGAAACTTTAACCTTCTCCAGCAGCGGCATCTTCATGAAGTCCTCCACTGGGTTCGACTGCGGTTTCCAACACCACTTCGCACCTGTGTCCCCGGCTTCCCTGGTGTAGGTATCCTGGTCACTAGGGTATCCACGGGTCGGATGGCACTACAACCTTCTGTCTTCCACGCGGTTTCTTCAGGGTCCACTGGGAAGGGTCCTTCTTCTTGAAAATTGCAATAGCGACTTTCCCATTGACTTGAATTGAGCATGCAGTCATGTTCCCACAGTGCAGACGGCCTCAGTGGGGTTCCTAGTTACTTACCTCGGGTGGTTCCTTGGGTCCCCGGCATTTCTACGTCCTCTGGGTACAGTCTTGACTTGAGTTGTGGTTCGCGTACCACTATTTTAGTATATGGTTTGGTACCCCCCGGCGACCACTCTGTATTTGTGCTACTTACCTGTTTTTATTGCAAAGTACTGTGTGCATTGCGTATATCTCCGGGCAGGATATTTGTATATGTCAGTGAGTGTCTTAAAATAAATACATATTTTTATAAATACACTGTGTGGCTCTTTTTCACTTAATCTATACCAATACGATTATGCTCTGGTGAAACACGCTGCTTCACACTCCTTCTGAACTAAGCCTGCAGGCTGCTCTCCACAGCTACCACTTAGAGAGCTTTCTAAGTTTATCGTAGACCACTAAAATCACCATAAGGGGTGTCTGGATTAGTGCAGGGTGCTACACTTACATAAGTGTGCACCATATACTAAGCCAGCTTCTCAAACACGCCATACAGTGCCGGAAGGATTATGATGATGCTGGCAACTATGAATTATGGGTGGGTACTCTAAATATATTTAATATTGCCAGTGTGGGCTATACTTAGAGCTGAAGAAGATCCTCGTCCTGCCTTGAGTTGGTGTTGCTTTCACCACGTCCGCCCCACCAAGTGTGTGATCAATTAATGGTGTACATTTAATTTAGTCACACCTCAATATATCACACAACCTGGGGAAAGAGGGTTAGGGGTTCGATGAATGGATGGGAAGGGGGATTTGAGGGAAAGGTTTGACAAAGACAAACACTACACAAGGACAACGCATTCATCTTGGCAGCCGACCATCATAAATCTGTCATTGGGAGGAAAAGGAAATGGAGTAATGATGATGAGTAGTACAGGTAAACCAAATCAAATTGTCCGTCTGCCCCCAGAGCGACCCAAGTTATATTATGCTCTATTGTGCCGAGCTTTGAAAGATAGCAAAAAAAATTAAAATATCTGTAGGAGTCAAGTACACAAACTTAAACAACACGCACAGCTCTAATGATTAACCCTTTCCATGTGTCGGATGGCCCCCGGCCATCCGACATCACAGTGGGTGTGTGCGGAGGACGGCCGGGGGCTGTCCGAACCCCGCCCACTCATTAATTCGCCCACACCGCGGGGGAATGTGCGCAGCGCGCAAGGGGTTAAAGAGAACAAATTATACTGTATTGCCAGATTGGGAGTTGCATCTGCATTAGTCTTGGGCTGTCCGTCAATCTTGGGTGACTGGCGGATGCGGTTCGGTTCAGTAAGTGTGAGTCTGTTATATTGTTTTTCCAGAATGGCGCAGCGAAAAGGGCCTGTAGTTTGAAAAACAAAAATGGCATTTAAGAATCAAGGAGAAAAGTTAAACTGCATAAGGAATGCAACGAGAAGGCTCAGGGTCAGCATGGCTAAATGTCTGTTTCCGGCAGTTACCCTCAACAACAGGCCCCCACCCAACTACCACTTAGCTTTGAATTTGAGCCAAACAGCACTGAGCACACACACACCCAGCAACAAAGCATTTTCCCAATCAAGTAAAAATCAATGCACCGCTGTCACTCACCATCACCACTGCACAGAGTTGTCTAGGTCTGTTGTTTACCTTTAGGCCACTTCAAAGTCATCACCAAATAAAATCAGTTGGTTTCAGTGAATTTGAAAACTTCGATCTTCTTCTGGTGAAAGTTCTGGAAGTAGTCACACCCACGCCCTGAGTCATTCCATCATCTCTGATCCTCCTTAGTCTGACTACGATTGTATGGTGTCCAACTCTGTACCAACTGTGTCCCGAGTCCTGACTCAAATGCAATAGATCAGCCTGCAGTAAAATATTGTTGTTGCACAACAAGAAGGGAAAGATTGAGTCATTTTTTGTGTAGACTAGATTTGTGTTTGCGTTATCTAAGGGACTGGTCAGGTCTGACTCTTTGAGGAGTATAAAGCAGAAAACAATAAACCAAAGCAGTGTGTACTGTGGAGTGGACCCGGTGAAGGAATCTATCTCTCAAATGGGAAGGAAAAAAAAAAAACCTTCAGGGGAAAATTATTGATCTGCCATCGGTAGGCCGCCATCATTGTAAATCATCACTGACACATTTTAAGCATAATAGTTACAAGTAAACAAACATCCAGTGTCATACTGCCTGCCACCACATGAATCATCTCTTCTCAATACACATGACAACACATCACAACAAGTTCACAACAAACAACAATCACTCAGCATGCAATGCATGCCATTTACATTTACCTGTTCTACCGGCGTGCTCACCGTGATCAATTTGTGGTACATTGCAGACTGCAGATCCATTTGTTCATGAAGCAGAGAATTGCTAGTGTAAATTGAACTATAATGTCACATGTGGGGCAGTCCCTCTAGGGTAGGAAAGGATAGATAGTCAAGGCCCAGGGTTGGAGGCAGACACACATTTGTTTGTATTCTCCATCCACTGCCCGGCTTGAGGGAAATGGGTGTGGGGGGGAGTCAGGGCGTCTTCACTCCACACAGTTGCAACTCCAATCCGGTAATAAAATGTGTCTAAGAGTAAGACGGTGGGGATGAATTGGTAAACCAGACACAAACAAATAATAAAGTAAATAATAATGTTCCCTAGTAGCTATATCTTTTTTTTGGGGGGGCGTCAAAGAAAGAAAGAAAGCAGATCAGCGATAGACTAGAGACTGAGAGAGAGAAAGTTCTATGGTTGTTGTTGGCCCAGGCCTAGTAGTCAGGGAAGTAGAGCTCGTCCTCAAACTCTGGTGGTTCGCCCAGAAGTAGGTCATCTAACACACTACTTCCATGACCTGAGTCTCCGTCATCTTCCTGCGGTGCTACTTCAGGTATGGTGTAATCCGGTGGTATAAAGTGCTGATTCATTTTGGTCATGGTTCATCTCTCCATGTTTTGGGGCAAGAGACTGGTCCTTCTCACTGTGACAGAGGCAAAAGAAGCACTGAAAGCACAGCAGAGACACTAGCTACAGAGCAAGCCAGGTAATTCATTGCCAGACTGCTGACCACTGGCCATTGGCACCTCTTCCCATACCAATACACCAAAGGGTTTTGATCAAGGTAGGCCTCTGTTGCATCATCCAGAAAGACCTGAACCATCCGCTCAATGTTCATTGCTGGTGCTCCACCTTGCTTGACCTCTTTTGCCTTTGCCTCTGCACTGGGCTAAAGCCCTGCCAGTAGAAACCACTCAGTTGCAGATTTGGGGGCTGACGCTTCTGGTATTGTTGTTGTTGATAGTGTTCTTGTTGTTGGTTTTGGCTGCTGTGAGCCAACAGCACTGCCCTCAGGCTCTGAACTTGAAGGCTTACCCACAGGACTTGTGCCCTGGACCAGTGGGCCTCTCATTCCCTGCTGCTCTTTTTCTAGCTCACAGCCTTGCTCAGCTATCCTTGTTTTGTATTTTCTAACATCCCCGTCTGAAAAAGGAATGAAAGTGGACAGTAATGGTTTGTACCGTGGATCAAGAATTGTGGCTCAGATGTAATGTTTGGAGGACGCAATGTCTCTTTGCACCCTTGTATTAGCAGACTGTGGTATTGTGGCATTTACTTATGTTACATTACTTATGTTACTGTTCTTATCTCTGCTTAGTGTTTATACTTGAGCAGTACCATGGTGATAGAACCTGGTGAAAAGAATGTTGTTAGCTGAGGTCAGTTTATGCAGCTGAGCCTTGGTGGTTGGATGAGACCTTTCTATTTGGATTAAACTTCACTTTTCTCTCTACGCTGGATTCTTTATTATTTAAGTTTATACTATTTTACACAGACAAGCGAAGGAGTACGCTCTCCACCAAGTCATACACATCTTTTTTTTTTCTCCACACCTGTGCACATTGCAGACACCTCCTTTAGCTGTTCCTGTAGCATGTGCAACAACGGGATAGCTTGGCCCATGGTACTGTCCTCTTTGCTGACTTCCTGTGTGAACACCTCAAAAGGAAACAGCATCTCTGTCAGGCATTTCAATAGGCCCCATTGGTCCATCTCAACGGTCATGCCTTTCACAGTAGCATCCCCTCTTTGTTGACATATTCATTGATTGGTCTGTACAGCTCAAACAGACGTTCAATCATGTAATAAGTTGAGTTCCAACGTGTTGGCACCTCCTGGATGAGTGCTTTGACTGGCATTCTATGCTCACGTTGAATGATCCTCAGCTGCTTCCGGGCTTTAAAAGAATGGGTGAAATGTGTGCAGATTCTTCTGCAGGTGGTCAATAGGTTGCTGACTCGGTCTTCTTTTTTCAGAAAGTCTTGAACAATGATGTTAATGCAGTGCGCCAAACACAGGACCCTGAAAAACCACCATCGGCCATGGCCTTAACTATATTACTGCCATTGTCCGTGGCAACAAATCCAATGTTAAGCCCTCTTGGTCGCAGCCATTCAAAGACCTTGCTGTCAAAGTCTTCCAAAATGTTTACAGATGTATGGGATTTCTCCATGGCGAACATGGCTATTGTTGCATGCTTCCGAGCAGCATTGAAAATGCCAGCAGTGTCAACACCTGCAGATATTTTTTCTCTGACCCCCACAAAAGAGATCCAGTGTGCAGTGATGCAGTGATGCACATGTAATCAGCCGCATGTCTGTTGTCAGGTGGATAGTGTGAACAGCACTCTGCTGCAAAGCTTGTCCAAGCAATTCCAGCACATCGTGATGTAGTGCTGGAACAGCAACTCTGGCAAAATAGGACCGTCTGGAAACCTTCCATTTCGGGCAGATGGCTGCCACAAATTCAAGAAAACCCACCCCTTCCACAAAAAAAGGGAGGAGGTCCAGCACTAACATTTTAGCCAGCTTCGCATTGTACAAACGTGCCATTGGGTGGTTGCGTTTGTACTGCCCCTCCAACCTAAACATGGCAGGAATAGTAGCCTGAATCTTTTTCTTTCCTTATGCCACTGATCCAGGTGACTTCTTGAGAGCAGGCGGTGGTAGGCTCAATGTGATCTTCAGCAGGCAGTCACAGTCCTCTATTGCCTTGGTGTCTCGACCTGAGTCTTGTGCCATTGCGATGTTGCTGATGTGGGCGATACTACTGCACTGGGGAGAGGGCTGCTTTGCGTAACAAAGATGTCTACCTCTTCTTCACCTTCCAACGTGATCGGATGGGATTGGTTTTCCCTGCTCAGCCAGCTTTCACCCCCTTCACCAACAACACTTGCAGTTTCCTGGCTGCTAAGGTGCCCCTCCCAACGGATCATGTGGTGCTTTCTCAAATGGGTTGTCTGGCTCCCGGTACCATAGTTTGTACCAAGCTTACTCCGACAAACACTTGCTCCGCAAAGGGAGCATTTGGCAATGTTTGCTTCCTTCTGGCTAACCAAAAAGAAGTCCCAAACTGGGGAGCTCAACTTTCTGACGCTGGTGCCAATGTCGGATGAAGTGGTGGAAGGTGGGCGTTATGACGTTTGACTCTCTGCAGTACCTACTTCTACGTAGGTTGCTGCTGGGACTTTGCAAATATGGCAGCTGGTGGTGATTGGATCTGTGGTACCACTGCCACATCCCCGCCGGGAAGTTGGGGTGGGGTTAACCTCGGTCTCCACTGGAGCTGGAGTAACAGCCATGATGACTGGCTCATCGTCATCCTCTTCTACATCTGCCTCCCTAACTCTAAGGCTTTCTGGAACCTTCCTTTCCCCTAGCCTCATCTGAGTTGTCTCGTGGCGTGTCTCACTCTCAGACTGAGGCGGGATCCAAGTGGTGTCTAGATCATCAGAAGGGGGCCTGAAGAAGACGATGATGCACCACTAACCCTACTTTCTCTAGCTGGAGATCTGGAAGACAATGGCTCTTCTGGAGCACATCGCTCTACTTTTTCAGCATGAAGCTCAATATCTTGAACTGCTCCTACTTCAGGAGGAACTACTATTGGCAGTTGTGGCTGTTGTTCTTGTTGCTGTCCACTTCTCTGAGTTTCCTGCAATGATTGGGTACTACTTTGCAATAGAGATAAGTCAATGTCAACATCACTGCTCTTCGGTGTTGTCGTGATTAGACTGGATGCCTCTGTGAGAGACATGGGCTTGGGCCTAGATTGGGGTGGGTCCACTGATTTGAGGGCGCTGCTCCTGCTTGCTCCCCCGAGGCTGGTGCGGCAGGCACAGTTTTTTGTTTTCCAAAAACATCTGGTGCGACATACCAGTGGTGGTGGTGGTGGTAAGCCCCTTCTTCTTCTCACTGGCCACTTTCTTGGTAGCAGTTTTAGCACCTTTCTTTGGGGCCATCTTGAAGCTGTCAGTTAGCAGCGACACTTAGCTTCACAAGTTGAAGAGATGTCTGTGATGTGTGGGTCACTCACGCATCACACCGTGCACAGGCCTTCTTTCTGGCAGTACTGTGGGTGATGTTGTCTCTTGTCTTGTGCACCTAAAAGAAAAGAAGCAGGAAGGACATCAGTGAAACGTGGCATTGTTGCAGTTCAATTAGTAGTACAAACAAACACAATATAATTTAGTTTTGATCCCTGGTTACTCCCTTAATTAACAATACAGTGTATATCTATTCGTAAAACGGAAAACCACACCGACATAAACTTTCATGTGACTGACTGTACACTCAGGAACGATAAGAGAGAGCAAAAACAACAACAACAACATACAGATGAAACTGTTTGCTTTATGTGCATCACATGACGGATGTCACTTACGTGTGATGAGGCACTCAGGGAGGTGCAGCTGACAAATGACAATGGAAGGAATAATCTCTAAACAGTTAATGTTGTTGTGGACCTATAGCAGACATGGGTTGATTGATGTCAGATGTAGTGGAAAAGGGTATAAACAAAAAAAATACAATTAAAAAAATTATATTTTTTTTTAAAAAACATTGAAAAATATAAAATATTATTTAACAATTAATAAAAAAAATGGGAAAATTAAAATTAAAAAAATCAAACATAAGTGAAGTTATCCTCAAAGATATTATAATAGGTTATTAAACTGCTATCTAATTGCTCAACCATCCATGCAGCCTACGGCAAAGGGCCGAATTTGGTTTGACGCACAAAATCCCTGCCAGGAAGTGCCACATTGTCTTCAACAACAACACTGAGCAGGAAGGCATTCATTGGGAACGAAGAGAACACATGCAGCCCTATGGGGAAAGCACACTGGCTGACTAGTGGTAAATACAAAATGGCCGCCAGCCACATGGTCACAACAACAACCAGCAAGAAGACATGGCCACAACAAAGAACGCATGCAGGGCTATGGCGAAAGCACACTGGCTGCCTACACAAAATGGCCGCCAGCTACATGGTCACAACAACAACAACCAGCAAGAAGGCATGGCCACAACAAAGAAGACATGCAGGCCTATGGCAAAAGCAACCTGGCTGGATACACAAAATGTCCGCAAGCCACATGGTCACAGACTTACAACAAGAAGCAGGAGGCCTAGAAAATAAAGAACGCATGCAGACCTATGGTGAAAGCACACTGGCTGCCTACACAAAATGGCCACCAGCTACATGGTCACAGCAACAACAACCAGCAAGAAGGTATGGCCACAACAAAGAAGACATGCAGGCCGATGGCAAAAGCACACTGGCTGGATACACCAAATGGCCCCCAGCCACATGGTCACAACAACAACAACCAGCAAGAAGACATGGCCACAACAAAGAAGACATGCAGGCCTATGGCAAAAGCACCCTGGCTGGATACACTAAATGACTACCAGCCACATGGTCACAGACTCACAACAAGAAGCAGGAGACCTAGAAAAAAAAAGATTGCACACAGGCCTGTGGCAAAGGCACACTGGCTGCCTACACAAAATGGCTGCCAGCCACATGGTCACAACAACCAGAAAGAAGGCATGGCCACAACGAAAAAGACATGCAAGCCTATGGCAAAAGCACACTGGCTGGATACACAAAATGACCGTCAGCCACATGGTCACTCACAAGTCACATTGCCCCACCTAGTTCTATACACTGTTTGCAGTAAACAAATACGTGAAATACCACAAAACAAGCACATTTTGTATTTCAATCCAAATCCATCCATGGCCTAAATGCTGAAGACGCTACCAAAATAGTTGCTTCATTCACCCATGACTAGCACTGGGCCTACTGGCTGGAAAGATAATTGGCAGACTAGGCCACATAGTGAATTAAATCAATATTGCAAATGTATTAGAAGAACATGGAGAAAATGTAGTAAATTGTGAAACATTTTTCCTTTACAAAAAAAGAAAAATGAAATGCAAAGAAATCACTAGGCCCCTAGTGAAACAACAGGCCACCCACCACAATACATTTTAAAAACCCATTAAAAGTCAAATAAATCCAGGTGCATGGCCCCAATCAAACAAACACCAATTTTTCAACTTACTTGTGAAATCTCAAATACAAAAGTCCTTAAATCCAATGGTATCCGCAGCAGACACAAAGAGTGATCCTTCCAGCTCCAAATCCAAATGAAAAGTGACCAGGAGATGGACAAAGCACTGGGAGGAGCCTGCTAGAGAAGAACAGGAAGTTGGAGACTCTGGGGCAGTTCCTTCCAGTTTGAAAAAAAGCAACAAAAAAAAGACTCCTCGCACAAAAAAAAGCAACGGCAAATGTCAACTGGAGGAGATTTTTAACTCCAAATCGTCAGTTCGGTAAGGTTTTGATACTTCTCGAGGAGAGAATCTTCCCCAGATTGCAGCCGCGGTAGATCCTGCGTGTGCGGGATCACGTACGGCAGAAAACATCTGCCGGAAGTCGCTGGAGCACCCGAACAACATGTTGGCGACCGCAAAATCTAGAGGGAGCAGGTGGCCGGCTAGAAAATCTCGTGGCGCCCGCGAACGGCCCTTAAAATCTCGTGGGCAATCGCGAGTGCCAGGCAAGTCGCTCCCGCACTCGCAAAATGACATTTTGAGTGTGCGGACCAAAAAAAACCTCTGCTCCGTTGCGGAGTGGGGATTTAACGGTAACTTTGCATTCTCCGCGGAACGCAGAGTTGCGGAATTCCGCAAACTCCGTGAACGGACGGAGTTTTATGCCCGGGCTTAGTCTGTGAGTCAGTGCGTGAGTGTATGAGTGGGTCTGTGATAGGGGTGGGCGGAATTTCGCGTGCTCGCGGAGATTTTGCTGCGCCCGTTGTAATCTATGCAGGGTCACTCTCAGGGGCAGACGAGCATCGTCCCATAATGAATCCTGCCCTGCATATTTATCCACGAAGATGCCACCGTTTTGTGCACTACATCTACTCAACTGGAGTACTTTCTACTGGCTAATCAGTAAGTGCTACCTCGTTGGGTAAATGTATAGTGCCTTTCCTACACTGCAGCTGCGTAAAGGACCAGAAGAATTGTCTCCAGTGACCTCGTGTGTCTGTAACTTTGCCACCGCGCCCGGAAAGGCGCCGGGGTCCTTTGAGTAAGCTGTCCATCATAGTGGGGAAAGGGCGGGAAGACGTTGCATACCGCTAGTGTATGTGGGGCGGGGCAAAACGGGCAGGCATCCATGCGAGTTCACATGCATCTTGTTTATAAAGGGTCAGAGCACGATCTGAGCAGCAGATGAGGAGAAAGAACCTCCTGGCCACTTGACCTACACGGGGATTGCGCTCGAGAAAATCAAGGATGCAAAGACCTCCATCAGGGATTACAGCTAATGTTTGGCGGTAGATCTGGGCAGAAAGCACTCCTGCTTAGCCTCGACCTTGCTCACAAATTTTTTGTGTTGATTAATGCGTTACAGAATTTGAGCTTCAACTCGGGCACCTGCTTTATTTAAATCTGTAAGTGCTTCATGCACCCGAATTCCGTTCCGCCGCGGAAGTTTCGACATTTCCGCGTTCCGCGCGGAACGCGGAAATGCCGAAATTTCGCAAGTTCCGCGAGCGGAACGGAATTTGCCGCCCACCCCTAGTCTGTGACTGGGTGCAACAGTCTCTGAGCGGGTTTGTGACTGGGTGCATCAATCTCTCAGTGGGTGTGTGAGTGGAAGCATACATCTTTCAGTGAGTCTGTGAGTGGGTGCATAAGTGTCTCAGTGGGTCTGTCTATCAGTGGGTGTGTGAGTGGAAGCATAAGTGTCTGAGTGGGTCCGTGAGTCGGTGCATGAGTGTGTGAGTTGGTCTGTGAGTTTGTGTGTGAGTGTCTGAGTGGGTCTGTGACTGGGTGCATAAGTCTCTGAGTGGGTGCATCAATCTCTTAGTGATTGTGTCAGTGGAAGCAAAAGTCTTTCAGTGGGTCTGTGAGTGGGTGCGTAAGCATGTTGAGTGGGTCTGTGAGTGGGTGTATGAGTCTCTAAGTGGGTATGTGAATAGGTACATGACTCTCTGACTGGATCTATGCGTGGGTGCATAAGTGTCTGAGTGGGCATGTCTATCACTGGGTGTTTCAGTGGAAGCAAAAGTCTCTCAGTGGGTCTATGAGTTGGTACATGAGTGTCTGAGTGGGTCTCTGACTTTGTGCAAGAGTCTCTGAGTGGGTGTGTGAGTGGGTACATCAATCTCTCAGTGGGTGTGTGAGTGGAAGCATACTCTCTCAGTGGGTCTGTGTGTGGGTGCATCTTGGAGTGAGTGCCTCTGAATGTTTATGTGAGTACACACGTGGGTCTCTGAGTGAGTCTGTGAGAGGGTGCATTAGTGTCTGAGTGGGTATGTGAATGGGTGTATAAGTGTCTGAATGTCTGAATGAGTTTGAGAATGCATATGTAAGTCTGTAACAGTGACAGGTGAGTGAGTACATATATATATATATCTATATATCTATATATATATATATATCTATATATATATATATCTATCTATATATATATATATATATGTATATATATATATATATATATATTTTACCTACTGGCAGTCTCCAGTAGGTAGTTATAGTTAGGACCTAGTTTCCATAGGAAAAGCGTTTTTTGATTTGCAAATATCTTTGGCGCCGTTTAACGAATCTTCGTGAAATTTTCAAAACTAATGGGGCGCTCTGGTCAGCTCCTGTCTTGAAAGTTTCCGGGTGATTCGTCAAGCGGGGGCCAAGAAAAAAGGGGGGTCCCAAAACACGTTTTCTCCATGTTAATTTCCATAGGAAACTTTAGACAAAGCTACAGCCCGAACTGCTGAACGAAATTACACGAGATTTGGCAAAAAGGTAGATCTTGGTTCAGAAAGCGTGCTTTTTTTTAGATGGTGTCAATCCGTTCAGTAGTTCCTGAAATATTCATATTTAAAATATCTATATATCTGGTGACCGCGGTGGATCCGGGAACCCTCCTGAGCACAAGCTTGATTCTGATTGTCTGCCAACACTTCAAACCAGGAAGTGTTGGCAGCCATCTTGTGACTCGGTTGAACCGAGTCACAAGAAAAAAGGTTAAAAATGAAGAAAAGGGGGCAGGGCAGAAACACCCTGACCCCCCTAGGCCTGCTCAGGGGGTCCCAAAAAAGCATTTTTTTAAAATGTTTCGGCAGGATTGCGTAGGGTTTGCGAATCCTGCAGAAAATTTAAAAACAAAACAAAGCGCAGTCTCCTGCGCTTGATTTTTAGAAGCTCCCGGGTGGGCCAAGTCCCGGGTGCAATGTATAATTATCAGGCTGGGGCCTGCGGGGGCCCGTGGGGGCCCCCACAGCCCCGGGGACCGCCACCTTCCCGGGGCTTTTCATAAAAAATGCGTGGGGTGGCTCCTGCCCTCCCACGCTGCCCCGGGGACCGCCACCTCTCTGGGGAATCATTGTAAATATGTGCAGGGTCCTCGCGGGCCCCCCAAGCCCCATGGACCACCACCTACAATTAAAGAAGTGTGGGGGGGCTCTTGCCCCTCCCCACACTGCCCCAGGGACCGCCACTGCCCCGGGGCATCACTGTAATTATGTGCAGGGGCCTCGCGGGGCCCCCCAAGCCCCATGGGCTGCCACCTCCCCAGGGCTTGAATACAATTAAAGAAGTGTGGGGGGGGCTCCTGCCCCTCCCCACACTGTCCCGGGGACCACCACCTCCCCGGGGCATAGAGTAATTTAAATACGGGGACCACCTCCTCCCCGGGGCTTTAAATCTGTCGGAGGGGCCGCACGGGCCCATCGTGGAGCCCTCCATGGCCCTGGGGACCGCCACCACCCAGGGCCGGCTCCAGCAATGTCCCGGGGTGCCCACCCGGGACATTGCAGTTTGCCATAGCAAACACTGCTTTGCTTCATGGAAGCGAGAGCAGGAAACCTGCTCTCGCTTCCATGAAGCAAAGCAAATTGCTTTTGGGCAAAGGGAGCTGGATGTTTGCAGCTCCCTTTGTCCAAAAACAATGCCGGCTCCTGCAGGAGGCGGGGAGCCGGCAGGGACCACGGGGGCATTGGGGCTCCCCCCGTAGTCCCCAACATGGGGCCAAAAGTGGCATAGGGAATGGGGGCCACGAGGCCCCCCTGGCATAAAAAAGTATTCAATTTTTTTTTTTTAAAGAGGCAAAGCCCCGGGGGATGGGGTCCCTGGGGCCATAATTGGCCT
Source organism: Calotriton arnoldi (assembly GCA_963921515.1). Taxonomy (NCBI): domain Eukaryota; kingdom Metazoa; phylum Chordata; class Amphibia; order Caudata; family Salamandridae; genus Calotriton; species Calotriton arnoldi. The sequence continues at coordinate 1,056,458 of CAWUFW010006618.1, forward strand.
CAGGAGGGGGGCCACGTGCCCCCCCTCCAAAATTTAAAAGAAAAAAGAAAGGCTGGCCAGGCCCCGGGGGATGGGGTCCACGGGGCCAAAAATGGCCCCGGAGGGGAGCAACTCGGCCCCCTCCCTTTTTAGTTAATTTATTTATGTATTTTTAAATGTAAGGCTGGCCCCGGGGGATGGGGTCCGCGGGGCCATAATTGGCCTCAGGAGGGGGGCCACGCGGCCTCTGTCCCATAAAAAATATATAATATTTTTTTTAAAAGAGGCAAAGCCCCGGGGGATGGGGTCCCCGGGGCCAAAAATGGCCTCAGGAGAGGGGGCCGTGCGGACCCTTCCCGTTTAAAAAAAAATAAATAAAAAAAAATGGGTCAGGCCCTGGGGGATGGGGTCCCCAGGGCCCAAAAAATATTGAGAGAAGGGGGGCCACACAGCCACCTTCTAAAAAAAAAAAAAGAGAAGCCAGCATCTTGCACCACTCTGCAAACGCGCCTCCTGGCACGTTCTGGGTTGGGGGATTAAGTCCCCTTGAATCCTAAGGGCCCTTAGGGGCCAACTAGCCCACCAGGTACCTCCAGTAAGACCCACACAGTGGGTTTGCTGAGAGGTGGTCCGAGGCCACGCCCCTCTTTACACTACTCTGCAAACGCGCCTCTTGGCGCACTGCTGGTGGGGCGATGAGGTCCTCTTGTGTCCTGAGGACCTCAGGACTAAAGTGGACTTCATCCCCCGAGCATCAGTGTGCCAGGCAGCGTGTTTGCAGAGTGGTGTAAAAAGGGGGCGTGGCCTTGTACCACTCTCAGCAATCCAGCTGTGTGGGGCTTACTAGAAATAACTGGAGGGCTAGTTGGCCTCCAGGGACCCTCAGGAGGCAAGTGGACTTCATCCCCCACTGTATACCAAACTGGCCGAAGGGCCTCAAGGGTAGAGAGGTACTTCCACATAAGGGAAGGGGGAAGGGATACGTCTTCCCAAGGAATATCCACAAACAATAGGTATCCAACCCAAAATAATGGAACTAAAGGGGATTATGTAGGCACAGTTCTCAATCTGAGAGATGGTAAATTGCTTCTACCACTAGTGGGAGCAATACCTGTTTGTATGATAACCCTCACACACTCTAATAGTGTCATGCTTCACCATCGGGTTCACCCTGGCTCCTAAAGGCCAGGGTGGGCTCGACCGTATTTCAGGGAGCTCTTATGAGAAATGACCAGGGGGGTTAAAGATTAAAAAACCACCACACACTCCAGGTATCCCTTTAAAATGGAGAGATGGTGGTTATTAAAATAGAAAGGATAGGGTGATACCAGGATTAAATGGTCCTATGACCCTACAGATGCCAACATGGTATGAGATGCAGAGCCGATTAGGTCAGTTTGCGGGGTCGGGATCTTTGATGACTGTTTGACTACAAGACCACCCTATTTCTTTCTGCACTCATGTGATATACGCAGTCCGTCAAAGTCTGGTTGGACAAACTAGATATGGGCACGCCTCTTCAAGGATAATTATATCCATACGGCGTTGTTTAAAAACTGTTTAAACTAATCACTTTGACTTGATAAATTCCAGGGAGGGATCTATCATTAACTTTTGCCCTGATGAAAGCCGTGGACCCATAGGGCCGTTCACTGGCTGAAACATGTTGGCATCTGTAGGGTCATAGGATCATTGAATCCTGGTATCACCCTATCCTTTCTATTTTAATAACCACCATCTCTACATATTAAAGGGATACCTGGAGTGTGCGTTTAAAAAAAAATCTTTAACCCCCCTGGTCATTTCCCATAAGAGCTCCCTGAAATATGGTTGAGCCCACCCTGGCCTTTAGGAGCCAGGGAGAACCCGATGATGAAGCATGACACTATTAGAGTGTGTGAGGGTTATCATACAAACAGGTATTGCTCCCACTAGTGGTAGAAGCAATTTACCATCTCTCAGATTGAGAACTGTGCCTACATAATCCCCTTTAGTTCCATTATTTTGGGTTGGATACCTATTGTTTGTGGACTTCATCCCCCAACCAAGAGCATGCCAGGAGGTGCATTTGCAGAGTGGTGGACAAAGGGGGCATGGCCTGTGTCCACCGCTCAGCAATCCCACTGTGTGGGGCTTACTGGAGGTAACAGGTGGGCTAGTTGGCCCCTAAGGACCCCCAGCAGCAAAGGGGACTTTAATCCCCATCGAAGAGCGCGCCAGGGAGCACGTTTGCAGACTGGTGGGCAAAGCGGGCGTTGCCTGCTATGAGAACTTACCAATGTTGCTGTGTGGGACTTACTGGAGGTAATAAGAGGGGTAGTTGGCCCCCAAGTTTGTCCTTGGGGGGCCAACTACCTCTCCTGTTACCTCCAGTAAGTCCCACACAGTGGAATTGCTAAGAGGTCTTTGGAGGCCATGTCCCCCTTTCTCCACCCTCTGCAAATGCACCTCCTGGCACACTATGGGTTGGGGGATGAAGTCCACTTTTCTCCTGAGGGACTTTGGGGGCCAAAAAGCTCTCCTGGTACCTCCTGCAAGTCCTACGCAGCGGAAATCTTGAGCGCTTGTCGGAGGCCCAGCCCCCTTTCTCCACCTCTCTGCAAACGCGACTACTAGTTAAAGAAGCATTTGCAATGTAATAGGATTCGCATTTGCGAGAGTTAGAGCTATTGGCGTTGTAAATGTAATATGTTTTACTAATGTTTCTTGGAGTGGAGTGGATGTAGGTTGTGTGTAGTGGAATTATGTGGTATGTTGTGCAGTGAAATTATGTGGATAGAAAGTATGTGGTATTTAGTGTATAGGAATTATGTAGAGTGGGATTATGTGTTATGGAGAGTAATTAGGTGGTATGGTAATCTGTGTTGTGAAGTGGTAACCTCAGGTTTAGACTTCCTCATTTCCATAGAAGCTAAACTATAAACTCAATGAGACAAAAAAAAGAAGGAACCACTGAGGAGCACTTCTGGACCTAGTCAGAGGTATGAGCAGGGCCACTGGAATTATGCGACTGTTTGGCTGCATTGACTTTCGCACAATTATACATTTTCCGCATTTGCCACATAATCTATCATCTGCTGCATAATCTGAAGATTTGAACAAAACAAAAACCTGTTTCTAGCTCAAACGGCTCAAACGTTACCAAAAATGCAGCGACAAGTGTTACAGTGTGGCGGAAGGCCCTTTGCAATCCTAGAATGGTCACCTGTTACTTATTGCTAAATGTGGATATTAAATTGGTACTAATGGTGTGCAAACCACTCTTGCTTCTTTCTGTGCCTCTCTTGCCTCTTTCTGCATTCCTCTTGCTTCTTTCAGAACCTTTCTTTCTTTTTCTGCACTTCTTTTGCCTCTTTCTGCTCATCTCTTCCACTTTCTGCAACTCTCTTGCCTCTTTCTGCACCTCTGTTGCCTCTTTCTGCACCTCACTTGCTTCTTTCTGTATCCCTCTTGCCTCTTTCTTCACCCTTCTCTCTTTCTGCACCTCTCTTGCTTCTTTCTGCACCCCTGTTCCCTCTTTCTGCACTTCTCCTGCCTGTTTCTGCACCTCTATTGCCTCTTTCTGCACTTCTCTTGTCTCTTTCTGCACCTCTGTTGCTTCTTTCTGCACCTCTCTTGCTTCTTTCTGCACCCCTCTTGCCTCTTTCTGCACCTCTGTTGCTTCTTTCTGCACTTCTCTTGCTTCTTTCTGCACCTCAGTTGCTTCTTTCTGCACCCCTCTTGCATCTTCCTGCACCCTTCTTCCCTCTTTGTGCAACTCTCTTGCCTCTTTCTACACCTCTCTTCCCACTTTCTGCACCCCTCTTGCCTCTTTATGCACCTCTGTTCCTTCTTTCTGCACTTCTCTTGCCCCTTTCTACAATCCTCTTGCCTCTTTCTGCACCTCTGTTGGTTCTTTTGCACTGCTCTTGCTTCTTTCTGTACCTCTCTTGCAAATTTCTGCACCCCTCTTGCCTCTTTCTGCACCCTCTTCCCTCTTTCTGCACCTCTCTAGCCTCTGTCTGTACCCCTGTTCCCATATTCTGCATCTCTTTTGCCTGTTTCTGCAACTCTCTTGCCTCTTTCTGCAGGTCTCTTGCTTCCCTCTGTACCCCTGTTGCTTCATTCTGCACTTCTCTTGCTTCTTTCTGCACCTGTCTTGCTTCTTTCTGCACCCCTGTTGTCTCTTTCTGCACTTGTCTTCCCTCTTTCTGCACCTCTCTTGTCTCTTTCTGCAGCCCTCTTGCCTCTTTCTGCACCTCTCTTGCTTCCTTCTGTACCCCTGTTGCTTCATTCTGCACTTCTCTTGCTTCTTTCTGCACCTCTCTTGTCTCTTTCTGCAGCCCTCTTGCCTCTTTCTGCACCTCTCTTGCTTCCTTCTGTACCCCTGTTGCTTCATTCTGCACTTCTCTTGCTTCTTTCCGCACCTGTCTTGCTTCTTTCTGCACCCCTGTTGTCTCTTTCTGCACTTGTCTTCCCTCTTTCTGCACCTCTCTTGTCTCTTTCTGCAGCCCTCTTGCCTCTTTCTGCACCTCTCTTGCTTCCTTCTGTACCCCTGTTGCTTCATTCTGCACTTCTCTTGCTTCTTTCCGCACCTGTCTTGCTTCTTTCAGCACCTCTGTTGCTTCTTTCTGCACTTCTCTTCCTTCTTTCTGCACCCCACCTGCCTCTTTCTGTACCCCTCTTGCCTCTTTGTGCACCTCTCCTACCTCTTTCTGCATCCCTCTTTCTTCTCTTTGCACCTCTGTTGGTTCTTTCTGCACTGCTCTTACTTCTTTCTGCCCCTCTTTTGCAAATTTCTGTATCCCTCTTGCCTCTTTCTGCACCCCTGTTCCTGCTTTCTGCACCTTTCTTGCCTGTTTCTGCACCTCTCTTGCCTCTTTCTGCACCTCTGTTGCTTCTTTCTGCACTTCTCTTGCCTCTTTCTGCACCCTTCGTGCCTCTTTCAGCACCTCTGTTGCTTCTTTCTGCACTTCTCTTCCTTCTTTCTGCACCCCTCCTGACTCTTTCTGTACCCCTCTTGCCTCTTTGTGCACCTCTCATACCTCTTTCTGCACCCCTCTTGCCTCTTTTTGCACCTCTGTTGGTTCTTTCTGCACTGCTCTTGCTTCTTTCTGCACCTCTTTTGCAAATTTCAGCATCCCTCTTGCCTCTTTCTGCACCCCTCTTCCCTCTTTCTCCACCTCTCTTGCTTTTTTCAGCACTGCTCTTGCTTCTTTCTGCACCTCTGTTGCTTCTTACTGCACTTCTCTTTCCACTTTCTGCACCTTTCTTGCCTCTTTCAGTACCTCTGTTGTTTCTTTCTGCACCCCTCTTGCCTCTTTCAGTACCACTCTTGCCTCTTTGTGCACCTCTCCTGTCTCTTTCTGCACCTCTCTTGCCTTTTTCTGCACCTCTCTTGCCTCTTTCTGTACCTCTTTTGCTTCTTTCTGCACTTCTCTTGCTTCTTTCTGTACCCCTCTTGCCTCTTTCTGCACCTCTGTTGGTTCATTCTGCACTGCTCTTGCTTCTTTCTGCACCTCTGTTTTAAATTTCTGTATCCCTCTTGCCTCTTTCTGCACCCCTCTTCCCTCTTTCTGCATCTCTCTTGCCTCTGTCTGCACACCTGTTTCCTCTTTCTGCACCCCTTTTGCCTGTTTCCGCAACTCTCTTGTCTCTTTCTGCAGTTCACTTGCCTCCTTCTGCACCTCACTTGCTTCTTTCTGCACTTCTCTTGCTTCTTTCTGCACCTCTCTTGCTTCTTTCTGCACCCTTCTTCCCTTTTTCTGCACCTCTCTTGCCTCTTTCTGCACATCGTTTGGTTCTTTCTGCACTGCTCTTGCCTCTTTCTGCACCCCTCTTGTCTCTTTCTGCACCTCTTTTGCTTCTTCCTGTACTTCTCTCTCCTCTTTCTGCAGCCCTCTTGCCTCTTTCTATACCTCTGTTGGTTCTTTCTGCATTGCTCTTGCTTCTTTTTGTACTTCTCTTGCACATTTCTGCACCCCTATTCCCTCTTTCTGCACCTCTTTTGCATGTTTCTGCAACTCTCTTGCCTCTTTCTGCAGTTCTCTTGCCTCCATCTTCTCCTCTGTTGCCTCTTTCTTCACCCCTCTTGCCTCTTTCTGCACCCTTATTGCCTCTTTCTGCACCCCTGTTGCTTCATTCTGCACTTCTCTTGTTTCTTTCTGCACCTCTCTTGCCTCTTTCTGCACCCTTCTTCCCTCTTTGTGCATCTGTCTTGCCTCTTTGTGCATCTCTCTTGCCTCTTTCTGCACCTCTCTTGCCTCTTTCTGCACTGCTCTTGCTTCTTGCTGCACCCTTCTTCTCTCTTTGTGCATCTCTCTTGCCTCTTTCTGCACCTGTCTTGCCTCTTTCTGCACCTCTGTTGCCTCTTTCTGCAGTTTTCTTGCATCTTTCTGCACCCTCTTCCCTTTTTCTGTACCTCTTTTGCTTCTTTCTGCACTTCTCTTGCCTCTTTCTGCACCCTCTTGCCTCTTTCTGCACTTCTGTTGGTTCTTTCTGCACTGCTCTTGCTTCTTTCTGCACCTCTCTTGCATAATTCTGCACCCCTCTTCCCTCTTTCTGCACCCCTCTTGCCTTTTTCTGCACTTATCTTGCCTCTGTCTGCACCCCTGTTCCCAGTTTCTGCACCTCTTTTGCCTGTTTCTGCAACTCTCTTGCCTCTTTCTGCACCTGTCTTGCCTCTTTCTGCACCTCTGTTGCCTCTTTCTGCAGTTTTCTTGCCTCTTTATACACCCTCTTCCCCTTTTCTGTACCTCTTTTGCTTCTTTCTGCACTTCTCTTGCCTCTTTCTGTACCCCTCTATCCTCTTTTTGCACCTCTGTTGGTTCTTTCTGCACTGCTCTTGCTTCTTTCTGCACCTCTTTTGCAAATTTCAGCATCCCTCTTGCCTCTTTCTGCACCCCTGTTCCCGCTTTCTGCACCTTTCTTGTCTGTTGCTACAACTCTCTTGCCTCTTTCTGCACCTCTGTTGCTTCTTTCTGTACTTCTCTTGCCTCTTTCTGCACCCTCCGTGTCTCTTTCAGCACCTCTGTTGCTTCTTTCTGCACTTCTCTTCCTTCTTTCTGCATCCCTCCTGCCTCTTTCTGTACCCCTTTTGCCTCTTTGTGCACCACTCCTACCTCTGTCTGCACCCCTCTTGCCTCTTTTTGTACCTGTTGGTTCTTTCTGTACTGCTCTTGCTCTTTCTGCACCTTTTTTGCAAATTTCAGCATCCCTCTTGCCTCTTTCTGCACCCCTCTTCCCTCTTTCTCTACCTCTCTTGCTTCTTTCTGCACTGCTCTTGCTTCTTTCTTGACCTCTGTTGCTTCATTCTGCACTTCTCTTGCCTCTTTCGGCACCCCTCTTGCCTCTTTCAGCACCTCTGTTGCTTCTTTCTGCCCTTTTCTTGCTTCTTTCTGCTCACCTCTTGCCTCTTTCTGTACCCCTCGTGCCTCTTTGTGCAACTCTCCTGCCTCTTTGTGCACCTCTCATACCTCTTTCTGCACCCCTTTTTTTGCACCTCTGTTGGTTCTTTCTGCACTGCTCTTGCTTCTTTCTGCACCTCTTTTGCAAATTTCAGCATCCCTCTTGCCTCTTTCTGTACCCCTCTTCCCTCTTTCAGTACCTCTGTTGTTTCTTTCTGCACCCCTCCTGCCTCTTTCAGTACCCCTCCTGCCTCTTTCAGTACCCCTCTTGCCTCTTTGTGCACCTCTCCTGTCTCTTTCTGCACCTCTCTTGCCTTTTTCTGCAGTTCTATTGCCTCTTTCTGCACCTCTTTTGCTTCTTTCTGCACCTCAGTTGCTTCTTTCTGCACCCCTCTTGCATCTTCCTGCACCCTTCTTCCCTCTTTGTGCAACTCTCTTGCCTCTTTCTACACCTCTCTTCCCTCTTTCTGCACCCCTCTTGCCTCTTTATGCACCTCTGTTCCTTCTTTCTGCACTTCTCTTGCCCCTTTCTACAATCCTCTTGCCTCTTTCTGCACCTCTGTTGGTTCTTTTGCACTGCTCTTGCTTCTTTCTGTACCTCTCTTGCAAATTTCTGCACCCCTCTTGCCTCTTTCTGCACCTCTCTTGCCTCTGTCTGTACCCCTGTTCCCATTTTCTGCATCTCTTTTGCCTGTTTCTGCAACTCTCTTGCCTCTTTCTGCACCTGTCTTGCCTCTTTCTGCACCTCTGTTGCCTCTTTCTGCAGTTTTCTTGCCTCTTTCTACACCCTCTTCCCCTTTTCTGTACCTCTTTTGCTTCTTTCTGCACTTCTCTTGCCTCTTTCTGCACCTCTCTTGTCTCTTTCTGCAGCCCTCTTGCCTCTTTCTGCACCTCTCTTGCTTCCTTCTGTACCCCTGTTGCTTCATTCTGCACTTCTCTTGCTTCTTTCTGCACCTGTCTTGCTTCTTTCTGCACCCCTGTTGTCTCTTTCTGCACTTGTCTTCCCTCTTTCTGCACCTCTCTTGTCTCTTTCTGCACCCCTCTTGCCTCTTTCTGCACCTCTCTTGCTTCTTTCTGCACCTCTCTTGCTTCTTTCTGCACCCTTCTTCCCTTTTTTGCATCCCTCTTGCCTCTTTCTGCAGTTCTCTTGCCATTTTCTGCACCTCTCTTGCCTCTTTCTGCACCTCACTTGCCTCTTTCTGCACTTCCCTTGATCTTTCTACACCTCTGTTGCTTCTTTCAGCAAGTCTCTTGCCTGTTTCTGCACTTCTCTTGCCTGTTTCTGCACCTCTTGCCTCTTTCTGCACCTCTGTTGCCTTTTTCTGCACCTCACTTGCTTCTTTATGCACCCCCTCTTGCCTCTTTCTGCACCCCTCTTCCCTCTTTCTGCACCTCCCTTGCCTCTTTCTGCACCCCTGTTCCATCGTTCTGCACCTTTCCTGCCTGTTTCTGCACCTTTCTTGCCTCTTTCAGCACCTCTGTTGCTTCTTTCTGCACTTCTCTTCCTTCTTTCTGCACCCCACCTGCCTCTTTCTGTACCCCTCTTGCCTCTTTGTTCACCTCTCCTACCTCTTTCTGCACCCCTCTTTCTTCTCTTTGCACCTCTGTTGGTTCTTTCTGCACTGCTCTTGCTTCTTTCTGCCCCTCTTTTGCAAATTTCTGTATCCCTCTTGCCTCTTTCTGCACCCCTGTTCCTGCTTTCTGCACCTTTCTTGCCTGTTTCTGCACCTCTCTTGCCTCTTTCTGCACCTCTGTTGCTTCTTTCTGCACTTCTCTTGCCTCTTTCTGCACCATTCGTGCCTCTTTCAGCACCTCTGTTGCTTCTTTCTGCACTTCTCTTCCTTCTTTCTGCACCCCTCCTGACTCTTTCTGTACCCCTCTTGCCTCTTTGTGCACCTCTCATACCTCTTTCTGCACCCCTTTTTTTGCACCTCTGTTGGTTCTTTCTGCACTGCTCTTGCTTCTTTCTGCACCTCTTTTGCAAATTTCAGCATCCCTCTTGCCTCTTTCTGCACCCCTCTTCCCTCTTTCAGTACCTCTGTTGTTTCTTTCTGCACCCCTCCTGCCTCTTTCAGTACCCCTCCTGCCTCTTTCAGTACCCCTCTTGCCTCTTTGTGCACCTCTCCTGTCTCTTTCTGCACCTCTCTTGCCTTTTTCTGCAGTTCTCTTGCCTCTTTCTGTACCTCTTTTGCTTCTTTCTGCACTTCTCTTGCTTCTTTCTGTACCCCTCTTGTCTCTTTCTGCACCTCTGTTGGTTCATTCTGCACTGCTCTTGCTTCTTTCTGCACCTCTGTTTTAAATTTCTGCATCCCTCTTGCCTCTTTCTGCACCCCTCTTCCCTCTTTCTGCACCTCTCTTGCCTCTGTCTGCACACCTGTTTCCTCTTTCTGCACCCCTTTTGCCTGTTTCCACAACTCTCTTGTCTCTTTCTGCAGTTCACTTGCCTCCTTCTGCACCTCACTTGCCTCTTTCTGCACTTCTCTTGCTTCTTTCTGCACCTCTCTTGCTTCTTTCTGCACTCTTCTTCCCTTTTTCTGCACCTCTCTTGCCTCTTTCTGCACATCTCTTGGTTCTTTCTGCACTGCTCTTGCCTCTTTCTGCACCCCTCTTGCCTCTTTCTGCACCTCTTTTGCTTCTTCCTGCACTTCTCTCTCCTCTTTATGCACCCCTCTTGCCTCTTTCTATACCTCTGTTGGTTCTTTCTGCATTGCTCTTGCTTCTTTTTGTACTTCTCTTACACATTTCTGCACCCCTATTCCCTCTTTCTGCACTTCTCTTGCATCTGTCTGCACCCTGTTCCCTCTTTCTGCACCTCTTTTGCATGTTTCTGCAACTCTCTTGCCTCTTTCTGCAGTTCTCTTGCCTCCATCTTCTCCTCTGTTGCCTCTTTCTTCACCCCTCTTGCCTCTTTCTGCACCCTTATTGCCTCTTTCTGCACCCCTGTTGCTTCATTCTGCACTTCTCTTGTTTCTTTCTGCACCTCTCTTGCCTCTTTCTGCACCCTTCTTCCCTCTTTGTGCATCTCTCTTGCCTCTTTGTGCATCTCTCTTGCCTCTTTCTGCACCTCTCTTGCCTCTTTCTGCACTGCTCTTGCTTCTTGCTGCACCCTTCTTCTCTCTTTGTGCATCTCTCTTGCCTCTTTCTTCACCTGTCTTGCCTCTTTCTGCACCTCTGTTGCCTCTTTCTGCAGTTTTCTTGCATCTTTCTGCACCCTCTTCCCTTTTTCTGTACCTCTTTTGCTTCTTTCTGCACTTCTCTTGCCTCTTTCTGCACCCTCTTGCCTCTTTCTGCACCTCTGTTGGTTCTTTCTGCACTGCTCTTGCTTCTTTCTACACCTCTCTTGCATAATTCTGCACCCCTCTTCCCTCTTTCTGCACCCCTCTTCCCTTTTTCTGCACTTCTCTTGCCTCTATCTGCACCCCTGTTCCCAGTTTTTGCACCTCTTTTGCCTGTTTCTGTAACTCTCTTGCCTCTTTCTGCACCTGTCTTGCCTCTTTCTGCACCTCTGTTGCCTCTTTCTGCAGTTTTCTTGCCTCTTTCTACACCCTTTTCCCCTTTTCTGTACCTCTTTTGCTTCTTTCTGCACTTCTCTTGCCTCTTTCTGTACCCCTCTATTCTCTTTTTGCACCTCTGTTGGTTCTTTCTGCACTGCTCTTGCTTCTTTCTGCACCTCTTTTGCAAATTTCAGCATCCCTCTTGCCTCTTTCTGCACCCTTGTTCCCGCTTTCTGCACCTTTCTTGTCTGTTGCTACAGCTCTCTTGCCTCTTTCTGGACCTCTGTTGCTTCTTTCTGTACTTCTCTTGCCTCTTTCTGCACCCTTCGTGTCTCTTTCAGCACCTCTGTTGCTTCTTTCTGCACTTCTCTTCCTTCTTTCTGCATCCCTCCTGCCTCTTTCTGTATCCCTCTTGCCTCTTTGTGCACCACTCCTACCTCTTTCTGCACCCCTCTTGCCTCTTTTTGCACCTGTTGGTTCTTTCTGTACTGCTCTTGCTCTTTCTGCACCTCTTTTGCAAATTTCAGCATCCCTCTTGCCTCTTTCTGCACCCCTCTTCCCTCTTTCTCTACCTCTCTTGCTTCTTTCTGCACTGCTCTTGCTTCTTTCTTCACCTCTGTTGCTTCATTCTGCACTTCTCTTGCCTCTTTCGGCACCCCTCTTGCCTCTTTCAGCACCTCTGTTGCTTCTTTCTGCACTTTTCTTGCCTCTTTCTGCTCCCCTCTTGCCTCTTTCTGCACCCTTCTTGTATCTTTGTGCACCTCTCATGCCTCTTTCTGCACCTCTCTTGCCTTTGTCTGCAGTTCTATTGCCTCTTTCTGTACCTCTTTTGCTTCTTTCTGCACTTCTCTTGCCTCTTTCTGTACCCCTCTTGCCTCTTTCTGCACCTCTGTTGGTTCTTTCTGCACTGCTCTTGCTCTTTTCTGCACCTCTAATGCAGATTTCTGCATCCCTCTTGCCTCTTTCTGCACCCCTCTTCCTGCACCTCTCTTGCCTCTGTCTGCACACCTGTTCCCTCTTTTTGCACCCCTTTTGCCTGTTTCTGCAACTCTCTTGCCTCTTTCTGCAGTTCTCTTGCCTCCTTCTGCACCTCATGTGCCTCTTTCTGAATACTCTTTCTTCTTTCTGCACCCCTCTTCCCTTTTTCTGCACATCTCTTGCCTCTTTCTGCACCTTTCTTGCCTCTTTCTGCACATCTCTTGGTTCTTTCTGCACTGCTCTTGCCTCTTTCTGCACCCCTCTTGCCTCTTTTTGCACCTCTTTTGCTTCTTTCTATACTTTTCTCTCATCTTTCTGCACCCCTCTCGCCTCTTTCTATACCTCTGTTGGTTCTACCTGCACTGCTCTTGCTTCTTTCTGTACCTCTCTTGCACATTTCTGCACCCCTCTTCCCTCTTTCTGCACTTCTCTTGCGTCTGTCTGTACCCCTGTTCCCTCTTTCTGCACCTCTTTTGCCTGTTTCTGCAACTTTCTTGCCTCTTTCTGCAGGTCTCTTGCTTCCTTCTGCACCCCTGTTGCTTCATTCTGCACTTCTCTTGCTTCTTTCTGCACCCCTTTTCCCTCTTTCTGCACCTCTCTTGCCTCTGTCTGCACACCTGTTTCCTCTTTCTGCACCCCTTTTGCCTGTTTCCACAACTCTCTTGTCTCTTTCTGCAGTTCACTTGCCTCCTTCTGCACCTCACTTGCCTCTTTCTGCACTTCTCTTGCTTCTTTCTGCACCTCTCTTGCTTCTTTCTGCACTCTTCTTCCCTTTTTCTGCACCTCTCTTGCCTCTTTCTGCACATCTCTTGGTTCTTTCTGCACTGCTCTTGCCTCTTTCTGCACCCCTCTTGTCTCTTTCTGCACCTCTTTTGCTTCTTCCTGCACTTCTCTCTCCTCTTTATGCACCCCTCTTGCCTCTTTCTATACCTCTGTTGGTTCTTTCTGCATTGCTCTTGCTTCTTTTTGTACTTCTCTTACACATTTCTGCACCCCTATTCCCTCTTTCTGCACTTCTCTTGCATCTGTCTGCACCCCTGTTCCCTCTTTCTGCACCTCTTTTGCATGTTTCTGCAACTCTCTTGCCTCTTTCTGCAGTTCTCTTGCCTCCATCTTCTCCTCTGTTGCCTCTTTCTTCACCCCTCTTGCCTCTTTCTGCACCCTTATTGCCTCTTTCTGCACCCCTGTTGCTTCATTCTGCACTTCTCTTGTTTCTTTCTGCACCTCTCTTGCCTCTTTCTGCACCCTTCTTCCCTCTTTGTGCATCTCTCTTGCCTCTTTGTGCATCTCTCTTGCCTCTTTCTGCACCTCTCTTGCCTCTTTCTGCACTGCTCTTGCTTCTTGCTGCACCCTTCTTCTCTCTTTGTGCATCTCTCTTGCCTCTTTCTTCACCTGTCTTGCCTCTTTCTGCACCTCTGTTGCCTCTTTCTGCAGTTTTCTTGCATCTTTCTGCACCCTCTTCCCTTTTTCTGTACCTCTTTTGCTTCTTTCTGCACTTCTCTTGCCTCTTTCTGCACCCTCTTGCCTCTTTCTGCACCTCTGTTGGTTCTTTCTGCACTGCTCTTGCTTCTTTCTACACCTCTCTTGCATAATTCTGCACCCCTCTTCCCTCTTTCTGCACCCCTCTTCCCTTTTTCTGCACTTCTCTTGCCTCTATCTGCACCCCTGTTCCCAGTTTCTGCACCTCTTTTGCCTGTTTCTGCAACTCTCTTGCCTCTTTCTGCACCTGTCTTGCCTCTTTCTGCACCTCTGTTGCCTCTTTCTGCAGTTTTCTTGCCTCTTTCTACACCCTTTTCCCCTTTTCTGTACCTCTTTTGCTTCTTTCTGCACTTCTCTTGCCTCTTTCTGTACCCCTCTATTCTCTTTTTGCACCTCTGTTGGTTCTTTCTGCACTGCTCTTGCTTCTTTCTGCACCTCTTTTGCAAATTTCAGCATCCCTCTTGCCTCTTTCTGCACCCTTGTTCCCGCTTTCTGCACCTTTCTTGTCTGTTGCTACAGCTCTCTTGCCTCTTTCTGGACCTCTGTTGCTTCTTTCTGTACTTCTCTTGCCTCTTTCTGCACCCTTCGTGTCTCTTTCAGCACCTCTGTTGCTTCTTTCTGCACTTCTCTTCCTTCTTTCTGCATCCCTCCTGCCTCTTTCTGTATCCCTCTTGCCTCTTTGTGCACCACTCCTACCTCTTTCTGCACCCCTCTTGCCTCTTTTTGCACCTGTTGGTTCTTTCTGTACTGCTCTTGCTCTTTCTGCACCTCTTTTGCAAATTTCAGCATCCCTCTTGCCTCTTTCTGCACCCCTCTTCCCTCTTTCTCTACCTCTCTTGCTTCTTTCTGCACTGCTCTTGCTTCTTTCTTCACCTCTGTTGCTTCATTCTGCACTTCTCTTGCCTCTTTCGGCACCCCTCTTGCCTCTTTCAGCACCTCTGTTGCTTCTTTCTGCACTTTTCTTGCTTCTTTCTGCTCCCCTCTTGCCTCTTTCTGTACCCTTCTTGCCTCTTTGTGCAACTCTCCTGCCTCTTTCTGCACCTCTCTTGCCTTTTTCTGCAGTTCTATTGCCTCTTTCTGCACCTCTTTTGCTTCTTTCTGCACTTCTCTTGCCTCTTTCTGTACCCCTCTTGCCTCTTTCTGCACCTCTGTTGGTTCTTTCTGCACTGCTCTTGCTCTTTTCTGCACCTCTAATGCAGATTTCTGCATCCCTCTTGCCTCTTTCTGCACCCCTCTTCCTGCACCTCTCTTGCCTCTGTCTGCACACCTGTTCCCTCTTTTTGCACCCCTTTTGCCTGTTTCTGCAACTCTCTTGCCTCTTTCTGCAGTTCTCTTGCCTCCTTCTGCACCTCAGTTGCCTTGTTCTGCAGTTCTCTTGCTTCTTTCTGCACCCTTCTTCCCTTTTTCTGCACATCTCTTGCCTCTTTCTGCACCTCTCTTGCCTCTTTCTGCACATCTCTTGGGGCCATATGTATCAAGCCCATTTCCCGTTCGCAAACGGGCCGATTCTCAGAATCGGCCCGTTTGCGAACGGGAACAAGCCTTTTGGGATGTATCATCCAAAAAGGCATTCGCAAAATAGAGAATCGCAAAAATTGCGATTCTCTATTTCGTGAATGCATTTAAGGAATAGCAAAGTGCAATTCCTTAAATGAAATGTATGAAGCACCTAAGTTGTGCGATTATGGCTTAAGGAATCGCAAATTACCACCAACTACAGGTTGGTGGTAACTTGCTGATTTCTTTGAGAAATGCATTTTTTGCATTTTTCAAAGTGGCATGTGGCGCACATACATGCCCTTAGGGCATGTATGTGCGCACATGTGCACCCATGCTCATTTCAGGGGTGCAACAGGGTGTCCAAAGGACACCCTTGCAACCTTGAAATTGCATTCTCAATTTGCGATTCTCTAATTGCTAATCGCAAATTGAGAATGTCCTCCCATTCATTCCTATGGGCCTCTAGGCCCATAGGAATGAATGAGGAGGGTTTCCTTAACTGCGATTCTCAATTTGCGAATCGCAATTAAGGAATATGTAGGATTCGCAAATTTTCTTGCGAATCCTACATACATCTCGTTTGCGATTCTCAAATAGCGATTCTCTAAAATTCGCTATTTGAGAATCGCAAACACAAACTTTGATACATATGGCCCTTGGTTCTTTCTGCACTGCTCTTGCCTCTTTCTGCACCCCTCTTGCCTCTTTTTGCACCTCTTTTGCTTCTTTCTATACTTTTCTCTCATCTTTCTGCACCCCTCTCGCCTCTTTCTATACCTCTGTTGGTTCTACCTGCACTGCTCTTGCTTCTTTCTGTACCTCTCTTGCACATTTCTGCACCCCTCTTCCCTCTTTCTGCACTTCTCTTGCGTCTGTCTGTACCCCTGTTCCCTCTTTCTGCACCTCTTTTGCCTGTTTCTGCAACTTTCTTGCCTCTTTCTGCAGGTCTCTTGCTTCCTTCTGCACCCCTGTTGCTTCATTCTGCACTTCTCTTGCTTCTTTCTGCACCTGTCTTGCTTCTTTCTGCACGCCTGTTGTCTCTTTCTGCACTTGTCTTCCCTCTTTCTGCACCTCTCTTGTCTCTTTCTGCAGCCCTCTTGCCTCTTTCTGCACCTCTCTTGCTTCTTTCTGCACCTCTCTTGCGTCTTTCTGCACCCTTCTTCCCTTTTTTGCATCCCTCTTGCCTCTTTCTGCAGTTCTCTTGCCATTTTCTGCACCTCTTTTGCCTCTTTCTGCACCTCACTTGCCTCTTTCTGCACTTCCCTTGATCTTTCTACACCTCTGTTGCTTCTTTCAGCAAGTCTCTTGCCTGTTTCTGCACTTATCTTGCCTGTTTCTGCACATCTCTTGCCTCTTTCTGCACCTCTGTTGCCTCTTTCTGCACCTCACTTGCTTCTTTCTGCACCCCTCTTGCCTTTTTCTGCATCCCTCTTCCCTCTTTCTGCACCTCCCTTGCCTCTTTCTGCACCCCTGTTCCATCGTTCTGCACCTTTCCTGCCTGTTTCTGCACCTTTCTTGCCTCTTTCAGCAGCTCTGTTGCTTCTTTCTGCACTTCTCTTCCTTCTTTCTGCACCCCACCTGCCTCTTTCTGTACCCCTCTTGCCTCTTTGTGCACCTCTCCTACCTCTTTCTGCACCCCTCTTCCTTCTCTTTGCACCTCTGTTGGTTCTTTCTGCACTGCTCTTGCTTTTTCTGCCCCTCTTTTGCAAATTTCTGTATCCCTCTTGCCTCTTTCTGCACCCCTGTTCCTGCTTTCTGCACCTTTCTTGCCTATTTCTGCACCTCTCTTCCCTCTTTCTGCACCTCTGTTGCTTCTTTCTGTACTTCTCTTGCCTCTTTCAGCACCTCTGTTGCTTCTTTCTGTACTTATCTTCCTTCTTTCTGCACCCCTCCTGCCTCTTTCTGTACCTCTCTTGCCTCTTTGTGCACCTCTCATACCTCTTTCTGCACCCCTCTTGCCTCTTTTTGCACCTATGTTGGTTCTTTCTGCACTGCTCTTGCTTCTTTCTGCACCTCTTTTGCAAATTTCAGCATCCCTCTTGCCTCTTTCTGCACCCCTCTTCCCCCTTTCTCCACCTCTCTTGCTTCTTTCTGCACTGCTCTTGCTTCTTTCTGCACCCCTGTTGCTTCTTTATGCACTTCTCTTTCCTTTTTCTGCACCTTTCTTGCCTCTTTCAGTACCTCTGTTGTTTCTTTCTGCACCCCTCTTGCCTCTTTCTGTACCCCTCTTGCCTCTTTGTGCACCTCTCCTGCCTCTTTCTGCACCTCTCCTGCCTTTTTCTGCAGTTCTCTTGCCTCTTTCTGTACCTCTTTTGCTTCTTTCTGAACTTCTCTTGCCTCTTTCTGTACCCCTCTTGCCTCTTTCTGCACCTCTGTTGGTTCATTCTGCACTGCTCTTGCTTCTTTCTGCACCTCTGTTTTAAATTTCTGCATCCCTCTTGCCTCTTTCTGCACCCCTCTTCCCTCTTTCTGCACCTCTCTTGCCTCTGTCTGCACACCTGTTTCCTCTTTCTGCACCCCTTTGGCCTGTTTCCGCACTCTCTTGTCTCTTTCTGCAGTTCTCTTGCCTCCTTCTGCACCTCACTTGCCTCTTTCTGCACTTCTCTTGCTTCTTTCTGCACCTCTCTTGCTTCTTTCTGCACCCTTCTTCCCTTTTTCTGCATATCTCTTGCCTCTTTTTGCACCTCTCTTGCCTCTTTCTGCACATCTCTTGGTTCTTTCTACACTGCTTTTGCCTCTTTCTGCACCCCTCTTGCCTCTTTCTGCACCTCTTTTGCTTCTTCCTGCACTTCTCTCTCCTCTTTCTGCACCCCTCTTGCCTCTTTCTATACCTCTGCTGGTTCTTTCTGCATTGCTCTTGCTTCTTTCTGTACTTCTCTTGCACATTTCTGCACCCCTCTTCCCTCTTTCTGCACTTCTCTTGCATCTGTCTGCACCCCTGTTCCCTCTTTCTGCACCTCTTTTGCATGTTTCTGCAACTCTCTTGCCTCTTTCTGCAGTTCTCTTGCCTCCATCTTCTCCTCTGTTGCCTCTTTCTTCACCCCTCTTGCCTCTTTCTGCACCCTTCTTGCCTCTTTCTGCACCCCTGTTGCTTCATTCTGCACTTCTCTTGTTTCTTTCTGCACCTCTCTTGCCTCTTTCTGCACCCTTCTTCACTCTTTGTGCATCTCTCTTGCCTCTTTGTGCATCTCTCTTGCCTCTTTCTGCACCTCTCTTGCCTCTTTCTGCACTGCTCTTGCTTCTTGCTGCACCCTTCTTCTCTCTTTGTGCATCTCTCTTGCCTCTTTCTTCACCTGTCTTGCCTCTTTCTGCACCTCTGTTGCCTCTTTCTGCAGTTTTCTTGCATCTTTCTGCACCCTCTTCCCTTTTTCTGTACCTCTTTTGCTTCTTTCTGCACTTCTCTTGCCTCTTTCTGCACCCTCTTGCCTCTTTCTGCACCTCTGTTGGTTCTTTCTGCACTGCTCTTGCTTCTTTCTACACCTCTCTTGCATAATTCTGCACCCCTCTTCCCTCTTTCTGCACCCCTCTTCCCTTTTTCTGCACTTCTCTTGCCTCTATCTGCACCCTGTTCCCAGTTTCTGCACCTCTTTTGCCTGTTTCTGCAACTCTCTTGCCTCTTTCTGCACCTGTCTTGCCTCTTTCTGCACCTCTGTTGCCTCTTTCTGCAGTTTTCTTGCCTCTTTCTACACCCTTTTCCCCTTTTCTGTACCTCTTTTGCTTCTTTCTGCACTTCTCTTGCCTCTTTCTGTACCCCTCTATTCTCTTTTTGCACCTCTGTTGGTTCTTTCTGCACTGCTCTTGCTTCTTTCTGCACCTCTTTTGCAAATTTCAGCATCCCTCTTGCCTCTTTCTGCACCCTTGTTCCCGCTTTCTGCACCTTTCTTGTCTGTTGCTACAGCTCTCTTGCCTCTTTCTGGACCTCTGTTGCTTCTTTCTGTACTTCTCTTGCCTCTTTCTGCACCCTTCGTGTCTCTTTCAGCACCTCTGTTGCTTCTTTCTGCACTTCTCTTCCTTCTTTCTGCATCCCTCCTGCCTCTTTCTGTATCCCTCTTGCCTCTTTGTGCACCACTCCTACCTCTTTCTGCACCCTCTTGCCTCTTTTGCACCTGTTGGTTCTTTCTGTACTGCTCTTGCTCTTTCTGCACCTCTTTGCAAATTTCAGCATCCCTCTTGCCTCTTTCTGCACCCCTCTTCCCTCTTTCTCTACCTCTCTTGCTTCTTTCTGCACTGCTCTTGCTTCTTTCTTCACCTCTGTTGCTTCATTCTGCACTTCTCTTGCCTCTTTCGGCACCCCTCTTGCCTCTTTCAGCACCTCTGTTGCTTCTTTCTGCACTTTTCTTGATTCTTTCTGCTCCCCTCTTGCCTCTTTCTGTACCCCTCTTGCCTCTTTGTGCAACTCTCCTGCCTCTTTCTGCACCTCTCTTGCCTTTTTCTGCAGTTCTATTGCCTCTTTCTGCACCTCTTTTGCTTCTTTCTGCACTTCTCTTGCCTCTTTCTGTACCCCTCTTGCCTCTTTCTGCACCTCTGTTGGTTCTTTCTGCACTGCTCTTGCTCTTTTCTGCACCTCTAATGCAGATTTCTGCATCCCTCTTGCCTCTTTCTGCACCCCTCTTCCTGCACCTCTCTTGCCTCTGTCTGCACACCTGTTCCCTCTTTTTGCACCCCTTTTGCCTGTTTCTGCAACTCTCTTGCCTCTTTCTGCAGTTCTCTTGGCTCCTTCTGCACCTCAGTTGCCTTGTTCTGCATTTCTCTTGCTTCTTTCTGCACCCTTCTTCCCTTTTTCTGCACATCTCTTGCCTCTTTCTGCACCTCTCTTGCCTCTTTCTGCACATCTCTTGGTTCTTTCTGCACTGCTCTTGCCTCTTTCTGCACCCCTCTTGCCTCTTTTTGCACCTCTTTTGCTTCTTTCTATACTTTTCTCTCATCTTTCTGCACCCCTCTCGCCTCTTTCTATACCTCTGTTGGTTCTACCTGCACTGCTCTTGCTTCTTTCTGTACCTCTCTTGCACATTTCTGCACCCCTCTTCCCTCTTTCTGCACTTCTCTTGCGTCTGTCTGTACCCCTGTTCCCTCTTTCTGCACCTCTTTTGCCTGTTTCTGCAACTTTCTTGCCTCTTTCTGCAGGTCTCTTGCTTCCTTCTGCACCCCTGTTGCTTCATTCTGTACTTCTCTTGCTTCTTTCTGCACCTGTCTTGCTTCTTTCTGCACCCCTGTTGTCTCTTTCTGCACTTGTCTTCCCTCTTTCTGTACCTCTCTTGTCCCTTTCTGCAACCCTCTTGCCTCTTACTGCACCTCTCTTGCTTCTTTCTGCACCTCTCTTGCGTCTTTCTGCACCCTTCTTCCCTTTTTGCATCCCTCTTGCCTCTTTCTGCAGTTCTCTTGCCATTTTCTGCACCTCTTTTGCCTCTTTCTGCACCTCACTTGCCTCTTTCTGCACTTCCCTTGATCTTTCTACACCTCTGTTGCTTCTTTCAGCAAGTCTCTTGCCTGTTTCTGCACTTCTCTTGCCTGTTTCTGCACATCTCTTGCCTCTTTCTGCACCTCTGTTGCCTCTTTCTGCACCTCACTTGCTTCTTTCTGCACCCCTCTTGCCTTTTTCTGCATCCCTCTTCCCTTTTTCTGCATCCCTCTTCCCTCTTTCTGCACCTCCCTTGCCTCTTTCTGCACCCCTGTTCCATCGTTCTGCACCTTTCCTGCCTGTTTCTGCACCTTTCTTGCCTCTTTCAGCAGCTCTGTTGCTTCTTTCTGCACTTCTCTTCCTTCTTTCTGCACCCCACCTGCCTCTTTCTGTACCCCTCTTGCCTCTTTGTGCACCTCTCCTACCTCTTTCTGCACCCCTCTTCCTTCTCTTTGCACCTCTGTTGGTTCTTTCTGCACTGCTCTTGCTTTTTCTGCCCCTCTTTGCAAATTTCTGTATCCCTCTTGCCTCTTTCTGCACCCCTGTTCCTGCTTTCTGCACCTTTCTTGCCTATTTCTGCACCTCTCTTCCCTCTTTCTGCACCTCTGTTGCTTCTTTCTGTACTTCTCTTGCCTCTTTCTGCACCCTCTGTGCCTCTTTCAGCACCTCTGTTGCTTCTTTCTGTACTTATCTTCCTTCTTTCTGCACCCATCCTGCCTCTTTCTGTACCTCTCTTGCCTCTTTGTGCACCTCTCATACCTCTTTCTGCACCCTCTTGCCTCTTTTTGCACCTATGTTGGTTCTTTCTGCACTGCTCTTGCTTCTTTCTGCACCTCTTTTGCAAATTTCAGCATCCCTCTTGCCTCTTTCTGCACCCCTCTTCCCCCTTTCTCCACCTCTCTTGCTTCTTTCTGCACTGCTCTTGCTTCTCTCTGCACCCCTGTTGCTTCTTTATGCACTTCTCTTTCCTTTTTCTGCACCTTTCTTGCCTCTTTCAGTACCTCTGTTGTTTCTTTCTGCACCCCTCTTGCCTCTTTCTGTACCCCTCTTGCCTCTTTGTGCACCTCTCCTGCCTCTTTCTGCACCTCTCTTGCCTTTTTCTGCAGTTCTCTTGCCTCTTTCTGTACCTCTTTTGCTTCTTTCTGCACTTCTCTTGCCTCTTTCTGTACCCCTCTTGCCTCTTTCTGCACCTCTGTTGGTTCATTCTGCACTGCTCTTGCTTCTTTCTGCACCTCTGTTTTAAATTTCTGCACCTCTCTTGCCTCTTTCTGCACCCTCTTCCCTCTTTCTGCACCTCTCTTGCCTCTGTCTGCACACCTGTTTCCTCTTTCTGCACCCCTTTGGCCTGTTTCCGCACTCTCTTGTCTCTTTCTGCAGTTCTCTTGCCTCCTTCTGCACCTCACTTGCCTCTTTCTGCACTTCTCTTGCTTCTTTCTGCACCTCTCTTGCTTCTTTCTGCACCCTTCTTCCTTTTTCTGCATATCTCTTGCCTCTTTTTGCACCTCTCTTGCCTCTTTCTGCACATCTCTTGGTTCTTTCTACACTGCTTTTGCCTCTTTCTGCACCCCTCTTGCCTCTTTCTGCACCTCTTTTGCTTCTTCCTGCACTTCTCTCTCCTCTTTATGCACCCTCTTGCCTCTTTCTATACCTCTGCTGGTTCTTTCTGCATTGCTCTTGCTTCTTTCTGTACTTCTCTTGCACATTTCTGCACCCCTCTTCCCTCTTTCTGCACTTCTCTTGCATCTGTCTGCACCCCTGTTCCCTCTTTCTGCACCTCTTTTGCATGTTTCTGCAACTCTCTTGCCTCTTTCTGCAGTTCTCTTGCCTCCATCTTCTCCTCTGTTGCCTCTTTCTTCACCCCTCTTGCCTCTTTCTGCACCCTTCTTGCCTCTTTCTGCACCCCTGTTGCTTCATTCTGCACTTCTCTTGTTTCTTTCTGCATCTCTCTTGCCTCTTTCTGCACCCTTCTTCCCTCTTTGTGCATCTCTCTTCCTCTTTCTGCACCTCTCTTGCCTCTTTCTGCACTGCTCTTGCTTCTTGCTGCACCCTTCTTCTCTCTTTGTGCATCTCTCTTGCCTCTTTCTGCACCTGTCTTGCCTCTTTCTGCACCTCTGTTGCCTCTTTCTGCAGTTTTCTTGCATCTTTCTGCACCCTCTACCCTTTTTCTGTACCTCTTTTGCTTCTTTCTGCACTTCTCTTGCTTCTTTCTGCACTCTCTTGCCTCTTTCTGCACCTCTGTTGGTTCTTTCTGCACTGCTCTTGCTTCATTCTGCACCTCTCTTGCATAATTCTGCACCCCTCTTCCCTCTTTCTGCACCCCTCATCCCCTTTTCTGCACTTCTCTTGCCTCTGTCTGCACCCCTGTTCCCAGTTTCTGCACTTCTTTTGCCTGTTTCTGCAACTCTCTTGCCTCTTTCTGCACCTGTCTTGCCTCTTTCTGCACCCCTCTTGCCTCTTTCTATACCTCTGCTGGTTCTTTCTGCATTGCTCTTGCTTCTTTCTGTACTTCTCTTGCACATTTCTGCACCCCTCTTCCCTCTTTCTGCACTTCTCTTGCATCTGTCTGCACCCCTGTTCCCTCTTTCTGCACCTCTTTTGCATGTTTCTGCAACTCTCTTGCCTCTTTCTGCAGTTCTCTTGCCTCCATCTTCTCCTCTGTTGCCTCTTTCTTCACCCCTCTTGCCTCTTTCTGCACCCTTCTTGCCTCTTTCTGCACCCCTGTTGCTTCATTCTGCACTTCTCTTGTTTCTTTCTGCACCTCTCTTGCCTCTTTCTGCACCCTTCTTCCCTCTTTGTGCATCTCTCTTCCTCTTTCTGCACCTCTCTTGCCTCTTTCTGCACTGCTCTTGCTTCTTTCTGCACCCTTCTTCTCTCTTTGTGCATCTCTCTTGCCTCTTTCTGCACCTGTCTTGCCTCTTTCTGCACCTCTGTTGCCTCTTTCTGCAGTTTTCTTGCATCTTTCTGCACCCTCTACCCTTTTTCTGTACCTCTTTTGCTTCTTTCTGCACTTCTCTTGCTTCTTTCTGTACTCTCTTGCCTCTTTCTGCACCTCTGTTGGTTCTTTCTGCACTGCTCTTGCTTCATTCTGCACCTCTCTTGCATAATTCTGCACCCCTCTTCCCTCTTTCTGCACCCCTCATCCCCTTTTCTGCACTTCTCTTGCCTCTGTCTGCACCCCTGTTCCCAGTTTCTGCACTTCTTTTGCCTGTTTCTGCAACTCTCTTGCCTCTTTCTGCACCTGTCTTGCCTCTTTCTGCACCTCTGTTGCCTCTTTCTGCAGTTTTCTTGACTCTTTCTGCACCCTCTTCCCCTTTTCTGTACCTCTTTTGCTTCTTTCTGCACTTCTCTTGCCTCTTTCTGTACCCCTCTATCCTCTTTTTGCACCTCTGATGGTTCTTTCTGCACTGCTCTTGCTTCTTTCTGCACCTCTTTGCAAATTTCAGCATCCCTCGTGCCTCTTTCTGCACCCTCTTCCCTCTTTCTCCACCTCTCTTGCTTCTTTCTGCACTGCTCTTGCTTCTTTCTGCCCCTCTTTTGCAAATTTCTGTATCCCTCTTGCCTCTTTCTGCACCCCTGTTCCCGCTTGCTGCACCTTTCTTGTCTGTTTCTACAACTCTCTTGCCTCTTTCTGCACCTCTGTTGCTTCTTTCTGTACTTCTCTTGCCTCTTTCTGCACCCTTCGTGCCTCTTTCAGCACCTCTGTTGCTTCTTTCTGCACTTCTCCTCCTTCTTTCTGCACCCCTCCTGCCTCTTTCTGTACCCATCTTGCCTCTTTGTGCACCTCTCCTACCTCTTTCTGCACCCCTCTTGCCTCTTTTTGCACCTCTGTTGGTTCTTTCTGTACTTCTCTTGCTTCTTTCTGCACCTCTTTTGCAAATTTCAGCATCCCTCTTGCCTCTTTCTGCATCCCTCTTCCCTCTTTCTCCACCTCTCTTGCTTCTTTCTGCACTGCTCTTGCTTCTTTCTGCACCTCTGTTGCCTCTTTCTGCAGTTTTCTTGCCTCTTTCTGCACCTTCTTCCCCTTTTCTGTACCTCTTTTGCTTCTTTCTGCACTTCTCTTGCCTCTTTCTGTACCCCTCTATCCTCTTTTTGCACCTCTGTTGGTTCTTTCTGCACTGCTCTTGCTTCTTTCTGCACCTCTTTTGCAAATTTCAGCATCCCTCGTGCCTCTTTCTGCACCCCTCTTCCCTCTTTCTCCACCTCTCTTGCTTCTTTCTGCATTGCTCTTGCTTCTTTCTGCCCCTCTTTTGCAAATTTCTGTATCCCTCTTGCCTCTTTCTGCACCCCTGTTCCCGCTTGCTGCACCTTTCTTGTCTGTTTCTACAACTCTCTTGCCTCTTTCTGCACCTCTGTTGCTTCTTTCTGTACTTCTCTTGCCTCTTTCTGCACCCTTCGTGCCTCTTTCAGCACCTCTGTTGCTTCTTTCTGCACTTCTCTTCCTTCTTTCTGCACCCCTCCTGCCTCTTTCTGTACCCCTCTTGCCTCTTTGTGCACCTCTCCTACCTCTTTCTGCACCCCTCTTGCCTCTTTTTGCACCTCTGTTGGTTCTTTCTGTACTGCTCTTGCTTCTTTCTGCACCTCTTTTGCAAATTTCAGCATCCCTCTTGCCTCTTTCTGCATCCCTCTTCCCTCTTTCTCCACCTCTCTTGCTTCTTTCTGCACTGCTCTTGCTTCTTTCTGCACCTCTGTTGCTTCTTTCTGCACTTCTCTTGCCTCTTTCTGCACCCTTCTTGCCTCTTTCAGCACCTCTGTTGCTTCTTTCTGCCCTTCTCTTGCTTCTTTCTGCATCCCTCTTGCCTCTTTCTGTACCCCTCTTGCCTCTTTGTGCAACTCTCCTGCCTCTTTCTGCACCTCTCTTGCCTTTTTCTGCAGTTCTTTTCACTCTTTCTGCACCTCTTTTGCTTCCTTCTGCACTTCTCTTGCCTCTTTCTGTACCCCTCTTGCCTCTTTCTGCACCTCTGTTGGTTCTTTATGCACTGCTCTTGCTTCTTTCTGCACCTCTGTTGCAGATTTCTGCATCCCTCTTGCCTCTTTCTGCACCCCTCTTCCCTCTTTCTGCACTTCTCTTGCCTCTGTCTGCACCCCTGTTTCCACTTTCTGCACCTCTTTTGCCTGTTTCTGCAACTCTCTTGCCTCCTTCTGCACCTCTGTTGCATCTTTCTGCACCCCTCTTGCCTCTTTCTGCACCCTTTTTCCCTCTTTCTGCACCTCTGCAGATCCCTGACCTCCTGGTCAGTTACCTGCTCTCTCCCCCTGCAGCTCCGCAGTGAAGTGCCAGGCTCTTCAACATCTACATGGCCCCCCTCGCCGCCATCGTCAGAAAGCACGGACTCAGCATAGTATCCTACGCCGATGACATCCAGCTCATCCTCTCCCTCACCAAGGACCCAATCACCACTAGACTCAACTTCCAGGAAGGAATGAAAGACGTCGCATCCTGGATGAGCAGAAACTGCCTGAATCTCACCTCGGAGAAGACAGAAGGCCTCGTAGTCGGACCGTCCCCCTCGGCATGGGACAACACCTGGTGGCCTACCGCCCTCGGCAGCCCCCCACACCCACGAACCATGCCCGAAACCTCAGCATCGTACTCGACTCCTCCCTCTCCATGACCCGACAGGTCAACGCTGTCGCCTCCAGCTGCTTCAACACCCTCCGAATCCTCCGAAAGACCTTCAAGTCGATCCCCCACGAATCAAGGAAGGCCGTCACCCAAGCGCTCATCACCAGCAGACTGGACTACGGAAACGCCCTCTACGTCGGGATCAACAAGTCTCTTATCCTCAAGCTCCAGACCATACAGAACACCGCAGCCAGACTCATCCTCGACATTCCTCGACACGAGCACACCACCCAACACCTACGGAACCTCCACTGGCTCCCCGTTGAGAAGAGAGTCACTTTCAAGATACTCACCCACGCCTACAAATGCAACCACAACACCGGACCCCAATACCTCAAAGAGAGAATCTCCCTCCACGTACCCAAGAGAAACCTCCGATCCGCCGACCTCGCCCTCGCTGATATCCCGTGCATCCGCTGAGCCAGAACAGGTGGAAGAACCTTCTCCTACATCGCAGCCAAGACCTGGAACAAGCTCCCGCTCAACATCAGACGAGCCCCCTCCTTGAACATCTTCAGGAAGACGCTCAAGACCTGGCTCTTCGAATGAACGGAGCTGCTTACCCCCCCGCAGCACCTTGAGACCCTCATGGGTGAGTAGCACGCTTATAATTCCCCTGATTGATTGATTGATCTCTTGCCTCTTTATGCACCTCTCTTGCCTCTTTCTGCAGTTCTCTTGCCTCATTTTGAACCCCCTTCCCTCTTTCTGTACCTCGTTTGCTTCTTTCTGCACTTCTGTTGCCTCTTTCTGCACCCCTCTTGCTTCTCTCTGCACCTCTGTTGGTGCTTTCTGCACTGCTCTTGCTTCTTTCTGCACCTCTCTTCCCTCTTTCTGCACCTCTCTTGCCTCTGTCTGCACCCATGTTCTCTCTTTCTGCACCTCTTTTGCCTGTTTCTGCAACTCTCTTGCCTCTTTCTGCAGTTCTCTTGCCTCTTTCTGCACCTCTGTTGCTTCTTTCTGCACTTCTCTTGCCTGTTTCTGCACCCCCCTTGCCTCTTTCTGCACCTTCATTGGTTCTTTGTGCACTTCTCTTGCTTTTTTCTGCATCTCTCTTGCTTTTTTCTGCACCCCTCTTGACTCTTTCTGAACCTATGTGGCTTCTTTCTGCACTTCTCTTGCTTCTACATTTTTGTACACAAATTTACAGAGTATGCTGTTTGAAACACAGGTATTCAAGTATTTGTATGTTTACTTTTATGTAACATGTCACTAGGTAAAAGCAGAGACACACGCATGCATACCTTCACAAACTTGGTCAGACTTACAACAGTGATATGCTTAGGGTTGCTGTTTTATATTTGGTACGCCTAACATTCTGAGCAGTCGATGAATAGTGAACCTTCAAGAGAAAAGTGAGGTTTAAGACATCTTGGGAGAAGGATTAGTGATTAGGCTACTATGTATGAGTCTGTTGTAAGGTACAGACGAAGTAGGCCTCTTTCTGCACCTCTGTTGGTTCTTTCTGCACATCTCTTGCTTCTTTCTGCACCTTTCTTCCTCTTTCTGGACCTCTGTTGGTTCTTTCTGCACTTCTCTTGCTTCTTCCTGCGCCTTTCTTCCTCTTTCTGCATATGTCCTACCTATGTAGGCATAGTTAGAAATTAGCATTTAAAAAACCTTAGAAATTCACTGATAAAAAAGAGGTTTTAGGGACATTATAGTTAGTATTAGCATTTAAAAAACCATAGAAATTCACTGAAAAAACCACAGGTTTCAGGGACGTTATAGTTAGGCTGACATTTCACTCGTACAAAACCAGAGAAATTCTGCCGTTATAGTTAGCTGAGCTAACTATAACTCACGCCCCTGCAATGCCCTGCTGATGACGTCACATATTACATCACTCATGACATGGTCAGTGACATCACTGATGACATCTCAAATGACATCACTGATGACTTCATCCAGTGAGTGTCAGTGTTTCTAAAAAGTTTAAGAATCTTTTATAATTATCTTTTATATATATGTATGTATGTGGGCAAGACTATTCACCCAGCCAAAGTCTGTAACTTGGAGCACCAGAGGGCCATTCAGAACAGAGATGTGAGTTATCCTGTCGCTAGACATTTTCAGACGCACCATAAAAGCAACAGGCAACTAGTTAAATACTTTTGTATTGATCATGTGGCACGTGACATGAGGGGAGGAGATAGAGAGAAGCGATTGCGTAGATTGGAATCGCGCTACATTCTGGATACGGTGACTATTGACTAAGTCACCATCAGGATTAAACATGGGGGAGGAACTCGGGGTTCACTTGTAAATATGTATAGCAAGCGTAGGAGACCGGCTTAGTAGGGGTCAGTTAGCTAGAGGAGGGGCACCTCAGGATACGTGGCCCATACAGGGCACAATTGTGTTAAATGCGGCAGTGGCATGGGTTGTTTGTACAATGTGGAGTCATAAAAGGAGCAGGCCCATCCAGGCGTAATAATGATACCCCGTCACATTGATCATTGAAGCCCCCGGATACATGGCCCATATAGGGCATGATTGTGTTAGGGTTGTTTTATAATGTCGAGCTCCAGAGGGAGCAGGCCCATTCAGGGCGCAATAATGAAAACACGTTGTATCGATATGTGTGGGTTATCTATAATTATAATGAACATCCGATGCTTAAACTTAATATAATATAAGCTATCATGAATAGATGAGACTATGTGATTACGTGGGCTTTGCAATTAAAATATGCTGCCGAGAAGCGACTCCTTTGAAATGTATTAGTTGACACCATCACAACATGACGTAATGTGAGTTTGATATGCCTGACGCCTTAATGGTATTCTTTTGCCTGACTCTCAATTAGCTTTGTAAATAATTGGAATAACGATGTCTATATGACGAGGTTTGAACGCGGCGGTCGCCAACACTGAGGAAGGCGTACCGCTGAAACGCGTTTGTTTTGTTGATTTATTGTGTCATTAAATCCGAAGAAGGTTTTACCCCCCGCGAGTGCTGGTATTTATTCTTTTGAGCGTGGAAATTATGCGTGAGTCTGTTCTCGCGCACCAAGCACCTGCTAGTGAGTGCGAGAGCATTTGGCAGAAGTTGGAGCGGAAATATATATATATATGTATATATATATATATATATATATATATATATTTATATCACGAAAACCCTCTCTACCAGAGAAAGGAATGAGCCGCACACATTACGGTGAGATAAAAGGATTTAATTCAATTTTAACAGCACTGGCGTTCCTGATGCATTTCGGTCAACTTGACCTTTTTCAAAGGGGGCTAAAGGCATCTTGAGGCTTAACAACACACTAACCCAATTGCTGCTTTTCAAGTGTTTGCCCCCTGGTGGGCGCCGCGATGGGCTGAGTAATTAGAGCATGCTGGTTTTTGTAGTGCGCTGTAAGTCCCGCAATTATTTCCCTTCAGTGGGCGATGCCTTGATGATCTTGCTGCTTTCTCAGATCACCGTAATCCCCACGCATACCAACTTTCAAGTTGCTGGGGTCCTACCAAGGTCAAATCCCTGGCGGCTGCCACTGCCCTTAATGCTTTCACACACTCAAACAGGGTCCGGTTTCGGGCAATATTTGGCGCTCTTTCACGGCGGTGCGTTGCTCACGGCAGGACCAAGCCGTATAAACATCACGAAAACCCTCTCTACCAGAGAAAGGAATGAGCCGCACACATTATGGTGAGATAAAAGGATTTAATTCAATTTTAACAGCGCTGGCGTTCCTGATGCATTTCGGTCAACTTGAACACTGAAGGGAAATAATTGCGGGACTTACAGCGCACTACAAAAACCAGCATGCTCTAATTACTCAGCCCATCGCGGCGCCCACCAGGGGGCAAACACTTGCAACGTCTGTAACAAATTGTGTAGTTGTGTTTAGGTAGTGAAGAGGGTCGTGCTGGGGGTAGTGTTTTAGGGTTTAGGGTAGTGCAGTGGTGTTTGTGTAGTGTAGGGGGTCATGCTGGGGGTAGATTTAGGGTTTAGGGTAGTGCAGTGGTGTTTGGGTAGTGTAGGGAGTCGTGCTGGGGGAGTGTTTTAGGGTTTAGGGTAGTGCAGTGGTGTTTGGGTAGTGTAGGGGGTCGTGCTGGGGGTAGTGTTTTAGGGTTTAGGGTAGTGCAGTGGTGTTTGGGTAGTGTAGGGGGTCGTGCTGGGGGTAGTGATTTAGGGTAGTGCAGTGGTATTTGGGTAGTGTAGGGAGTACTGCTGGGGGTAGTGTTTTAGGGTTTAGGGTAGTGCAGTGGTGTTTGGGTTGTGTAGGGGTACTGCTGGGGGTAGTTGTTTAGGGTAGTGCAGTGGTGTTTGGGTAGTGTAGTGGTTCGTGCTGGGGTAGTTTTTTAGGGTTTAGGGTAGTGCAGTGGTGTTTGTGTAGTGTAGGGGGTAGTGTTTTAGGGTTTAGGGTAGTGCAGTGGTGTTTGTGTAGTGTAGGAGGTCGTGTTTTAGGGTTTAGGGTAGTGCAGTGGTCTTTGGGTAGTGTAGGGAGTCGTGCGGGGGTAGTGTTTTAGGGTTTAGGGTAGTGTAGGGGTCATGCGGGGGGTAGTGTTTTAGGGATTAGGGTAGTGCATTGGTGTTTGGGTAGTGTAGGGGTCATGCAGGGGTAGTGTTTTAGGGTTTAGGGCAGTGCAGTGGTGTTTGGGTAGTGTAGGGGGTCGTGCTGGGGGAGAGTTTTAGGGTTTAGGGCAGTGCAGTGGTGTTCGGGTAGTGTAGGGGGTCGTGCTGGGGGAGTGTTTGAGGGTTTAGGGCAGTGCAGTCGTGTTCGGGTAGTGTATGGGGTTGTGCTGGGGGTAGTATTTTAGTGTTTAGGGTAGTGCAGTGGTGTTCGGGTAGTGTAGGGGGTCGTGCTGGGGGTAGTGTTCTAGGGTTTAGGCCAGTGCAGTGGTGTTTGGGCAGTGTAGGGGGTAATGCTGGGGGTGGTGTTTTAGGGTTTAGGGCAGTGCAGTGGTGTTCGGGCAGTGTAGGGGGTCGTGCTTAGGGTGGTGTTTCAGGGTTTAGGGCAGTGCAGTGGTGTTCGGGCAGTGTAGGGGGTGGTGTTTCAGGGTTTAGGGCAGTGGTGTTCGGGCAGTGTAGGGGGTCGTGCAGGGGGTGGTGTTTCAGGGTTTAGGGCAGTGGTGTTCGGGCAGTGTAGGGGGTCGTGCTGGGGGTGGTGTTTCAGGGTTTGGGGCAGTGCAGTGGTGTTCGAGCAGTAAAGGGGGTCGTGCTGGGGGTGGTGTTTCAGGGTTTAGGGCAGTGCAGTGGTGTTCGGGCAGTGTAGGGGGCGGTGCAGGGGGTGGTGTTTCAGGGTTTAGGGCAGTGCAGTGGTGTTCGGGCAGTGTAGGGGGTGGTGCAGGGGGTGGTGTTTCAGGGTTTAGGGCAGTGCAGTGGTGTTCGGGCAGTATAGGGGGTCATGCAGGGGCTGGTGTTTCAGGGTTTAGGGCAGTACAGTGGTGTTTGGGCGGTGTAGGGGGTCGTGCTGGGGCTGGTGTTTCAGGGTTTAGGGCAGTGCAGTGGTGTTCGGGCAGTGTAGGGGTCGTGCTGGGGCTGGTGTTTCAGGGTTTAGGGCAGTGCAGTGGTGTTCGGGCAGTGTAGGTGGTCATGCTGGGGCTGGTGTTTCAGGGTTTAGGGCAGTGCAGTGGTGTTCGGGCAGTGTAGGGGGTCATGCTGGGGCTGGTGTGTCAGGGTTTAGGGCAGTGCAGTGGTGTTCGGGCAGTGTAGGGGGTCTTGCTGGGGCTGGTGTTTCAGAGTCTAGGGCAGTGCAGTGGTGTTCGGGCAGTGTAGGGGGTCTTGCTGGGGCTGGTGTTTCAGGGTTTAGGGCAGTGCAGTGGTGTTCGGGCAGTGTAGGGGGTCGTGCTGGGGGTGGTGTTTCAGGGTTTAGGACAGTGCAGTGGTGTTCGGGCAGTGTAGGGGGTCGTGCTGGGGCTAGTGTTTCAGGATTTAGGGCAGAGCAAAGGTGTTCAGGCAGTGTAGGGGTTTTGCTGGAGGTGGTGTTTCACGGTTTAGGGAAGTGCAGTGGTGTTCGTGCAGTGTAGGGGGTGGTGTTTCAGGGTTTAGGGCAGTGGTGTTCGGGCAGTGTAGGGGGCCATGCTGGGGGTGGTGTTTCAGGGTTTAGGGCAGTGCAGTGGTGTTCCGGCAGTGTAGAATTTTCTAATGAAATAGAAGAGGATTTGAGATCTCACTTAAAACATGCACTAAATTTTGTTTTTGCAGCACTAACCATAATTTCTATGGCAAAATGAACCCCCTCATTTTGTTCCTTTTTAAATTAAATGTTTTAAGTGTTACCAGTTTATTCCAATCAAGATGGCTTCAGGTGTGCCATAATTTTGTCATAAGTAAGACTGTTAGCTCTCTAGTTGTTCTTTAGAACACTCTGGGAAGCTGCAGTAGAACACAAAGGCATCAACTGACAGGCTGCTCCTGTTGAAATATAACAGGAAGATATTTGAGATCACACTTGAAACATGTCCTAATTTTTCTTTCTACAGCACTAACCATAATTTCTATGACAAAATGAACCCCATCATTTTGTTCCTTTTTAAATTAAATGTTTTAAGTGTTACCAGTTTATTCCAATCAAGATGGCTTCAGGTGTGCCATACTTTTGTCATAAGTAAGGCTGTTAGCGCTCTAGTTGTTCTTTGGAACACTCTGGGAAGCTGCAGTAAAACACAAAGGCATCAACTGACAGTCTCTGCCCTTGTTGGATGTACATGTTTTACTGAGAATGTCAGACTTCATTCTCACATGACTGAGAAAGATAATGTGAATTTACAGAAAATATGCTCTCATTTTAGCTTCTGGAGCACCTTCCAAAACTCTATGGGACAAGCATGAGAAAATAGTTTTCTCTCAAACATGATTCATGATATCCCAGCAGAAGGTTTTTCACAGGGTAAAATCACCTTAGAACACACCACAATTCCTGAAATTAGTATGGTACCATCAACAAATGAATTCTAATGTAACTAAAGTCTGTTATCACCCTTTATAGTTCTCCTTTTGGTAACCCTCAAAATCTTCGATTCACTACAATGCATTTCAATGGGGTACTATCATTTATATTGCTCCCAAGATGGCTGCCAGCAATTCCAGGATGAAGTGCTGACAGCCAATCAGATCTCACGATGACATGTGTGGTTAGGCTCCGCCCAGATATATATGTGTTTTTACTTTTGATTTTCTCAGCAACTACTGAACGGATTTACACCATTTAACGAAAAGGGTTCTTTCTGAACCAAGAACTACCTCTTTGCCAAATTTGGTGTAATTCCGTTCAGCAGTTCGAGCTGTAGCCTTGCATAAAGTTTCCTATGGGAAATTGATTTTTTGACTCTTATTTTTTAATTTCTCCGCAACTACTGAACGGATTTACACCATTTAACAAAAAGGGTTCTTTCTGAACCAAGAACTACCTCTTTGCCAAATTTTGTGTAATTCCGTTCAGCAGTTCAGGCTGTAGCCGTGGCTAAAGTTTCCTATGGGAAAATGAATGGGGAAAACACGTTTTGGGACCCCCTTTTTCTCGGCCCCTGCTTGACGAATCACCCCGAAACTTTCAGGGTAGGAGCGGACTGGAGCGGGCCATAAAGTTTGAAAATTTCGCGAAGATTCGTCAACCGACGCAAGAGTTATTTCAAATAGAATGTTGCGGATTTCCTATGGAAAATAGGTCCTAACTATAACTATCTACTGGCGACCGCCAGTAGATAATATATAACCCAACCCACTGGAGGGAAGAAAAAATGCAAAATGGACTACATGTCCCAGCGTGCTTTGGAAAGAATGAACTATTCAAATTTGGCGCACCGGTAGCCAATGAATTCGTAGGACACGCAGCGGGAAGATGTGGCAGCAGGAAACTGGGTCCCGACATGGCCTCTGATGAAGAAGTAGAAAAGACTTCGAAACGCGTCAGGCCGCGAGACGAAAAGTGGGATGGGAAGCCGCATGTGTGTCATTAATAAAGTGGATACTTACCTGAAGCGGAGTGCGGCTCTAACTCTGGGCAATCTTGGTAGAAATACAAAATCACGGCGGTTCCAGGCCGTGGGAGCAACGCACCACCTGTAAAGCATCGAAGGGCCCGCAAGAGCGAGATTGTCGTTTTTGCACGGGCGCAGCAGGAGATTTAATTTCACATGCGCCTTTTCATCCTGGAGCCCACTGGAGGGCTGAGAAAAGGTGTCTCTAAAGAATATGTTGGGAACCCAACCCACTGGAGGGAAGAAAAATGCAAAATGGACTACATGTCCCAGCGTGCTTTGGAAAGAATGAACTATTCAAATTTGGCGCACCGGTAGCCAATGAATTCGTAGGACATGCAGCGGGAAGATGTGGCAGCAGGAAACTGGGTCCCGACATGGCCTCTGATGAAGAAGTAGAAAAGACTTCGAAACGCGTCAGGCCGCGAGACGAAAAGTGGGATGGGAAGCCGCATGTGTGTCATTAATAAAGTGGATACTTACCTGAAACGGAGTGCGGCTCTAACTCTGGGCAATCTTGGTAGAAATATATATATATATATATATATATATATATATATATATATATATATATATATATATATATATATATATATATATATATATATATATATATATTATCTACTGGCGGTCGCCAGTAGATAGTTATAGTTACAACCTATTATCCATAGGAAATCCGCGACATTCTATTTGAAATAACTCTCTTGCCGGTTGACGTATCTTCGCAAAATTTTCAAACTTTGTGGCCCGCTCCGGTCCGCTCCTACCCTGAAAGTCTCGGGGATTCGTCAAGCGGGGGCCGAGAAAAAGGGGGTCCCAAAACACGTTTTCCCCATGCAATTTTCCATAGGAAACTTTAGACATGGCTACAGCCCGAACTGCTGAACGGAATTACACCAAATTTGGCAAAGAGGTAGTTCTTGGTTCAGAAAGAACCCTTTTGTTAAATGGTGTAAATCCGTTCAGTAGTTGCTGAGAAAATCAAAAGTAAAAAGATAGTGATATCTATGGCCGAGTAGGGTCCGCGTACCCTCCCGATCACGAGCTGCATGTTAATTGGCTGTCAGCTGGCTGTCAACATTCCGATTCAGGAAATGTTGGCAGCCATTTTGTCCCTCGGTAGAACCAAGGGACAGAAACAAGTGCGCAAAGCGCACAAAGGGGGCAGAGTAGAAACACCCTGACCCCCTAGGTTTGCTCAGGGGGTCCCACAAGGACCCCCTGGGCAAAAAATAAATAAAAATAAATTTAAAAAAATCGGCAGGATGCGCTCAGGGTGCGCGAATCCTGCCGAAAAAAAAAAAATCAAGGCCTCTTTCTGCTCCTCTGTTGGTTCTTTCTGCACATCTTTTGCTTCTTTCTGTGCGTTTTTTCTTCTTTCTTCACATGTCCTACCTCTGTAGGCATAGTTAGAAACTAGCATTTAAAAACCTTTGAAATTCACTTAAAAAATCATAGGTTTCAGGCACGTTATAGTTAGAAATTAGCATTTAAAAAACCTTTGAAATTCACTGAAAAAAACATAGGTTTCAGACACGTTATAGTTAGAAATTAGCATTTAAAAAACCTTTGAAATTCACTGAAAAAACCATAGGTTTTAGGGACAGTTATAGTTATTTGGACATTTCACTCGTACAAAACCATAGAAATTCCCCCGTTATAGTTAGTTCAGCTAACTATAACTCGCGCCCGCAATGCACTGCTGATGACTTCACATATTACATCACTCATGACATGGTCAGTGACATCACTGATGACATCTCAAATGACATCACTGATGACATCATCCATGTGATAATTTCATGCATCTTCTCACACCCTAATATAACTTTTGATACACCCACTCTAAATTACAGACTGCCATTCTCAAAACCATAGACACTCCAACACCAAAAACTACATACCCACTCACTGATTCTTAGGTCTACACACACATCCACTCACTCACCCGGACAGTCACTCATACTTAGTCACTCAGTACAGGACTATCATATGCACTCATACACCTCTATAAACACTCACACACTGCCACTCATCCATAGAGGTACTCACACACCTAGTCAGTCATGCAAAAAACTTAATCACACACCCATTTACTCACCTATACAGTTATACACACACCAGCTCACTTACTCATACAAATACTAGCACATTCTTACGCTCTTATACAATCACTGATACAAGTACACACTCATCCATACTGCCACTCTCACAATCACACACTCTCACTTATAGCCATTTATATACTCCAACACACATATATACTGCCTTTCACATATGTAGTTACTCACACATGTACCACTGAGATATACATTCAATCACTAACACACCCATACACACACTCACCCACCCATACAGTCCATCACAGATGCACTCTTGAAACCATGCACCCAGTGAATCACCAACTCACACATCTATGCACAGAGTCACACACACCCCACCCACACAAACACTCAGGCACCCATACAGATACTCAGACAATCAATCAATAACCCATGTAGACACTCATGTAGCTTGAAGACTAGAGCTAGGGTTTTTGGCGTAGTCAGGAAGTGTGGCGCTCAGACTAGTATGCGTGGTGTAAATGTGAACTAGAGTAGGTACGGTGCTGCCAGGTCGGGGGATTTATCCAATAACCCCCGGAGGTGTGTGAGTCACAGGACCCACACTGGGAAAATAAGCACAGTCCCGGGCACACGTAGTAAGGGTATAACGATAGTGTGACCGTATTGTTCGAATAACAGTTGTAGGGGTCGACACCTGTTAGAGTTGAAAAGTTATTTAATGAAAAACAACTGAATTAACAATAAACAACCAGCCGACACGTGTTTCGTCACTCAGAGTAATCCGGTGACTCTTCAGGGCTGGGAAGGATACAAAAAATGGGGTGAGGGGGTAAAGGGAAAACAATAGGAAAACATCGAACATTATAATCTCTACAGGATCAAGGAGAAAAAGGGATCACCTAAAGTGCCTGTGCTGTGGGCATAACAGCAGAGGCGCATGGCAATAAGTGACTTGGGTGTTGGTGCCGCTCTCATGGTGTAAACAACATGAATAAATGCACGGGAAAAGACAAGTACATAGTAACGTGACAAGGTCAAAAACGTGGGCATACGTGAGCGTGAATCACCTATAAACATCATGTACTCAGCGAATATGTGAGACTAAATCCATAACACAGAAAATAATAACAACATGGAATGTACAACATTAAAGTGGGGTGCGTAGGAGTCCTGGATGCGGTAGTGAGAAACCCAAATCGGAATACTAAACTAAGGTGGGAAGAGAGACAGAAGCAGGGAGAGCGCATGGTTGGAAAAGAGAAAAGCATAAAAAAGCATAAAAAAAGTGAAAGGGAATCAGGAGGTGGAGGAGGAAAAAGGGGTGGGAAGAAAACAAAATTTGGAAAAGAAAGGAGGGAACTCAAAAGGGAAAGAGGAGGAAAGAAAAGGAAGAAGTGAGAAATTACCTGTGTAGCATGAGTGAGGATAGAAAAAGCAGAACCCTGCGGAAAGAAAAGTGGATGAACTGGGGCCACAGGGCGAGCAGACTAAGAGGGGAATCAAAAGTAAGGTGGGCAAAGCGAAGGGAGTAAAGGAAACTCACCGTAAGACCGGTGATAATTCCAACCCGGCTCGGGGGTGTACGCAAAGAACTAATAAAAGGAGGAGACGGTGCTCCACGTAGAGACCGGGCACGGGGTGCGTGCCACGGGATTAGTCGTGAAGCCTGTGGGTGGTGAGGGCAGTGATGCCAAGGAGAAGTAATCAGCGGAATGTAGCAGGCGGGAGTACTGGGACGAAGGTAGAAGTATCAGAACTGCAAAAAGGTTAATATAAGGTACCGAGACTAGGGTTGAGGGAAGAAAAGAAAGAAAATTGATGCCGGTGGCGAAGAGTGGAAAGAAGGGTGGACTTACCAATCCAAGTAATCAAGTCCAGAAACTGCGGGAGGACAGGGTTCTAAAGCCAGGTGGCGGCGGAAGTAATGGAGCTGGAAAAGACGGAGTAGTTGAAAAGGAGCAGCGGGGCTAGGGGGGAGGCGGTTTGGGAGCGAAAAACAATAAAGTGTGCAGAATCTTACCAAGGAGGAGAATAACGGCGCTCCATGAGTATGAAGCGTGCCAGGAGGCGGATAAGCCTGGAGGAGGACGAAGAGAACGTGAGTGAGAACAAGGGGCTGGCGAGATGAAACAGACTGGAAGCGGCAGCAGAGGACGCCACTATACCTGTAGGGTAGCTCCGACGAAACCGGAAGCAGCTTGTGCCGAGGGATAGCTGGACTGGGACTGGGAAGGGGAGGGGTGTAATAATGGAAATAGGCACCATGGCGACTAGAACGCGCGAGGGTGTATCACGTGGTATACGTGTGTAAGGCTGCCATGTTGGGAGGGTGAAAAGGGGCAGAGGTGACGCGCTATGAAAAGGAATCTAGAGAAAGACCCATGGGCGGGGAGAAATGCTGGCGCCGGCCAGCTAGCGAACAAAGATTAAAGGTAATGGAAACGCCTGGGACGGTAGGTCGGCGGGAAAGAAAGGCAGAGGCAAAAGGTGAGTACAGAATGCCTGCAAAGAAGGGAGTAAAGAGTAGAGTAAAGAGAAGGGGCAAGGAATGGCGGACCTACGACTGGACTGAGCCCGGAGGGGATGCCCAGTGTCCAGACGGTGGGGACTATTAAGTGGTGCAAAGGTAAGGTGGGGCAAGGGATAAGGCACAAGGGGAGAGAAAAAACGAAAGTAGATCGTATGAAACAATAGTCAGTAGAAGAGCATACCCAGGAGGCCCAATGTAAATGAGAAGTAGTGGGCGTCCAAACGAGAATAATGAGTAGGCATGAAACGTTGTAAATCATCAGCCACGTAAATAACAAGAGGAAATGACAAATGTGTACAAAGCAGCTAGGAAAGTGGTCCCCAATGTGATGAGGTAAAGGTACCAAGATAACATGCAGTACTCGTGAAAAATCAAAAGTACAGAATCGGAGAGTCCAAAAGACACGAACAACCGGACATAAGCTGTAGAATCTAGAATGCGTCACAATGAGGATAATGAGCGAGCAGGAACTCGTTTTTAAAAGTAATCAGCCACGTGATCCACAAAGGTATAATAATAAAGCTATAATAAAAGCGAATGTGTGGAAAAAATAGCTAAGTAAGTTATCCCCAGAATGCGAAGAGGTAAAGGTACTGAGATGACATGCAGTACTAGTGAATGAACAATGTACAGAATATGAGAGCCAAAACAACAAGAACATGAAATTTCAATGCAGTTACTGGGTGCGGAGGTCATTCACCCAGAAAATAATGTAGCTCATGGTCTATGTTGAGTCCGTGTTGAACCGTCCGTAGACGCATGATCCATGTGGCTTCCAGGCGTCTCAGTCTCAGTTCCCTGTTGCCACCTCTGGCGCTGACCACTGCCGTGTCAAATCCAAAGAAGGAGATCCTTTTCTTTGCACCTTGGTTGGGGCAGGTGGCTGCGTGGATAGCCATGGGATATCTCGTATCCTGATTTTGCAGGGCTCTGATGTGCTCGCCGATGCGTTGTTTCAGTGGTCTGATCGTACTGCCGATGTACCAGCGTTTGCAGGCACATTCCAGAATGTATACCACAAACTTGGTGTTACAGTTAATGTTATGCTTGATTTGGTAATGTTGCTTGTTGACAGCTGTGAAGCCTCTAATTCCATGTTGGGCTAGTCTGCAGACCCCGCAGCAACCACATTTGAAGAAACCAAGATTGGAGGTGGTGAGCCAAGAGGGGCTAGTGGTGGGACTAGGCACGCTAGGGCTGAGTCTTGTTCTAAGTGTTCTGCCTCGTCTGTAGGTGATTCGAGGTTTGGGGGGATGACCTCTCTAAGAGTGGTGTCGGCTAGTAGAACGCCCCAGTGTCTGTTGAGGCTTGTCCTCATGGCTAGACCCATGTCACTGTAATCGGTGATTAATCTGACAGGCTGGTTAAGTTCAGGGGTTGTGTGTCGGGTGTGTAGTGTTTCTTGCCTATTTATGTTACTGATTCTCTTTTCGGCAGTGCAGATAGTGCGAGTACTATAACCTCTAGCCTTGAACCTATGTTTCATGTTGATCAGACATTTCTGGAACTCAGATTCTTCGCTACAATTCCTCCTTCCTCTTGTGAATTCACCATAGGGGATTGCTTGTATTTGATGTTGCGGGTGCGAGCTTTCAGCATGGAGGATGGCGTTACATGATGTTGCCTTTCTATGTAACCGACTGTGAAGTATGTCTGACTTAACGTAGATTTCAACATCCAGAAAAGTGACACTGGAGGTACTGGAGTAGCTAGTGAACCTCATGTTCATGTCGTTGGTGTTGAGATGTCTGCAGAATTCTTCCAGTTTACATTGTGACCCAGACCAGAGTAGGAGACAGTCATCAATGTAGCGTCCCCAGTAGATTATGGAGTCAACCCATGGTGCCCCTTTGGTGCTCCAGATCCATTTGGATTCCAGGGCACCCATGTACAGATTCGCAAAAGAAGGTGAGAACTTGGAGCCCATGGCAACACCCTTGTTCTGTTTGTACCAGATGTTGTCATAAATGAAGAAGTTGTTATTCAGGATGATGTCCATCATGGCACCAAGCATCTGAGTATGTTGCCATAAAGTGGCTGGTCTGTTGTGGAGTAGGCCAGTGACGGCTTGCAGCCCTAGTACTGGTTCGATGGTGGTGTAGAGGGAAACTACATCTAGGGTGGCCAGGATCATATCAGGTTGCCATTGGACATCCGACAAGATGCTGAGAATGTGTTTAGTATCTTGTATGTATGAGGGCAGGTTTCTGACCAACGTTCCAAGGAAGAGGTCCACATATTGTGCGAGTCTTTCGGTAGGTCCACCGATGCCCGATACTATAGGTCTTCCTGGTGGGAAGGGTGCAGATTTGTGTATTTTGGGCAAGGTGTAAAGCCATGGGAATGCAGGCTTGTGGACCTTGAGATAGAGAAGTTCTTGATCATCAATGAGACCCTGCGTGTGCCAATCGGATAAGCATTTGTTAATTTTGGTGACAAGTGCGGGCGTGGGGTTGTAAGAAAGCTGTTCATAACATGACGTATCATGAAGTTGAGACAGGATTTCCGCATGGTAGTCGGACCGATTCATAATCACTACATTCCCGCCCTTGTCTGCTTCCTTAATTATGATATCAGTATTGGAACTAAGATTTTTAAGAGCTGTGCGTTCCTCCCTGCGAAGATTGTCTCCCGTTCTATGCTTGGTTTTCTGTACTTTGTTTTCGTATCGGTCCATGTCCGTCAGGACCAAGTTGTGGAATGTGTCGACTGCGTTGCCCCCTGGTAGTGTGGGTGTCCATTTAGACTTGGTTTTAAGGCCACTGTTGAGACTGAGGTCTGCCTCTATATCTAAATCTCGGAGAAGATCCTCCATATTGGTGGGTGTTTCATCTGAGTCCGTGAGTGATAAGAGTAGATGTGTGTCCTGAATATCCCTGATACTTTGAGCACCAGATGAGTTATCTGAACAGATCTTACTGATGTTCCTAGTGGTGGATGGAGTACCGTTGAAGTGTTTTTTGATCTTGATACCCCTGATGAATTTAAACAAGTCTATTTTGTGTCTGCAGGTGTCCCCTTGTTCATGGGGATTAAAGCTTAGGCCTCTGCTGAGTAGAGAAATCATCCCACTGTCAAGCTGTTGGGAGGAGAGGTTGACTACCTGTATGCCTAGATCCCCTGGGTTAACTAGTTCTTCCCGTTCCCGGATCTCAGTTTTTTTCTGTAGTTTTCTGAGTCCTGCCCTTTTCCCTCTACGGGTCTTCTGTCTAGGGGTCCTTGTCTTTGTTGTGCCCTGTTTTCCCTCCGTATGGCTTGCACCTCCTTTAAAAAAGACGATGTCGTTAAACCCAATCTGTATGTATTTCTAGTTGGGTTCTCGTTATCGCTGTCACTAGTGTGTGTGGTATTGAGTGAAGTGGAGCTGGATGAGAGAGAGGGAGTATCAATGATGGTTTGTCTGTCTCCCTGTGTGTTGGTTTTGACTAGCTTATCGTATTTCCTGGCAAAGGTAAAGACACGTCCCTCCCTATAATCAGCCTCGTCTCTTTTAAGTTGTCGTGTCTTTCTGTCTTTGATTTCGTTCTGGTGTTTAGCCAAGATGTCATTCAAGATGACATAATTCTTGCCTGTCGCTTCTTGTAGGTTCAGGTCGACTATCTCTTTTTCGAGGTTGGCAATCTCAATCTGGAGTCTGGCAACCTTGCGTTCTGCGTTCTCAATTAGGATATCGATTAATGTGTTGGAGTTAGAATTGAGAGTTTCTTCCCATTTGCCCAATAAGTCATCATCTAAATCATCAAATGTAGGAAAAATTTGTGAGCGTAGTCCCCTTGGGACCCTTTTGAGTCTTTGGTATTGTTTGAGGGTGGCACTGTCCCACCACCTGGAGTTTTCTGTCTTTTTAAGTCTCTCTAATCTAAGAAATTTGTCCTTAAGACCCTCTTTGTGTGTAGGGTTGCTGCTAGTGGACGCAGGATTATCGGTGATCCCTTTTGATAGATTATCGAATAGCTCAGATGCGACCCTATCTCTATCCATAACCTATTATTGAAGTAAGGTATAGTGAGTATATAAGTGCTGCGGCTGCCCTTCCTGAGACTGTAGATTGAAGACTAGAGCTAGGGTTTTTGGCGTAGTCAGGAAGTGTGGCGCTCAGACTAGTATGCGTGGTGTAAATGTGAACTAGAGTAGGTACGGTGCTGCCAGGTCGGGGGATTTACCCAATAACCCCGGAGGTGTGTGAGTCACAGGACCCACACTGGGAAAATAAGCACAGTCCCGGGCACACGTAGTAAGGGTATAACGATAGTGTGACCGTATTGTTCGAATAACAGTTGTAGGGGTCGACACCTGTTAGAGTTGAAAAGTTATTTAATGAAAAACAACTGAATTAACAATAAACAACCAGCCGACACGTGTTTCGTCACTCAGAGTAATCCGGTGACTGGAAGAATTCTGCAGACATCTCAACACCAACGACATGAACATGAGGTTCAGTAGCTACTCCAGTACCTCCAGTGTCACTTTTCTGGATGTTGAAATCTACGTTAAGTCAGACATACTTCACAGTCGGTTACATAGAAAGGCAACATCATGTAACGCCATCCTCCATGCTGAAAGCTCGCACCC
The DNA here is from genome assembly GCA_963921515.1 of Calotriton arnoldi. Taxonomy (NCBI): domain Eukaryota; kingdom Metazoa; phylum Chordata; class Amphibia; order Caudata; family Salamandridae; genus Calotriton; species Calotriton arnoldi. The sequence continues at coordinate 1,099,396 of CAWUFW010006618.1, forward strand.
GCAACATCAAATACAAGCAATCCCCTATGGTGAATTCACAAGAGCAAGGAGGAATTGTAGCGAAGAATCTGAGTTCCAGAAATGTCTGATCAACATGAAACATAGGTTCAAGGCTAGAGGTTATAGTACTCGCACTATCTGCACTGCCGAAAAGAGAATCAGTAACATAAATAGGCAAGAAACACTACACACCCGACACACAACCCCTGAACTTAACCAGCCTGTCAGATTAATCACCGATTACAGTGACATGGGTCTAGCCATGAGGACAAGCCTCAACAGACACTGGGGCGTTCTACTAGCCGACACCACTCTTAGAGAGGTCATCCCCCCAAACCTCGAATCACCTACAGACGAGGCAGAACACTTAGAACAAGACTCAGCCCTAGCGTGCCTAGTCCCACCACTAGCCCCTCTTGGCTCACCACCTCCAATCTTGGTTTCTTCAAATGTGGTTGCTGCGGGGTCTGCAGACTAGCCCAACATGGAATTAGAGGCTTCACAGCTGTCAACAAGCAACATTACCAAATCAAGCATAACATTAACTGTAACACCAAGTTTGTGGTATACATTCTGGAATGTGCCTGCAAACGCTGGTACATCGGCAGTACGATCAGACCACTGAAACAACGCATCGGCGAGCACATCAGAGCCCTGCAAAATCAGGATACGAGATATCCCATGGCTATCCACGCAGCCACCTGCCCCAACCAAGGTGCAAAGAAAAGGATCTCCTTCTTTGGATTTGACACGGCAGTGGTCAGCGCCAGAGGTGGCAACAGGGAACTGAGACTGAGACGCCTGGAAGCCACATGGATCATGCGTCTACGGACGGTTCAACACGGACTCAACATAGACCATGAGCTACATTATTTTCTGGGTGAATGACCTCCGCACCCAGTAACTGCATTGAAACTTCATGTTCTTGTTGTTTTGGCTCTCATATTCTGTACATTGTTCATTCACTAGTACTGCATGTCATCTCAGTACCTTTACCTCTTCGCATTCTGGGGATAACTTACTTAGCTATTTTTTCCACACATTCGCTTTTATTATAGCTTTATTATTATACCTTTGTGGATCACGTGGCTGATTACTTTTAAAAACGAGTTCCTGCTCGCTCATTATCCTCATTGTGACGCATTCTAGATTCTACAGCTTATGTCCGGTTGTTCGTGTCTTTTGGACTCTCCGATTCTGTACTTTTGATTTTTCACGAGTACTGCATGTTATCTTGGTACCTTTACCTCATCACATTGGGGACCACTTTCCTAGCTGCTTTGTACACATTTGTCATTTCCTCTTGTTATTTACGTGGCTGATGATTTACAACGTTTCATGCCTACTCATTATTCTCGTTTGGACGCCCACTACTTCTCATTTACATTGGGCCTCCTGGGTATGCTCTTCTACTGACTATTGTTTCATACGATCTACTTTCGTTTTCTCTCCCCTTGTGCCTTATCCCTTGCCCCACCTTACCTTTGCACCACTTAATAGTCCCCACCGTCTGGACACTGGGCATCCCCTCCGGGCTCAGTCCAGTCGTAGGTCCGCCATTCCTTGCCCCTTCTCTTTACTCTACTCTTTACTCCCTTCTTTGCAGGCATTCTGTACTCACCTTTTGCCTCTGCCTTTCTTTCCCGCCGACCTACCGTCCCAGGCGTTTCCATTACCTTTAATCTTTGTTCGCTAGCTGGCCGGCGCCAGCATTTCTCCCCGCCCTTGGGTCTTTCTCTAGATTCCTTTTCATAGCGCGTCACCTCTGCCCCTTTTCACCCTCCCAACATGGCAGCCTTACACACGTATACCACGTGATACACCCTCGCGCGTTCTAGTCGCCATGGTGCCTATTTCCATTATTACACCCCTCCCCTTCCCAGTCCCAGTCCAGCTATCCCTCGGCACAAGCTGCTTCCGGTTTCGTCGGAGCTACCCTACAGGTATAGTGGCGTCCTCTGCTGCCGCTTCCAGTCTGTTTCATCTCGCCAGCCCCTTGTTCTCACTCACGTTCTCTTCGTCCTCCTCCAGGCTTATCCGCCTCCTGGCACGCTTCATACTCATGGAGCGCCGTTATTCTCCTCCTTGGTAAGATTCTGCACACTTTATTGTTTTTCGCTCCCAAACCGCCTCCCGCCCCCAACCCCCCAGCCCCGCTGCTCCTTTTCAACTACTCCGTCTTTTCCAGCTCCATTACTTCCGCCGCCACCTGGCTTTAGAACCCTGTCCTCCCGCAGTTTCTGGACTTGATTACTTGGATTGGTAAGTCCACCCTTCTTTCCACTCTTCGCCACCGGCATCAATTTTCTTTCTTTTCTTCCCTCAACCCTAGTCTCGGTACCTTATATTAACCTTTTTGCAGTTCTGATACTTCTACCTTCGTCCCAGTACTCCCGCCTGCTACATTCCGCTGATTACTTCTCCTTGGCATCACTGCCCTCACCACCCACAGGCTTCACGACTAATCCCGTGGCACGCACCCCGTGCCCGGTCTCTACGTGGAGCACCGTCTCCTCCTTTTATTAGTTCTTTGCGTACACCCCCGAGCCGGGTTGGAATTATCACCGGTCTTACGGTGAGTTTCCTTTACTCCCTTCGCTTTGCCCACCTTATTTTTGATTCCCCTCTTAGTCTGCTCGCCCTGTGGCCCCAGTTCATCCACTTTTCTTTCCGCAGGGTTCTGCTTTTTCTATCCTCACTCATGCTACACAGGTAATTTCTCACTTCTTCCTTTTCTTTCCTCCTCTTTCCCTTTTGAGTTCCCTCCTTTCTTTTCCAAATTTTGTTTTCTTCCCACCCCTTTTTCCTCCTCCACCTCCTGATTCCCTTTCACTTTTTTTATGCTTTTTTATGCTTTTCTCTTTTTCATCCATGCGCTCTCCCTGCTTCTGTCTCTCTTCCCACCTTAGTTTAGTATTCCGATTTGGGTTTCTCACTACCGCATCCAGGACTCCTACGCACCCCACTTTAATGTTGTACATTCCATGTTGTTATTATTTTCTGTGTTATGGATTTAGTCTCACATATTCGCTGAGTACATGATGTTTATAGGTGATTCACGCTCACGTATGCCCACGTTTTTGACCTTGTCACGTTACTATGTACTTGTCTTTTCCCGCGCATTTATTCATGTTGTTTACACCATGAGAGCGGCACCAACACCCAAGTCACTTATTGCCATGCGCCTCTGCTGTTATGCCCACAGCACAGGCACTTTAGGTGATCCCTTTTTCTCCTTGATCCTGTAGAGATTATAATGTTCGATGTTTTCCTATTGTTTTCCCTTTACCCCCTCACCCCATTTTTTGTATCCTTCCCAGCCCTGAAGAGTCACCGGATTACTCTGAGTGACGAAACACGTGTCGGCTGGTTGTTTATTGTTAATTCAGTTGTTTTTCATTAAATAACTTTTCAACTCTAACAGGTGTCGACCCCTACAACTGTTATTCGAACAATACGGTCACACTATCGTTATACCCTTACTACGTGTGCCCGGGACTGTGCTTATTTTCCCAGTGTGGGTCCTGTGACTCACACACCTCCGGGGTTATTGGGTAAATCCCCCGACCTGGCAGCACCGTACCTACTCTAGTTCACATTTACACCACGCATACTAGTCTGAGCGCCACACTTCCTGACTACGCCAAAAACCCTAGCTCTAGTCTTCAATCTACAGTCTCAGGAAGGGCAGCCGCAGCACTTATATACTCACTATACCTTACTTCAATAATAGGTTATGGATAGAGATAGGGTCGCATCTGAGCTATTCAATAATCTATCAAAAGGGATCACCGATAATCCTGCGTCCACTAGCAGCAACCCTACACACAAAGAGGGTCTTAAGGACAAATTTCTTAGATTAGAGAGACTTAAAAAGACAGAAAACTCCAGGTGGTGGGACAGTGCCACCCTCAAACAATACCAAAGACTCAAAAGGGTCCCAAGGGGACTACGCTCACAAATTTTTCCTACATTTGATGATTTAGATGATGACTTATTGGGCAAATGGGAAGAAACTCTCAATTCTAACTCCAACACATTAATCGATATCCTAATTGAGAACGTAGAACGCAAGGTTGCCAGACTCCAGATTGAGATTGCCAACCTCGAAAAAGAGATAGTCGACCTGAACCTACAAGAAGCGACAGGCAAGAATTAAGTCATCTTGAATGACATCTTGGCTAAACACCAGAACGAAATCAAAGACAGAAAGACTCGACAACTTAAAAGAGACAAGGCTGATTATAGGGAGGGACGTGTCTTTACCTTTGCCAGGAAATACGATAAGCTAGTCAAAACCAACACACAGGGAGACAGACAAACCGTCATTGATACTCCCTCTCTCTCATCCAGCTCCACTTCACTCAATACCACACACACTAGTGACAGCGATAACGAGAACCCAACTAGAAATACATACAGATTGGGTTTAACGACATCGTCTTTTTTAAAGGAGGTGCAAGCCATACGGAGGGAAAACAGGGCACAACAAAGACAAGGACCCCTAGACAGAAGACCCGTAGAGGGAAAAGGGCAGGACTCAGAAAACTACACAAAAAAACTGAGATCCGGGAACGGGAAGAACTAGTTAACCCAGGGGATCTAGGCATACAGGTAGTCAACCTCTCCTCCCAACAGCTTGACAGTGGGATGATTTCTCTACTCAGCAGAGGCCTAAGCTTTAATCCCCATGAACAAGGGGACACCTGCAGACACAAAATAGACTTGTTTAAATTCATCAGGGGTATCAAGATCAAAAAACACTTCAACGGTACTCCATCCACCACTAGGAACATCAGTAAGATCTGTTCAGATAACTCATCTGGTGCTCAAAGTATCAGGGATATTCAGGACACACATCTACTCTTATCACTCACGGACTCAGATGAAACACCCACCAATATGGAGGATCTTCTCCGAGATTTAGATATAGAGGCAGACCTCAGTCTCAACAGTGGCCTTAAAACCAAGTCTAAATGGACACCCACACTACCAGGGGGCAACGCAGTCGACACATTCCACAACTTGGTCCTGACGGACATGGACCGATACGAAAACAAAGTACAGAAAACCAAGCATAGAACGGGAGACAATCTTCGCAGGGAGGAACGCACAGCTCTTAAAAATCTTAGTTCCAATACTGATATCATAATTATTAAGGAAGCAGACAAGGGCGGGAATGTAGTGATTATGAATCGGTCCGACTACCATGCGGAAATCCTGTCTCAACTTCATGATACGTCATGTTATGAACAGCTTTCTTACAACCCCACGCCCGCACTTGTCACCAAAATTAACAAATGCTTATCCGATTGGCACACGCAGGGTCTCATTGATGATCAAGAACTTCTCTATCTCAAGGTCCACAAGCCTGCATTCCCATGGCTTTACACCTTGCCCAAAATACACAAATCTGCACCCTTCCCACCAGGAAGACCTATAGTATCGGGCATCGGTGGACCTACCGAAAGACTCGCACAATATGTGGACCTCTTCCTTGGAACGTTGGGCAGAAACCTGCCCTCATACATACAAGATACTAAACACATTCTCAGCATCTTGTCGGATGTCCAATGGCAACCTGATATGATCCTGGCCACCCTAGATGTAGTTTCCCTCTACACCACCATCGAACCAGTACTAGGACTGCAAGCCGTCACTGGCCTACTCCACAACAGACCAGCCACTTTATGGCAACATACTCAGATGCTTGGTGCCATGATGGACATCATCCTGAATAACAACTTCTTCATTTATGACAACATCTGGTACAAACAGAACAAGGGTGTTGCCATGGGCTCCAAGTTCTCACCTTCTTTTGCGAATCTGTACATGGGTGCCCTGGAATCCAAATGGATCTGGAGCACCAAAGGGGCACCATGGGTTGACTCCATAATCTACTGGGGACGCTACATTGATGACTGTCTCCTACTCTGGTCTGGGTCACAATGTAAACTGGAAGAATTCTGCAGACATCTCAACACCAACGACATGAACATGAGGTTCACTAGCTACTCCAGTACCTCCAGTGTCACTTTTCTGGATGTTGAAATCTACGTTAAGTCAGACATACTTCACAGTCGGTTACATAGAAAGGCAACATCATGTAACGCCATCCTCCATGCTGAAAGCTTGCACCCGCAACATCAAATACAAGCAATCCCCTATGGTGAATTCACAAGAGCAAGGAGGAATTGTAGCGAAGAATCTGAGTTCCAGAAATGTCTGATCAACATGAAACATAGGTTCAAGGCTAGAGGTTATAGTACTCGCACTATCTGCACTGCCGAAAAGAGAATCAGTAACATAAATAGGCAAGAAACACTACACACCCGACACACAACCCCTGAACTTAACCAGCCTGTCAGATTAATCACCGATTACAGTGACATGGGTCTAGCCATGAGGACAAGCCTCAACAGACACTGGGGCGTTCTACTAGCCGACACCACTCTTAGAGAGGTCATCCCCCCAAACCTCGAATCACCTACAGACGAGGCAGAACACTTAGAACAAGACTCAGCCCTAGCGTGCCTAGTCCCACCACTAGCCCCTCTTGGCTCACCACCTCCAATCTTGGTTTCTTCAAATGTGGTTGCTGCGGGGTCTGCAGACTAGCCCAACATGGAATTAGAGGCTTCACAGCTGTCAACAAGCAACATTACCAAATCAAGCATAACATTAACTGTAACACCAAGTTTGTGGTATACATTCTGGAATGTGCCTGCAAACGCTGGTACATCGGCAGTACGATCAGACCACTGAAACAACGCATCGGCGAGCACATCAGAGCCCTGCAAAATCAGGATACGAGATATCCCATGGCTATCCACGCAGCCACCTGCCCCAACCAAGGTGCAAAGAAAAGGATCTCCTTCTTTGGATTTGACACGGCAGTGGTCAGCGCCAGAGGTGGCAACAGGGAACTGAGACTGAGACGCCTGGAAGCCACATGGATCATGCGTCTACGGACGGTTCAACACGGACTCAACATAGACCATGAGCTACATTATTTTCTGGGTGAATGACCTCCGCACCCAGTAACTGCATTGAAACTTCATGTTCTTGTTGTTTTGGCTCTCATATTCTGTACATTGTTCATTCACTAGTACTGCATGTCATCTCAGTACCTTTACCTCTTCGCATTCTGGGGATAACTTACTTAGCTATTTTTTCCACACATTCGCTTTTATTATAGCTTTATTATTATACCTTTGTGGATCACGTGGCTGATTACTTTTAAAAACGAGTTCCTGCTCGCTCATTATCCTCATTGTGACGCATTCTAGATTCTACAGCTTATGTCCGGTTGTTCGTGTCTTTTGGACTCTCCGATTCTGTACTTTTGATTTTTCACGAGTACTGCATGTTATCTTGGTACCTTTACCTCATCACATTGGGGACCACTTTCCTAGCTGCTTTGTACACATTTGTCATTTCCTCTTGTTATTTACGTGGCTGATGATTTACAACGTTTCATGCCTACTCATTATTCTCGTTTGGACGCCCACTACTTCTCATTTACATTGGGCCTCCTGGGTATGCTCTTCTACTGACTATTGTTTCATACGATCTACTTTCGTTTTTTCTCTCCCCTTGTGCCTTATCCCTTGCCCCACCTTACCTTTGCACCACTTAATAGTCCCCACCGTCTGGACACTGGGCATCCCCTCCGGGCTCAGTCCAGTCGTAGGTCCGCCATTCCTTGCCCCTTCTCTTTACTCTACTCTTTACTCCCTTCTTTGCAGGCATTCTGTACTCACCTTTTGCCTCTGCCTTTCTTTCCCGCCGACCTACCTTCCCAGGCGTTTCCATTACCTTTAATCTTTGTTCGCTAGCTGGCCGGCGCCAGCATTTCTCCCCGCCCTTGGGTCTTTCTCTAGATTCCTTTTCATAGCGCGTCACCTCTGCCCCTTTTCACCCTCCCAACATGGCAGCCTTACACACGTATACCACGTGATACACCCTCGCGCGTTCTAGTCGCCATGGTGCCTATTTCCATTATTACACCCTCCCCTTCCCAGTCCCAGTCCAGCTATCCCTCGGCACAAGCTGCTTCCGGTTTCGTCGGAGCTACCCTACAGGTATAGTGGCGTCCTCTGCTGCCGCTTCCAGTCTGTTTCATCTCGCCAGCCCCTTGTTCTCACTCACGTTCTCTTCGTCCTCCTCCAGGCTTATCCGCCTCCTGGCACGCTTCATACTCATGGAGCGCCGTTATTCTCCTCCTTGGTAAGATTCTGCACACTTTATTGTTTTTCGCTCCCAAACCGCCTCCCCCCACCCCCAGCCCCGCTGCTCCTTTTCAACTACTCCGTCTTTTCCAGCTCCATTACTTCCGCCGCCACCTGGCTTTAGAACCCTGTCCTCCCGCAGTTTCTGGACTTGATTACTTGGATTGGTAAGTCCACCCTTCTTTCCACTCTTCGCCACCGGCATCAATTTTCTTTCTTTTCTTCCCTCAACCCTAGTCTCGGTACCTTATATTAACCTTTTTGCAGTTCTGATACTTCTACCTTCGTCCCAGTACTCCCGCCTGCTACATTCCGCTGATTACTTCTCCTTGGCATCACTGCCCTCACCACCCACAGGCTTCACGACTAATCCCGTGGCACGCACCCCGTGCCCGGTCTCTACGTGGAGCACCGTCTCCTCCTTTTATTAGTTCTTTGCGTACACCCCGAGCCGGGTTGGAATTATCACCGGTCTTATGGTGAGTTTCCTTTACTCCCTTCGCTTTGCCCACCTTACTTTTGATTCCCCTCTTAGTCTGCTCGCCCTGTGGCCCCAGTTCATCCACTTTTCTTTCCGCAGGGTTCTGCTTTTTCTATCCTCACTCATGCTACACAGGTAATTTCTCACTTCTTCCTTTTCTTTCCTCCTCTTTCCCTTTTGAGTTCCCTCCTTTCTTTTCCAAATTTTGTTTTCTTCCCACCCTTTTTCCTCCTCCACCTCCTGATTCCCTTTCACTTTTTTATGCTTTTTTATGCTTTTCTCTTTTTCAACCATGCGCTCTCCCTGCTTCTGTCTCTCTTCCCACCTTAGTTTAGTATTCCGATTTGGGTTTCTCACTACCGCATCCAGGACTCCTACGCACCCCACTTTAATGTTGTACATTCCATGTTGTTATTATTTTCTGTGTTATGGATTTAGTCTCACATATTCGCTGAGTACATGATGTTTATAGGTGATTCACGCTCACGTATGCCCACGTTTTGACCTTGTCACGTTACTATGTACTTGTCTTTTCCCGCGCATTTATTCATGTTGTTTACACCATGAGAGCGGCACCAACACCCAAGTCACTTATTGCCATGCGCCTCTGCTGTTATGCCCACAGCACAGGCACTTTAGGTGATCCCTTTTTCTCCTTGATCCTGTAGAGATTATAATGTTCGATGTTTTCCTATTGTTTTCCCTTTACCCCCTCACCCCATTTTTTGTATCCTTCCCAGCCCTGAAGAGTCACCGGATTACTCTGAGTGACGAAACACGTGTCGGCTGGTTGTTTATTGTTAATTCAGTTGTTTTTCATTAAATAACTTTTCAACTCTAACAGTTGTCGACCCCTACAACTGTTATTCGAACAATACGGTCACACTATCGTTATACCCTTACTACGTGTGCCCGGGACTGTGCTTACACTCATGTAGCTATTCAGAAAGCCATGCAGCCGCTTACAAACCAACAGACAGACGAATACAGACATTCACACAGTTTAGTCACTAACCCATGCATTCAGTAAGATACATTTAATCACTCACTTGTAGAGTCAGTCACTCACGTAATAAATCATCCATTCAGACACTTATACACCCACTCATTCTTCAATACGCCTTTCCCAATATATATTAAACATATTTAAACTTTACAGAAACACACAGTCACTGGATGATGTCATCAGTGATGTCATCAGTGATGTCATTTGAGATGTCATCAGTGATGTCATCAGTGATGTCACTGACCATGTCATGAGTGATGTAATATGTGACGTCATCAGCAGTGCATTGCGAGGCGCGAGTTATAGTTAGCTGAACTAACTATAACGGGGGAATTTCTATGGTTTTGTACGAGTGAAATGTCCAAATAACTATAACTGTCCCTAAAACCTATGGTTTTTTCAGTGAATTTTAAAGGTTTTTTAAATGCTAATTTCTAACTATAACGTGTCTGAAACCTATGGTTTTTTCAGTGAATATATATATATATCACATTTCTGAATCCGCCCTGCCATCCCCCTCTCGACGGTATCAAAGAGCACAAACTCCTCTTGCCTTGCAAATATTTTATTCACCGATCCAATATGCCATAACACGTTTCGGTCAACAAGTGACCTTGCTCACATAGTGAGACGCTATACGTTAACCATATTTAAACAAAACATGTGATCTCATCATGTGACATGTTGGAGCATAGGCATGGTAAACAGACTATGATACGGCGCGATCCCGGCTGTAAAGCCGAAGGCATTGATCATTTATTACTGTATAAATAATCGTCTGTGCTTTGGGTAAAAAAATGTTATAAATATATAAATAAATATATACATTTCTAAACACAAGTATAAACACATTTACCGAATACCAGTCATAATATTGTTGGCAATCTGACGATTTGCTGAGTCATAATTCTTAGACTGTGAGTTACTCCAATGCTGTACATTGTTTTATAACTGCATAAATGCATTGTTTGTTCATGAGATTCCCTCTATTTGATAACAGTCAATTGTACCGTCTCCAAAGCATTAATGAAACGTATATATAGTTACGGATGCCTGTCATGTTGCCTTCCTCAAGTACAAGTTCCGCCTACTGCTCCTGCTACAATGTGCAAATATGCTAATGTGCGTAGTAACTTTTTTCTTCCCTTTTTCCCTAATTGCCTGAGTGCATTTAAAGTGCTAGTGCTCTACTATGCAAAATATACATTAATGTCACTAATTTATCTAAATAACCCTGAGATAGTATGTTTTTTTTTGTTTTTATTATAAAATAGTCAGGTAGGTGGCTGTTCTGCTCTTATTCCTCTAACATTGACTATGGTATTAAATTACATTCAATAACCCTTACTCTAGCATGTCTGTCTCTGATATCTGTCATTATCATCATGGCAAACTACTTATAGTGGGGCTGACACCATCAGCTTGAGTTTCTATTACTCGTAATTAAGACTAAGGTTACCCTATTCGTCAATGTGGCTTAACCCTGTATGCGCTATCCGTCCCATAAAAGATTTGATAAAAAATTCCATAAAAGCTTCCATGTATAAAAATCATTATCCATAAAAAGTTTTATAAAAAGTTTTATAAAAAATCTCTGCCAGAATTCTATTTTCTTATTAGGGAGTTATTTTACAGAAAATTGTGCAGTTCTTCATTATTGTTTAACCCCATTGGCGCTTTGCTATCAAGTTCTAGTATCGTTTGCGATTCAAGCTGTCTAAGCATACGTTCTCTGTTGCCTCCTCAACGTAATTTTGGGATGGCATTGATAACAAAATATTTTAAACAGTTAAGATCATTGTTATGTATAGCTTTAAAATGGCGTGCCACAGGGTATGATGCATCACTATTTTCAATGGCCCTAAGGTGCTGGAGAATTCTAACATGTACCTGCAGCTTTGTACTTCCCACGTATCTCAAGCCGCAGGTACATTCCAGCACGTAGACGGCATATTCGGTCCTACAATTATAGTTGCCTGGAATAGCCGTTTGTCTTGCACTAAAGGGTGTCTTGTATTGGGTCGTGTTGATCCCAAATTTACATGCCCGGCAGAATGAACATTTAAAAAAAACAGATTTCGGTTTTAACCAGGTAGTATCTTGACTTATCTTTGGGCTGCATTTAACTAACTGTGTTCTCATTGATGCCGCTCGTCTAAATGTAAAAGTTGGAAGTGTTGGTAACTGTGTTGCCATGACTCCGTCAGTAAGTAAAATTGGCCAGTTGTTGTTTACTATAGATCTAATCTGCCTTTCTTGACTACTGTAGGTCGTAATGAGTCTCATAGTATTGTCCTCTGCTGTATTGGATAATTCTATGTCCTGTTCGCGATCCCTAGTTTTTGTATTTCTCTGTAGGAGGGACTCTCTAGATCTCATTTTGACCTTACTCATGGCATCTTGTAAAGTTTTTTCAACATAGCCCCTATTGCGGAATCTCTCTAGGGCTTCATCTAGGCATTTATTTGCTTCTACTTCGGTGCTGCATATTCTTTAGAGCCTGATGAATTCCCCGTAGGGTATGCTTTTAATCAGATGTTTTGGATGTGCACTCTTGGCATGCAACGTAGAGTTGCCAGCCGTGGACTTACGATGTAATGTGGTCTCTAGCTTCATATTATTGACAAATACTTCTACATCCAAAAATTCAATATGACAGTCACTGATGTTGGATGTGAATTTCAAATTAACATTGTTGTCGTTAATTTCTTTCATGAAGCTGTGTGCACTTTCTCTATTTCCCTTCCAAACAATAAAGACATTGTCAATAAAACGGAGCCAATGAGCAACACAATCATCATATACTTGTTTGTGGGCTATTTTGAGGACCTGTTCCTCCCACCAGCCGACATGGAGACATGCATAGCTGGGGGAGAAACAGGCCCCCATGGCTACTCCGCGCTTCTGTCTATACAGATCTTTTCCAAACAAGAAATAGTTGTTGTAAAGGCACCGCTTTATGAGCTCCAATATCATTGAGTTGTGTTTGTATCTGCTCAGAGGTCGCATTTCTAAAAAATACTTGACCGCCCTTAATCCAACTAGGTGTTCTATGCTCCTGTATAATGACTCAATATCGAGCGTTATCAACAATAAACCTTCAGTCCATGTTATTTCATTTAACTTGCTTAAAAAGTCCCCAGTGTCTTTGATATAGGATTGGAGTTTCTGGACATGTTCCTTTAAGAAATAATCCACATACTGGCTAATATTTTCACATTTGCTGTTGATGGCGGATATTATGGGCCTGCCTGGTACGGGTAAGGTCTTTTTGTGGATCTTTGGTACAAAATAAATAGTAGGCAATATAGGATATTCTTTATGCATGAAATTATATTCATCATTGGATATCAATCCTTCTCTTTTCCACTACATAAGTTCTTTTTTTAAGTTTTCTTTCGCCTTATTGAATTCTCTCATGTTGGTCATCTCATAGCAGTCCTTATTCCCCAATTGGCGCTCTACTTCCACGATATAATCTTTTCTTGGCCATATCACTGTGTTACCCCCCTTGTCAGATTTATTTATGACAATCTCATGGTCATTTTTAAGCTTTTTCATCAGGTTTCTATACTGTATGTCCTGATATTTAATTAATGGTTGCTTGTGTAGTGTGCTGCAGTAAAGTGATTTGAGGTCTTCCGTGACCCGTTCGTGGAAGATGTCGATGGCATCTTTGGGCATCATGGGGTAAAAAGTAGATTACTGCTTGAAAGGACTGCTGCCCGCTCCTGTTTGTGTAATTGTAGGAGAGTAGGATCTGCCTATGTTGCCCCCACTTTTTTTCTGATGTTTACACTGGTTTCTGGCTATAGTCTGGCTGGGTCCCTGCTAATCAGGGCCCCAGCCTCTCTGTTCTCTCTAAATGACTTGGAGTGCACTCTAGGTGCACTAGTGATTGGATACTGTGGTACCTTATGAGTCACTAGTATATGGTACCTTAGGTACCAAGGGCATAAGTACTTCACAGGCCTACCAGGGGCTGAAGCATGTATTATGCCACCCTTGGGAAGCAGACTAAATCTGACACCACAGGCCTGCTACTGCAGCCTGGGTGAGGTGGTGCTAGCACTCCTCACTGAGATATAGGTTTCCTATATCTCTCCTTCACACACATTTAAACCTATCAGTCACCCCTAAGGCAGGCCCTATCAATCCTGAGGGCAGGGTGCTTGGTTCCTATGTGAGAGGGTGCCTCTGCCTGAGCAGGGCCCCTCTGCAGCTCTCAGAGTCCATTCTCTGGGGCTGTTTGTGGATGCGGTTAAACCATATACTCTTAAGTGCATTATATCCTCGCGGTAAAATGCTAACTGTGGAATGGCTGCATCAAAACATGTCGTGTTTGGTGTCAAACATCTTGGAATACTACCCCCGCCAGTCCTGGCGGCGGGGGTAGCATTCCACCCTTCTAGAGGGATAGACATGTACCTACTGTGGGAACGCGGTAGAATCCTGCAGAGCCCTGGCATCACAAAATGGATGCCACCAGTCACAGACACTGGGCTGCCCTCCTGCTGATGACCAACACTCGCAGTGGAGGAAGCCCAACAATAGATATCCTGTCCCAAGGGGGTGTGACGGCCTCCCAGACAGGGTTTAGTGTATTGGGGCTGGGTGGGTGCACTCTTAGAGTGCTTTGAAGTCCTGCACTGGGGGAGCAGAAGGCTCCTCTGTGCATATGCCAGTTCAAACCGGCTCAGGGGCTACCTGCCCCTGCTCTGGCACGAAACTGGACAAAGGGAAGTAGGTGTAACCACCCACTCCCCTGACCCTCCCATAGGTGGGGTCATAGAGCTAGTCCCTCCCTTTCTTTTAGTATAAGAGGGGGAACCTGTGCATTGCAAACTAGATATCCCTGGACGACGCTCTGAAGAAGAATCCTGGACCTTCGACGTTCCACTACCTTTGGAAGACTGAAGAATCTCCCTTGGAGTCAAGAAGTGACTCCCCTGCTTGGCAGGCACCAAAAACTACAAACGACGGTCACAAACTACGCCGCTCCCGCCGGAGTCCGAAGTCTCTGCAGCCCAAGAAGTAGATTTACTGACTTCTCAAAGGCCATCGTGAGTTCCCAGCGAAGCTGAGGCCAGTGGACCCCAAGAGTGACGAGGAACCGCGACCCCTGGGTACCATGCACTATTGTCAAGTGCAACCCCTTCACAACGTTCTACGAACTTGTGCTTTGGACCACGTGTGGACCTGGCCTCCAGCAGGAATCCCTCCGAAGATCAGAGGCCTACCACGTCCCGAGTGACCGTGGGCCCCTGTCTGAGCGAATCCTCCCGAGGCGTCTTCACGATCCCTTGCCAGCCGGCTTGGGGGTCCCCTGAAGGCTTTTCTATAGAACCAAAGAGCTTCCCTGATTGCTCCAGGCCTGCCCTAACTTACCCTTGCTGGGTGAGTCCCTCAGACCTTGCTGGTCTGCGCCATTGACTTTTTACACTTTCCCCAAGACTTGCTGTTACTAAGGTTTGTTGGCTCCAATCGAGTCGCCGACACCGCAGTAAGCTGCAGACATCATGGGCCACGCAGAATCCAGCTCCTGGTCATCGTCGACGCCTCCTGGACCTCGTGGCTGAAGAGTCAAGGCACCCGTGAATGACCTAAATCTTGCGACGGCGGTGGGCATCCATCTTCCTTGCCCCGAGTCACTGCCAAGTGACTTTGAACACTGTCCCCTCTGCTTTCAGGTCTTCCATCTTCTGAATCCAGGCTTGGATTCCTCCGGACACTTCTCCTGTCGCCGCAAGCAGCAAGTCTTCACTGGCTCCCATTGAAAACGACGCCGCGACCCGACACCAAAGAACACTTATGCACCCGGCTCCTCTGGGTGAGGTAACTTCAGCACTACGGTGCTCCTGTGGGTGTGGGCCCTAGAACTACTTACCCTGTAAGTGACTTGCTTGTAGCTACCCTAGAAGTGCCCTAAACTCTTACTTTCCAAGTGCGACTATCGCGCTGACTCGTACATGGTTCGCGTCTGTGTTAGACCCACCGCGTCCAACTCCCTTGCAACTCTATATGTAACCGCGTCCTTCGACTCGTACAAGGACCGATCGGTGTGTTCGCCTCGAACACGCAAGGGACCTTTAACATTGAAATCTCAATCGCGTCTGTTCGCATAGACTCGTACAGGACTCGCACCGGTGCCAGGACACCGCGTCCGTCCCCTGTGGGTCTCCTACAACTACCTGGGGTGGTTCTTGGGGGTCCCTCGATTCTAGATGCCCTAGACCT
This sequence comes from Calotriton arnoldi, assembly GCA_963921515.1. Taxonomy (NCBI): domain Eukaryota; kingdom Metazoa; phylum Chordata; class Amphibia; order Caudata; family Salamandridae; genus Calotriton; species Calotriton arnoldi. Next base: position 1,115,351 of record CAWUFW010006618.1, read on the forward strand.
AGGTCTAGCCAAACTAAGATTGTGATATTCGATTGTGCTAAACTTATTTTGATAACATTTGACTTGTACATATGTTCCTGACTTCTAATCTCATAAAGAGATTAGTAGAGAGTTGTTTATTAATAAATACATATATATTTGATATATATACCTGTGTGGTGTCTTTTCATTTGGTGATTCAAGAGATTGTGTGGTAAAACAAGCTGCTTTACATTCCTTCAAGACTTAGCCTGAAGGCTGCTCTCCACAGCTACCACTAGGATAGCTTTCTTTAAAGGTTGTCTTAAACCTATCTACCATAAGAGTCTAATTGTTCTGGTGCAAGGTGTCCACTTTAATTAGTGAACAGCATATACCAGGCCAACTTCTCACATTGGTGGGCAGCGTGTGGGATTCCAGCTTGCTATTATTTTACCAGAAAATCTCTATTTGAATTACTAACTGAAAACCACTATAGGTACTTAAGGTACATATAAAGTCAAACTTAGTATCAATAAGTTCTACTGAACTTAGAGCTGTGTGCCAAGGGATAGCACACCCTTTCTACAGCTCAAGCTAGTATCAGTAGGCCACAAACTAGTGTAGGTAGTACAACACTGCACAACACTAGAATGTCCTTAAAGGGTGGAACCAGTGGATCCACTCAGCCTCAGTATAAGGACATGGCTTTCTCTGACTTGAGAGCCATGTGTGTTGAAAGACACCTGAAGCTAGGACAGAGTCCCTCCACACTACACCTGATAGATCTGCTGACAGCAGATGATCTTAGATTGGCTCTAGGAGCTAATGGGTCTGAATCAGGGGGTGGGTCAATTACAGTGTCTGGGTCAGATGATGAAAATCAGAATGACCAAGACTCTGTGATTGAAGGGCCAGGCTCCAAGGGGCCTGAAAAGGACAGAGGAATTCTCCCTAAGAGAACTGACAGAGTGGATGAGAGGCATAGGTCCCCTTCCAGGGAATCTGATCACTCTTATCACTCTGGCAGAGAATTTGTCCAGCAGAGGAACTCATACTTTCCCATAAGAGAGAGCTCCTCTGACAAAATGTGCAAACTGCTGCAGTATGAGGAAGCAAGAGTTGCCCTCAGAACCAAGCAGTTGGCACTAGATAGAGAAGCCCTGGAGATCCAGAGAGCTTCTAGAAAAGAGGGGTTAGAACCCCTTGGTGGCAGCAACAGTGTCCCTAGAGGCAGAGAATCTATTCCAGACCATAGGAACCTGAGCAAGGTTGTTCCTCCCTACCAGGGTGGGGATGATATCCACAAGTGGATAACTGCTATGGAGAGGGCCTGTAGAGTACAGCAGGTCCCCCAAAAGCAGTGGGCAGCAATCTTGTGGCTCTCCTTTTCAGACAAAGGTAGAGACAAGCTCCTCACTGTTAGAGAAGAGGATGCTGATAATTATGAAGTCCTGAAGAGTGCACTGATAGATGGGTTTGGCTTAACCACTGAGCAGTACAGGTTGAAGTTCAGAGACACCCAGAAGGCACAGACTCAGGACTGGACTGACTTTGTAGATTGTGCAACCAAGGCTCTGGAGGGTTGGCTGGTTGGCAGTAGGGTTACTGATTTCAAGGGATTGTATAATCTGATGATGAGAGAACAGATCCTTAATAATTGCCAGAACCAGTTGTTGCATCAATACCTGGTGGACTCAGATCTGACCTCTCCCCAAGAATTGGGAAAGAAGGCAGACAAATGGGTCAGAACCAGGGTAAGGCAGAAACCCCAGAACCAAGGGTGTGACACCAAGAAGCAAGATCCTAAGGCTCTGAGAAAGGTGGGGATAAGTCAAAAGACCAGAAGTATTCACAAGGGCCCCACAAATCTGCATCTGGTGGGGAGTCACAATCCAACAAGGGAAAATGCCAAAAGAAGCCCTGGTGCAAATTCTGTAAACAGAAAGGGCACTGGACTTCTGATTGTAACAAGTCCAAAGACCAAACCACCACCACTCCTGCCCCTAAGGCAACTGTTCCCCCTAGCTCAGCTACTGGTGGAGGTGGTACTCAGAATAAGGGTGTAGTAGGGTTGACCCTGGTTCTGAAGTGGACTCTGACCTAGTCAGAGTGCCCACTCAGGCAATGCTGATTTGTGATGGAGACCTTGATATGTCCTTCCTAGTAAGCCCCAGTAATCTGGGCAAATACAAACAGCAGCCTGTAATAAATGGCAAACAGGCTTTGGCATTTAGGGACACAGGTGCTAGTGTCACCATGGTGGCAGAGGATCTTGTGGACCCTGGACAGATCATCCTGGGCGAAATGTACCAGGTGACCAATGCAAGCAATGTCAGGACCAACCATAGTCTGGCAGTTGTGAATTTCTCCTGGGGAGGGGTAACTGGCCTCAAGAAGGTTGTAGTCAGTGCAGATCTCCCTGTTGAATGTCTATTGGGCAATGATCTAGAGACTTCAGCCTGGTCTGAAGTAGAGTTATGGACTCATGCTGAGATGTTGGGCATCCCTGCAGAGGTATTTGCTGTGACCAGGTCACAAGCAAGAATGCATAACACTGAACCAGCTCTGGATCCTGGAACAATGGACCAGATGCTTCCCAAGAGGAGGAGCAGTAGGGTAAAGGCAGTGCCTTCCCCTCTGTCTCACATCACAGATTCACCCACTGAGGGAGGTGAAGCAGATCCTGAAGAAGGAACTGCCCCAGAGGGACTTGAGCCTGATCAGGTTGAGTTCTTGGGGGCAGGGTGCCCTTCTAGGGAAGATCTGAGTAAGGAGCAACAGTGCTGCCCCTCTCTTGAACCCCTCAGACAGCAGGCTGCTGCTGAGGCTGCTGGGAGTGCTAGTGGGTCCCATAAAGTTTATTGGGATGAGGGACTCCTATATTCTGAGGGTAGAGATCCAGCCCCTGGAGCCACCAGGAGGATGGTAATACCTCAGAAGTTTAGGGGGTTCCTCTTGACCCTAACACACAATATCCCTTTGGCAGGTCACTTGGGCCAAAACAAGACCTGGGACAGGCTTGTTCCACATTTTCATTGGCCACATATGTCAGAGGACACAAAGGAGTTTTGTCGCTCCTGTGTCACATACAAAGCCAGTGGTAAGGCAGGTGGCACAACAAAGGCCCCCCTGATACCACTACCGGTGGTGGGGGTACCCTTTGAAAGGGTAGGGATTGACATTGTTGGTCCCCTTGACCCTCAAACTGCATCTGGGCACAGGTTTATCCTGGTGGTAGTGGATCATGCCACCAGGTACCCAGAAGCAATTCCCCTGAGGACCACCACAGCCCCTGTGGTGGCAAGAGCCCTCATTGGAGTTTTCTCCAGAGTGGGTTTCCCAAAGGAGGTCATCTCTGACAGAGGTCCTAACTTCATGTCAGGATATCTGAAAGCAATGTGGAAGGAGTGTGGTGTAACTTATAAGTTCACCACTCCCTATCACCCACAATGCAATGGTTTGGTTGAACGCTTCAACAAAACCCTGAAGGGAATGATTAAAGGACTCCCAGAGAAGCTTAGGCGGAAATGGGACCTTCTTCTTCCCTGCCTGTTGTTTGCATACAGAGAGGTTCCACAGAAGGGGGTTGGTTACAGCCCATTTGAGCTTCTGTTTGGGCATCCTGTGAGAGGTCCATTGTGTTTGGTAAAAGAGGGCTGGGAGTTACCTCTCAAGCCCCCCAAACAAGATGTGATGGACTATGTACTTGGTCTCCTCTCCCGGATGGCTGAGTACATGAAAAAGGCAACCAAAAACCTGGAGGCCAGCCAAGAATTACAAAAAGCTTGGCATGACCAAAGGCTGTACTGACTGTATACCAGCCAGGACAGAAAGTGTGGGTGTTGGAGCCTGTGGCCCCAGCAGCCCTCCAAGACAAGTGGAGTGGCCCCCATACAATAGTTGAACAGAAGGGAGAGGTCACCTATCTGGTGAATCTTGGAACTCCCAGGAGCCCCTGAGGGTGCTCAATGTCAACAGATTAAAGCCATATGTTGACAGGGCTGACATGGGCTTGCTCATGGCAACTGATGAGGAACAGGAGGAGGAGAGTGACCCTCTCCCTGACCTGCTCTCGCAGAACCCTGATGATGGGTCAGTAGATGGTATTGCTTTGGCAAGCAGCCTCACTGACCATCAGCAAACTGAGTGCAGACAAGTTCTGCAACAGTACAGACATATGTTTAGCCTGACCCCTAGTCAGACTTCCTGGTGCACCCATGAGGTGGACACTGGAGACAGTCTGCCTGTCAAGAATAAAATCTACAGGCAACCTGACCATGTCAGGGACTGTATCAGGACTGTAGTCCAGAAAATGTTGGAGCTAGGTGTAATTGAGCCTTCAGATAGCCCTTGGGCTAGCCCAGTAGTCCTGGTACCCAAGCCTCATACCCAGGGTGGTATGAAAGAAATGAGGTTTTGTGTAGACTACAGAGGCCTCAATGCAGTCACTAGGACTGATGCCTATCCCATACCCAGGGCAGATGAACTGATTGATACTTTGGCCTCAGCCAAGTATCTAAGTACATTTGACCTAACAGCTGGCTACTGGCCGATCAGATTAGCTGATGATGCAAAAGCCAAAACAGCATTTTCGACCCCTAGTGGGCACTACCACTTTGTGGTGATGCCCTTTGGATTGAAAAATGCACCTGCCACTTTTCAGAGGTTGGTGAATAAAGTTCTGGCAGGGATGGAAACTTATTGCTCAGCTTATCTAGATGATATTGCTGTCTTTAGTTCCTCCTGGCAGGATCACCTGGTCCACCTCAGAAATGTTTTGGAGGCTCTGCAGAAAGCAGGCTGCACTATCAAGGCCACTAAGTGCCAGATAGGGCAGAGTCAGGTTGTGTACCTGGGCCACCTTGTAGGTGGAGGCCAGGTTCAGCCTTTACAGAGCAAAATCCAAACCATAATGGAATGGGTTGCTCCAACCACCCAGACACAGGTGAGAGCCTTCTTAGGCCTGACTGGGTACTATAGGAGGTTTGTAAAGGGATATGGATCTATAGTGACCCCCTTGAATGATCTAACCTCAAAGAAAATGCCAAAAAAGGTTCAGTGGATACCTAGCTGTCAGAAGGCATTTGAAGACCTAAAGCAGGCCATGTGCACTGCCCCCATCTTACAGAGTCCAGACTACACCAAAACGTTCATTGTCCAAACAGATGCTTCTGAGCTGGGTGTGGGAGCTGTACTGTCTCAACTGAATGATGAAGGTCAAGACCAGCCAGTAGCTTTTATTAGCAGAAGGCTGACCCCTAGAGAGAAACGTTGGTCAGCTATAGAGAGGAGGCCTTTGCTGTGGTGTGGGCCCTGAAGAAGCTGAGGCCATACTTGTTTGGCACTCACTTCATAGTTCAGACTGACCACAAGCCCCTCCTATGGCTTAAACAGATGAAAGGTGAAAACCCAAAACTTTTGAGGTGGTCCATTTCCCTACAGGGGATGGACTATACAGTGGAACATAGACCTGGGACCCAACATGCCAATGCAGATGGACTCTCAAGGTATTTCCACTTAGAACACGAAGACTCAACTGGTCAAGGTTAGTTTAGTGTCCCTGCGTTTGGGGGGTTGTGTAGGAGAGTAGGATCTGCCTCTTATGTTGCCCCCACTTTTTTTCTGATGTTTACACTGGTTTCTGGCTATAGTCTGGCTGGGTCCCTGCTAATCAGGGCCCCAGCCTCTCTGTTCTCTCTAAACGACTTGGAGTGCACTTTAGGTGCACCAGTGATTGGATACTGTGGTACCTTATGAGTCCCTAGTATATGGTACCTTAGGTACTAAGGGCATAGGTACTTCACAGGCCTACCAGGGGCTGCAGCATGTATTATGCCACCCCTGGGAAGCAGACTAAATCTGACACCACAGGCCTGCTACTGCAGCCTGGGTGAGGTGGTGCTAGCCCTCCTCACTGAGATATAGGTTCCCTATATCTCTCCTACACACACATATAAACCTATCAGTCACCCCTAAGGCAGGCCCTATCAATCCTGAGGGCAGGGTGCTTGGCTTCTATGTGAGGGGGTGCCTCTGCCTGAGCAGGGACCCTCTGCAGCTCTCAGAGTCCATTCTCTGGTGCTGTTTGTGGATGCGGTTAAACCATATACTCTTAAGTGCATTATATCCTCGCGGTAAAATGCTAACTTTGGAATGGCTGCATCAAAACATGTCGTGTTTGGTGTCAAACATCTTAGAATACTACCCCCCAGCCAGTCCTGGTGGCGGGGGTAGCATTCCACCCTTCTAGAGGGATAGACATGTACCTACTGTGGAAACGCGGTAGAATCCTGCAGAGCCCTGGCATCACAAAATGGATGCCACCAGTCACAGACACTGGGCTGCCCTCCTGCTGATGACCAACACTCGCAGTGGAGGAAGCCCAACAATAGATATCCTGTCCCAAGGGGGTGTCACCACCTCCCAGAGAGGGTTTAGTGTATTGGGGCTGGGTGGGTGCACTCTTAGAGTGCTTTGAAGTCCTGCACTGGGGGAGCAGAAGGCTCCTCTGTGCATACCCCAGTTCAAACCGGCTCAGGGGCTACCTGCCCCTGCTCTGGTGCGAAACTGGACAAAGGGAAGTGGGTGTAGCCACCCACTCCCTGACCCTCCCATTGGTAGGGTCATAGAGCTAGTCTCTCCCTTTCTTTTAGTATAAGAGGGGAACCTGTGCATTGCAAACTAGATATCCCTGGACGACGCTCTACAAGAAGAATCCCGGACCTTCGACATTCCACTGCCTTTGGAAGACTGAAGAATCTCCCTTGGAGTCAAGGAGTGACTCCCCTGCTTGGCAGGCACCAAAAACTACAAACGATGGTCACAAACTATGCCACTCCCGCCAGAGTCCGAAGTCCCTGCAGCCCAAGAAGTGGATTTCCTGACTTCTCAAAGGCCATCGTGAGTCCCCAGCGAAGCTGAGGCCAGTGGACCCCAAGAGTGACGAGGAACTGCGACCCCTGGGTACCGTGCACTATTGTCGAGTGCAACCCCTTCACAACGTTCTACGAATTTATGCTTTGGACCACGTGTGGTCCTAGCCTCCAGCAGGAATCCCTCTGAAGATCAGAGGCCTACCCCGTCCCGAGAGACCGTGGGCCCCTGTTGAGCAAATCCTCCTGAGGCGTCTTTGCTATTGGTTCCTATGGTCTGGAATATATTCTCTGCCTCTAGGGACACTGTTGCTGCCACCAAGGGGTTCTAACCCCTCTCTTCTAGAAGCTCTCTGGATCTCCAGGGCTTCTCTATCCAGTGCCAACTGCATGGTTCTGAGGGCAACTCTTGCTTCCTCATACTGCAGCAGTTTGCACATTCGGTCAGAGGAGCTCTCTCTTATGGGAATAGCTCCCCTGGTTGCTCCAGGCCTGCCCTGACTTACCTTCTCTGGGTGAGTCCCTCAGACCTTGCTGTTCTGCGCCATTGACTTTTACACTTTCCCCAAGTCTTGCTGTTACCAAGGCTTGTTGGCTCCAATCGAGTCGCCGACACCGCAGTAAGCTGCAGACATCGTGGGACACGCCGAATCCAGCTCCTGGTCATCGTCGACACCTCCTGGACCTCGTGGCTGAAGAGTCAAGGCACCAATGAATGACCTGAATCTTGCGACGACGGTGGGCATCCATCTTCCTTGCCCCGAGTCACTGCCAAGTGACTTTGAACACTGTCCCCTCTGCTTTCAGGTCTTCCATCTTCTGAATCCAGGCTTGGATTCCTCCGGACACTTCTCCTGTCGCCGCAAGCAGCAAGTCTTCACTGGCTCCCATTGAAAACAACGCCGCGACCCGACACCAAAGAACACCTATGCACCCGGCTCCCCTGGGTGAGGTAACTTCAGCACTACGGTGCTCCTGTGGGTGTGGGCCCTAGAACTACTTACCCTGTAAGTGACTTGCTTGTAGCTACCCTAGAAGTGCCCTAAAACTCTTACTTTCCAAGTGCGACTATCGCGCTGACACGTACATGGTTCGCGTCTGTGTTAGACACACCGCGTCCAACTCCCTTGCAACTCTATCTGTAACCGCGTCCTTCGACTCGTACAAGGACCGATCGGTGTGTTCGCCTCGAACACGCAAGGGACCTTTAACATTGAAATCTCAATCGCGTCTGTTCACATAGACTCGTACAGGACTCGCACCGGTGCCAGGACACCGCGTCCGTCCCCTGTGGGTCTCCTACAACTACCTGGGGTGGTTCTTGGGGGTCCCTCGATTCTAGATGCCCTAGACCTAGGTCTAGCCAAACTAAGATTGTGATATTCGATTGTGCTAAACTTATTTTGATAACATTTGATTTGTACATATGTTCCTGACTTCTAATCTCATAAAGAGATTAGTAGAGAGTTGTTTATTAATAAATACATATATATTTGATATATATACCTGTGTGGTGTCTTTTCATTTGGTGATTCAAGAGATTGTGTGGTAAAACAAGCTGCTTTACATTCCTCCAAGACTTAGCCTGAAGGCTGCTCTCCACAGCTACCACTAGGATAGCTTTCTATAAAGGTTGTCTTAAACCTATCTACCACAAGAGTCGAATTGCTCTGGTGCAAGGTGTCCACTTTAATTAGTGAACAGCATATACCAGGCCAACTTCTCACACTACTCTCCTACACAACCCCCCCAAACGTAGGGACATTAAACTAACCTTGCCCAGTTAAGTCTTCATGTTCTAAGTGGAAGTACCTAGAGAGTCCATCTGCATTGGCATGGTTACTCCCAGGTCTATGTTCCACTGTAAAGTCCATCCCCTGTAGGGAAATGGACCACCTAAGCAGTTTGT